>CM046383.1:24430251-24787251 GCA_025413485.1 Ficus microcarpa | reverse complement strand
TGCCATGCCAAATTAAAGGTTGCAAACAGAAAAGAGTAATGATATTAATTTCATTATTAATGCAATTTATAATAATGAAGCCACATTTGCAACTCCATATATAATGTATTCACTAACTTCATGTCTTGGTCAACAGTCGTAATTGGCCCCTACGTACCAAGGATAAGAACTTTGTTATCTCATTTAACGGTAATTGAGACCTTTTCTGTCACGTTGTCTCACTACTGATTTTCCAACTTACCAAACTACTACGAAGCTGCGTACCTTAGATTTTTTTTTTTTTTTTTCAGCATTTTAAGCCGCGTTCCTTAAAGTTACATTGAGGCATGTTACTCATCTTTGTTGTTGTTGTTGTTGTTGTTATTATTATTATTATTATTTTTTTTGGCTTGTGTTATGCCTTATTTTCTATTTAGTTTTTTGCCCTTTTTTTTTTTTTTTTTAACACGTTTGTACATTAGCGTTTATTCTTGGCTGACGTACGACTTGGTACTGTACCAAAAAAGGAAAAAAAAAAAGGTTAATTTGCTTCAAATTTTTTGTTTTATTTTTCCAGTTATGTTATACTGTTCATGTCATTTCCTTGGGTTTATTATTATTATCATTATTTTTATTATTATCTCTAATTTTGGATTAACAGTTTGGTTATTGATTGTTTGTTGTTGTTTTTATTTTATTTTATTATATTTTACTTTTTCGTTTTGAACATTGGATTTACAGTTTGGTTGTTGGCTATGGAATAATTCATTATTGGTTTCACGAGTAAAAGAGTTAGTTAGAAAGAAACGTTGATTTTAATAAAAATATTATTTAGAGAGTTTTCGGCCACTATTTTTAAGGTTTTGTTTAATTGATTATTTCTTTAGTTATGATTTTGTGATTCTTTCCATTTTTTTTAAACTAAAAAATATAATCAATTAATTAATTAATTATTCCAGAAAATCTCAACACTCCCATTTAAGTTAGTATCAAAGCCACTATTATAGCCATTCAATTATTTTTCATTCACCGCAAATAGCAAAACAGCAATGCAAAGTGAGTCTAATAGCAGAACACCCATCAATTTATCACCTATTCCTCAATTCCATCATCAAATCAAACAAACACCCACACAAAGCAAATCCTTCAAACCCACCAACCAAATCACAAATCCTTCAAACACATCTCAAAATATCCAAATCAAAACAAAACCCTTTGAAATCAATGGCGCTACAACTAACCAGTCTCGAATCCTTAGTCATCATCCAAGTGCACCGTTGAAGAGTGCATATGATGAAACATCAAATTGTCGCATTGATCTCCATAAATTTGTCATTCCTAGACAAGTGTTGAACCACTGCGAATCTCCTCTATCAAGCAAGTCTTCTCTCTTGCGAACATTGCTTGTCCAGAATCAATGACCTAAAAATTACAATGCAAATGTACAATGACCAAAAATGACATACTGTATTTTCCTCTAACTCCAAGATGCGTGAATAGTGTATCCCAGCAATGGTATTTTCTCTTACATATAAAATGAAAGTAATTTAACGGTAAAAACAAAATATTATAGCAGTAGTATTTTCTAGAAATTATTTAGAATCTGTTTTTTTTCTTCTAAATATTTATTATCGTCATCTAATTCACATAAAATTATACGAATTATTATTTTTTTTAAAAAGAAAAAAGGTATAAAATCACAATTTACAATTGTTTTTAAGAGGAAAGGAATACATAAATTTTAAAGAAATAGTTGGATGCAAAGTTGTTATTTGTTATGGCAATAAATAAAATGGGGAGGTTTGGAATTGTTCATTTTTGTTAAGGATAATTTAGTGAATTTGGATGATGACATCAGATGTTGCAGAAGCAACCTACTTCTCAATTTCTGTTGTTTGCAGTTTTTAAAATATACTAGATAAAACATGATTTACCAAATATCACTTAAAAGCATCTCCAATGCAATGTGTGCTAAATTATTGTGTCAATGATAAAATTTGATATTTGTGGGTAAAAACAGTGCTTTTGATGTTAAAATTGCAACTTTGTGACAAATTTGTCACAAAGTATAGCCAAATTTGTCACAAAGTATAGCCGATGCCAAATTTATTGTTTGATTCTTATTGCTTGTTACCTCATGTAATCATTGCGATATTTTTATTTTTTTTATTTGTTTAAATACTAAAAGTTCACTTTTACAACTTTCAAAGCATAATAATTGTAAGAACCCGAATTTCAATAAACCTATGATTTTCTTTGAGAAAAGGAAAATTTAAGATTTAATTATGTATGATGATATGAAATTCATGATTTGAATTAAATATCAGTATATGTTTAGGTTCTTGTTAAATTAGCTACGAGACTCAAAAATAGTTTGCTTCGGTAAATATAAGACCTTTTTGGGAAAAAGGGCAAAATTGGAATTTTGATTTTTTATGCTAGTCAAAGTTGACCAAGGTTGACTTTAGATTGACCAAGTTTGACTGAGATGATACTGCAGTATAAATTATCAATATGAAAATTATATTGCAAAAAATTATCGTTACGGACGATTAAGCAAGGATAGGATTCAAGACGACTCTAGAGAAAAATTAAGCTCAATATTGACGACATGAAGGACTAAATGGTTTCAAGTTCCAAGGAAATTCTATACGCAGTCCAATTTTATGTGGAGAAATTCTGGACGGAAGTCCAATATTATAATACTGTTTTGGTGAAAAACAGTATTAGTATTGATTAAGTTAGTAAGAAAATGGACTGTATCTCTATATTTAAGGATTTTTGGGAATTAAGTGGACCATTAGGTATGGATTAGAAGCCAAGTGACTCCGCTTTAGTCGCCACCTCACAAGGACTAAAATGCAAATATTTTGTCTCTAGGGGCAAAAGTGTAATTTTTGGAAAAATTAGTAATGATGATGTAAGCATGATGTCATCAAGGTGATGTAAACATGATGTAAGCAAGTGATGTCATGATGATGTAAGTGATGAGGTAAGCAAGGCTTAACTTGGTGAACAAGTTCAAGGAACTTGGTAAACAAGGCAACAAAGCTTGTTGAACAAACCAATTTTTGCTCACCAAGTGGTCGGCCATTCCAAGAAGAAGGAAGGGAGATTATGTAATGATGATGTCATCATGGTGAGGTAAGCATGCAACACTTGAACAAGGCAACCAAGCTTGTTGAGCAAGCCATTTTTGGCTCACCAAGTGACCGGCCACATGTGGGATTTTTGGGGTAAAACTTTAATTCCATTCCAAGTCTCTCTCCTCTTCTCCCTCCCTAGAAGCCAAACCCAAAGGTGAGAGAAAACCCATGAGAGTGGTCGGCTTTCTTGAGGAAAAAAAAAAAAAGCTAGAAGAAGAAAAGAAAGAAAAAGAAAAAGAGAGAAGCAAGGAAAGGAAGAGTATGTAAGGCCGGATTTTCTTGAGGTAGCCAAGAAAGTGGCTGAAAATTTTGGAGCCCTAAGCCATGGGAAGGGTCGGCTGTGGAGGAGACAAAAGGAAAGAGGAAAATTGAATCTAACCTTACCCAAATCCTTGTGTGGATCAAGGTAGAGGTAAAACCTCTAACCTTTAAATTTTTATTTGGTTTGGAGCATCAAGCTTATGTGTAGTGTTTCATGTGCATGGCCGAAAATTGGAACCCCATTTGGAGGGGGAGGCCGGTTGTGATGGCAGCCAAGAAAAGTAAGGAAAAAGTTTGGGATCCAAGCTTGAGAACCAACTCCAAATCCTAAAGGTAAACCCTATGACCCTAAGCTTTTGGTTTGAGCTTTAATTTGAAAATTTAAGTGTATTTCCAAGCAATGGTTTGTAAGAGCATAAGCTCATCCCTTATTTTCATGCAATAAGCTTATGTGCTTGGTTATGTGCTTGATTAGGGTGGCAAGGTTTTAAGTTATGATTTTTGGTGCATGGATGTGCAAATTAAATGTTTTGCAAACCCTAGTTTGGTGCAAGAACACCCAAGGGTTTTGCCTTTGCATGAAAACGTTTGAATGATGCATGGATGTATGTTGTACATTAGAAAGCGCTGCATGACTGATAGTAGGTTCCTGCAGTGGGCGGTTGAGTTAGAACATGCGAATTAGGATGTAAAACGAACTTAAACCGAAAATTGCCAGTCTCGGGTCAAGACTGGGCAGTGATCTGGAAAGTCGATTTTGAGACCCTTAGAGGCCGAATTAGGAAAAACTCAAAACTATAAAGTTGTAGAAAAATGATTTTCCTAGTGGACATCGTGGATAGTTTTCCAAAATAAGACTCCAATGACCTCTGTTTTTAAGAAAAACCGAGACTGATCTGCCCAGACCTAGTGTGCACGACCAGCGGGTTTCAAATAAAAACTAACTCAATTGAAAGCAAAAATGGGTTTTGTGTAAAGAAGCAAAGTTGTAGCATTTTTCAAGATCTAAAACTTTCATGAAGAAAGATTTTTCAAATTCCAAACAGATTTTAAAGTTAAGGTCAGATTTCTAAAACTGTGCAGGAAAAAGGAAATTCCTGCACAAGATTTTCTAAAACCAATTCAAGAGAAACTATATTTCTCCACCAAACTCAATATTTTGACTGTGAAAACTGTTCCAAAGACAGTTTTCAGGTCTCAACAATTTTATAAAACCTCACTTGAAGAATTAGGAATTTTTATAAGTCAATTAAAAGCTTTTAAAAGTTAAAGCACCAAGTTTTCCAAAGATAATGGAAAATGGATTTTCAAGCTAAAATCCAGTAAGCCGAACAATGACGAATGGTAATCGGGAAAAGACACCCAAGTTACTGGGCCAGCCCAAAGCCCAAGTTTGACCCTCAGAGGGTTGACTTTAGAGGTTGACTTTGGTTAACCTAGTTGAATTAAGTTACTCACCTAATGGGTTACCCAATATAACCCATTGGATTATGAACTAAGGAGTCAAAAATATGAGCCCAAGGTTAGGAGGTAACCTAACCTTATTTGTTTGTGAGAGGGCTTAGCACATAAGGTTACCCAATGTAACCTATTAAGTAATAATCGACGTTCAATAAGGTTACTTATTGTAACCCAATGTGATAAGATTGCTTAGTATAATCAAATATGGTTTATGGTTTAGGGGAACATATAACTAAAGCCATGCAAGAATGTTGGTTAAGTTACCAACATGTAATAATTATGAGTTATGGTAAGATAGAATGAAAGTGATTCTTATCTTACACCCTGTTTGGAAACAGGAGTAAGAATTATTGTCGTGCCATGATGGGACCATAAATCAAGAGCGTAGGACGGAAGGTAAGTACAACTCCGCCTACAGTATGAACAATATGTTTTGTTGCATGATGTGTTTTTTTTAAGAAATCATGAATTGATTTACATGATGTGAATTGTATATTATGAAGTTTATGTGATGATGCAGTATGTTAATATTACGATGCAATATGTTATGGTATGTGATGATACAATGTGGTACGTTATGTTACGGTGTATTATATTATGATGTTTATGTTATGAATGATGGTATGTTATGTTATATGTTTTGATATTGTCACATCATGAAGCATGTTCATTGATAAGAATAAGATTTTAAGATATGAGTTAAAACGAGTTAAGATTTTTGTGTCGTACTGACTTGCCACAAGGGCGGGTTCACATGGTATAATCCATGGTTTGAGTTGGCTTGGACTGGCCGCCTCAACTACTCCATGTTAAACAGTTTGTTTCATGGTTGGAGTTGATATGGACTGGCTGCCTTCAACCACTCCATGGTTATGTACCCCAGTACGTGCACACATGGTATAGAAAGAAACAGAACTAAGTTAATTTACGAACCCATAATTGATTCATAAGAAATCATAACCGGTTCATGCATTTTTGCACTTCCATATGCATGCGGATTGAATATTGTACTTACTAGGCATTAGCTCATTACTTACGTTCATGCTGTAGGTAAGAAACCTACCGGCACTACTTGATGCAAGACTGTGAAGAGATGGCGCTGCGGACTGTGAAATGTGGGATGGACACCGCCACGGGTTTTATAAAATGTATTTGAAATGAAAAAGGTGCTTACAGTATGTTTTAAGTATGTATAGCAAGCAAGTTGCCTCGTGTTGTACCGATCCGCATTAGGTCGGGGCTGGTCCACGGTTTACGGTTTATGTATGATAGCTTTCGAATGAAATGTGAAAGCTCGGTGTTCGGGTGAGTATATATGAATAAGTTTATGTATGAGAATAAGTTTAAGTTATGTTTATGTTTAAGTTTATGTTAAGGTTTTATGTATGTATGTTAAAAAAAAAAAAAAATTTTACTCTAGAAATTGGTTAAGTTTAAGTTAAGTAAGTAAGGTAACATATGTGTACCCATTCGCGTGGTCGGTCCTACGTGGGTAGTCGGGGCGTTACAATAATGATGAAAAAAAAGGTAGAAATCACATTATGTGTAACACCCCACCTACGTAGGGCTGTTACCATGCTTACTCTATTAAGTACTTATCTTACTCATTCATGAAAAAGAACTGAAAATTTTTTTTCAACTTAAATTCAAAACCCTATACTTATATATTTTCATATAAGTATGTACTTAATTAAGAATTATAGTTCAAACTTTTGTAACATATCTTGCAACTCATACTAAGTATTAGATATTAATTCCCTCAAACCAACATCACATAATACAATAAAATTTCAAAATGCGTGGCGGTGACCAACTTACATTTCACAGTCCGTAGTGCCATCTCTACAGTCTTGTATCATACATCATTGACAGGTTGATTACCTGCAGCGTAAATGTAAGTCATGAGATTTCGCTCAGCAAGTACAACTTATTATCTGCAAAACAATTTTGATAAAGATATGCATGAACCATTTATACTTTCTTATCAATTCAGTTACGCTTTCTTATGTTAGCATCTTTTTGGGCCCTTTACATAACATAAGTGTACGTACCGTGGCACGCAGTCATGGAGTGGTTGGGGCAGCTAATCCAATCCAACTTAAACCATGGATCAAACTCGACCTAGAGCGGGTTGGTATGACACAAGGCAACTTGCTTGTCATCATATTTAAAAACTTGTTCTTGTTTTGAAACATATTTGAAAAACCATTTCATACTTCGAAAATCATTCCATACTTGAAAAACCATTAATACTTGAAAAATAGTTTCTTACTTGAAACTTGATCTTATTCTTACCATGTGATTCATCATTAGTGAGAATGCTTCATGATGCCACAATAAGAAATCATAAATCAAATGCATCACATATATGAATGCATGATTTGAAAACATGCAATGCAGTAAAACAATTTGCCCATACTGTATGTGGAGTTGTACTTACAGGTTATGCTAGATTCGGAGTTGTTGTTCCAATAGGTCACAACAACAGGTTACCTTCATGTTTCCAAAAAAAACGTAAGATAAGAATCATCCTATCTTACCATAAACCTAAACATTTAATGTTGGTATCCAAACCAACATCCATAAGTAACCCTAGATATAAGCCCAACATAACATAGTGGTATCCTCTTGGGTTACCATAAGTAACCATGGGTACAAGGCCCAATAACATTTTGGCATCCTTTCCGATTACTATTCGTCTTACTATGGTTATTGTATAACTTGGCTTATTTTTATTTTTTCTTCACAAAACTTTGTTTAATATTATTTATAAAACTTTAACCCTTTTTCTCTTTTTAAATTATTTTTATAAAACTGAAATCTTCTTTGAACAAGGATAATAAAACTGTAAAATTCTGAAAACCATCTTTGAAAACAGTCCATAAGTTTGGTTATTAGTGCATGTGCAGGACTTGCCTGTTTATACACTATTTTGAAAACCCTATGCAGGAATTTCCTGTACCCTTCACAGTTTTGAAAATCTAGTTTTGCCTTAAAATCTGTTTTGAATTAGAAAAAGTTTCTTCATGAAAGTTGTAGATCTTGAAAAACCCTACAACTTTTGTTCTTTACTCAAAACTTGGTTCTACCTTTAACCTATCCGTTTTCCTTTTTGAAACCTCCTAGCCGTGCACACTTACCTGTTCAGGCCAGTCTCGGGTTTTGATTAAAAAAAAAAAAAAAGGCCTTTAGAGCCTTATTTTTAAAAAACTGTTTATATTGTCCTCTAGGATTTTCGATTCTCTATAACTTTATAGTTTTGACTTTTTCCAAATTCGGCCTCTAAAGGCCTCAAAATCGCATTTCCAGATTTGCCACTTGATCTGAAAATTTACAGTTTTGTTTTCGGTTGGTTTTTACGTGAAATTTCGCACACCCTACCTCAAACAGTTGAAACCGTGAGCCTATGACAAACATGCAGTGCATTATATACATAATCATCATCTATGCACTAGTTCATCTTGCTTACAAAACCCAATTAAGTAATCTTACTTGTCTTGCCAAATTAGGGTTTTAGGTTTGTTTTTAACCTTTCATTCATCATACATCCACATCATCATCATCTTTCACATAATGCTTCTTCTAAAGCATGTGGGGACATATCACATACACAAGATAGACATACAAAAATACCACATCCATTCTAAAGCATAAAATCACATGCATGCATAAATTTATCAATCAAGACCACCTAAGCCTAAATCAAGCAAATACTATGAATATAAAGCTATTGTATGAAAATACAAAGGGTGAGCTTATGCTCTTACAAACCCATGCTTGAAATACAATTAAATCCTTAATCAAAACCTAATTGAATACCTAGGGAATTAAGAGGATTACCTCTAGGTGTTGAAGAGTGGATCTATCCTTAGATTGAGAAAATTTTCCTTCCTTTCTTCACCTATTTACAAATCCGGCCACTCTTTTTTTTTTTTTTTGGTTCGGCTCCTAAGGGTGGGAGAGAGAGAGTTGGGAATGAACGAAAGTTTTGGGGTGCAACTAAATGGTTCATCACCCCTCATCATCACTTATTTATAGGTGAAAACTAATTAAATTTCTAGAATTATTTTTATTCCAAAAATTGCATATCTAACCCTAAAAATAAAATATTTGCTAACAACTCCCTTGAGGTGGCCGGCCATGAGGGTGCCATTTTGCTCCCATTTAATGCATAATTATCCACTAAATTTTTAATTCCAAAAATTGCTCATTTATCTTTGATGAGGTGTCACCAAGTAAGACCATGTTCGGTACTTTCCTTAATATGCAGTCTATTTTCTTAATAACTCAGATAGGGCTAATACTGTTTTCAATTAATAATAGTACAGTTGTATTGGACTACAGTCCAGAGTTTATCTGCATTTAACTGGACTACGTATAGGTTTTTCTTAAGACTTAAAGCCACTTAGTCCTTATTACCCTAAATATTGTGCTTGATTTTTCTAAAGTGGTCCCATACCTTATTCTCGCTTCTTCATCCGTAATGACGATTATCATAGTATAATTTCCGTATTGTTTATTATACTGCAGTCCCGTCTTAATCAAACTTTAAATCATCCTGATCAAACTTTGACTAGAATAAAATCATAAATTTTTATTCTGTCTTTTTCATCAAAAGGCCTCGTGCTTGATTAAGAAAACTTATTATTGAGTCTCCTCGTTAATAAAATGAGCACTCAAATATATGCTGATAAATCAGATCATGTATTCATATCAACATACATGATACAAACTTGGATTTCCTTTGTATCCAAGGAATCATCAGTTCATAAAAAGTTTGGTTATTACATTATGTATAAAAGTAAAGTAACATAATGCTATTTTCACATTATGTAAATGTATAAAAGTAGAAATACACGGCATTCGTATAGAAGTAAAGTAACATTATGTATAAAAGTAGAAAATAGTAAAGTAGAAATCACATTATGTATAAAAGTAAAGTAACACAATGCTATTTTCACACTATTTTGTAAATAAATATGGCATTCGTATAGATAAATATATTGAAGATGGTGTAACACGCTGTAAATTTTTTGATAATTTAAAACCAGTCTGCAAAACCAACGTTAAATGAGCCCGAAGCAAGTCCTGAAAATACATGAACTTAATGAACTACACGGCAGCGTCGGTTTTATTGAAGAAAGGCGTGTAGAAGATGTGTAAACTCTTTGCAAAAGCCATTAATAGTGACGGGACCAAGACTGACCATGCAACTCGTGGATTTGATCAAACCAACAGTGTGTTCTACGACTATGATAGAAAAATGTTGGAAAGAGTAACGAGACTCTTGCTCCTTTTTTTTTTTCCCTCTGAAAGTCACTTTTTTTTTCTTTAGAAAGTAAAATGATAAACTTCATGTGGAACGTCCTGAATATTTTTAGATACTTCATTTATGTTTGGATCTCTGTTTTAAATGTATTATTTAAATGTTTTTTAGTAATATTTTTTCTTATAAAAATTTTGATGCTCTAGTTTGAAAAAAGAGTTCATATAAGACAAAAATGCAAATGGAAACGAAGACTTGTGACTGTCGAAGAAAATTCAACTTTAGCAAGTTAAATTGAAAATGTGAATATTGCACTCAAAAAAGTAATAATCATAAACAAATAAATTGATAGAGTGTAATACAACTATTTAACATGAACAAAACCCGAGGGAAAAAAAACCATATTAGATGGATTTTTTTAAACATCGAATAACGGTTACAACTAACATAACCACCAGTTTGTTTAGAAACTCCACCTAAGTTTGACTCACAATGTCTCCTCCCATGATTCACCAGTAGAACCATAGCCCTACTCCAAGTATTCAACTTGCATTCCGACAGCATCATGCTGCCAAGCTTCAATCGTTTCCTCCGATCCTCAGTGTACTGCAAGCTCGATCTGTCTTAAGGCACCGCCACAATCTTGCTTCAAATTGAAATGTGCACAAGTGGAGCCAGAGACATTTTAAGCTCCTCCATTGCCAAATTTTAGTTTTACTTAGAAATTTCGCATCAAGTTGAAGGTGTTCTAGTAGACTTACTAACAATGGAGTCAAAGGCATCGAAACAAAAGGGAGCGAATAGAGGGAGAGAATAAGGAAGAAATAAATTATTCGCTTCGATATGATCTACTAAGGGGAGGAATTAAAAAATATAAACTTTTAAGTGGCTTTTACAAATTTTAAAAGTTGAAGATAACTATAATTAAGAATAAAAAAAGCAAAACATATAGGTTTATGATAATTATCGGCAAAAGGAAGATGAAACAGATCATCTAGTTTTATACATAAAACTCAAATCACACGTACAATATTAGATTTTACAGACTTAATATTGCTTAGTATCTACTATCCACTCAAGTAAAAAGCTATTTATTAGAGAAGCAACAACTTATATTTTACAGAAAATAGCAAATATCAAGATCAAATTAAGAGAACCATGAGTTCCAAACACGCTTGGTGAAACTGTTGCACAAAGTTGCTACGTACACTCGCTGCTCCTCCTCGTGTCTACAAATGAAAGAGAGACCATTTATAAAAGTTATTCGATGTAAAAATTTAGCTTATATTTGTAAAATTATATTATGTGGCAGGAAAATTACAAACTAACACAAATAGAAACCCTTTTCATATAAAACCTCCATTTTTTTTAATTTATTTTTTTAACCAATAACGATATTGGAGTCCATGCTCATTTGTCAGAAAATATGCAAATTAGAGTGACTGGCATAATTTTTATTTTTTCTTTTAAATTAGAGTGACTTGCTAGATTTTTCTTCTTCTTTTTTTTTTCCCCCCTTTCTTTCAATAATTTATTCGAATGCGCAAATACACTATGAGTGTTTTAGTCAATTAAGGTGGGATATCCTATACAATTTACTTTAAAATAAGTACTATTAATTGAGAAAATATATGAAATTAAACAATATATTATACATAAAGTAAAGACAAACTATGATCACAAAAACATGAAATGGAAAAGCGATAACTGATTACTGTGGATCTAAAAAAAAAAAACCGACCAGTTGCCGAGATTAATAAAAACTTACCTCATTGACAAAGAAGGGATGCCTTCAAATTCCTGTCCTCAACAATCTTGCTTTATAGATTGCAATCCTAACCAAAAGAAAGTCCACCAAATTGTTGAAGAACAAGAAGAAGGCATGTCTGCAAGCACGATTGAAGAACAAAACAAGACACACTCCCCAAAAACCGGCAGTGAAGCCTGACCCCATCCCAATAAATAGCCATTTCATGAATTCATCTTCGCTGCTTTCATGATCATGAGTACTTCGTTGTCCACCTTGAGCAGGATTGCCTTGATCATCATTTGTGGAGCACCTATTTGCAAGTGGTGGGCCACACAGTTCTTCATTACCGACATATACAGAGGTGTTAAAGCCTTGGAGTTGAGTACCGGATGGGATTTTTCCAGACAGGTTGTTGTATGACAAATCCAGATGACTCAAGAAATGCAAATCCGTCATGCTAGTAGGGATCTCACCCGAGAAGTGGTTCCGAGACAAGTCAAGTGACTGCAGTTGGTTTAGCTGACCAATGTCGTGGGGGAGTCTTCCAGACAAGTTGTTTCTTGATAAGTTTAATGCCACTAACCCTGAAAGATTCAGTATTCCATTGGGAAAGTAGCCACTCAATCTGTTGCTTGAGAGGTCAATCACTCTTAGGAGTACAAGATTTCTTGTATACTCATCACTTCTTCCTCTCCACGAAACAGTTGCCCTGTCTATGTACGTCCATGATATCTTGATTTCCACCTCAGTTCTGTTCCCCATAACTGAAAGAGGTCGACTAGTAGTTGCCATTATTTCATTGGAATATTCGTTGTGAGCCATTGCAGTGAAATTATGAAGGCATTGTGGTATTATTCCATGCATATTGTTATGAGATAGGTCCAAGATTTGCAGATTTGTTAGCATACATAGACTTGATGAAATGCTTCCATCGAACATATTTGAGCTTAGAATGAGTATCTTCAGATTAGAGTAGTTCCCAATCCACGCTGGTACCTTTCCAGAGAGTTTGTTGCCACCCAAATTCATAAATTTCAAGAATTGAAGTTCTCTCATCGATGAAGGTAATTCCCCAGAGAAACTATTGTTATGTAAATCTAACGTTTTAAGTTCCCTTAGAGAACCTATCGAGCTTGGAATTCTCCCAGAAAATCTGTTATTCGCCAAACTAACTAGATTGGTCACCAAACCCCAGTGTGACGGACAATCATTGGGAATCACACCCGATAATTGGTTGTTTGAGAGGTCTAGATGGATGCCCGATTGAGAATGTGTAATATTACATAAGGGCAAAAGTGAACCAGAAAACTGATTGTTAGACACATCTAAGAAAGCTAAGAATTCTGATTGAATTCTTGGCAACGTCCCCACCAAATTGTTTGAACTCAAATCTAACACAAAAAGTCGGCTTAGGCTTAGTGATGCAGGAAATGTGCCGTGGATTTGGTTTTTTGAGATATTCAAATAAAACATTTTGTTGGAAATCAAGTTCTGAAACCAATTAGGGATTGCATCTGAAATTCCAAGATCAGAGATATCAAGGTGGGAAAGCATGCTTTGGTTTTTAAGCCAATTTGGGAAAAGATAAGGTGGTTGTAGCTTGCAAGATCTGAGCCTTAGAGTTCTCAATTGGAATGGTGGGATCCAATTGGACATCATTTTCAAGGTCGAACATAGGCCTAACGATGTTAATTTAGAGAGATTTGTTAGGTGTGATTCAGAGATCTCACCACCCAAAACATTTAAAGAAACATCCAGTACCTCCAGATTTTCAGACAGGTTTCCAATGCCGGCTTTGGCCAAATTTCCATTCAAATTATTATCAGAAAGAAATATTGCTCTTAGAGAGGGAAAGACAGAAAAATCAGGAATTGGCCCAGAAAAATTATTTGTATGCAATTGTATTCTCTCCATTGAGGGACGTTGATCACAAGTAGACAGGTTTTGACAGAAGGTAAGTTGTCCGCTGAGATTGTTGCTGGAAAGATGTAAAGCCTTCAGATTACATAGATTTCCAAAGGATTCTGGAATCTCACCCTCAAGGTAATTCGTACCAAGATTGAGATATGTAAGGCCACTTATTTTACCAAGAGAATATGGAATCGAGCCATATAACTCGTTAAAAGAGAGATCAAGAGAGACAAGATTGGTACTCGAGTTGAATAACCATTGGAATATTGAAGAATTGAGTGAATTGCTGTCAAGGATAACGGTGGAAAGAGATGTAGACATATTGATGTGAGAGAGAGTGGAGAGTGAGGGAGAGTAAAGCTTACACTCAGAAAGCACTAAAGTTGACAGCTTATTAAGCCGAGTTACACTTACTAGCCAATCAGTGTTTACGGAAGAAATAGTACTCAGGTCCAAGTATTCTAGATTAGAAAGACCAGTGATCCATTGGAAGTTTCCAACATCATCAAGTTTATAATTAAAGCCAAGATTGAGGTATTGTAAGTGGGAAAGGTTTCCAAGATGATTCGGAATCTCTCCATAAAAGCTGTTTTGACTAAGGTCCAAATATCTCAAATGAGACAATTCCATCAAAGAAGGGCTAATCTTACCTGTTAAGTTGTGGTCGTCAAGCCAACCATCATTGCCATGAAGATCGAGCACAACTACATAGCCCGTGTCGTTGCTGCATCGGACTCCTTCCCATTCGCAGCACTCTTTCTTTGCATCTTCATTCCCCCACGAAGAAAGCCAGCCAGATTCATCCGTGATTCCTTGTTTGAACTTAAGGAGCGCTTGTCTCTCTCTTTCCATGCACCTAATGTTTGGAACAAAGTTAGTCGATCCAAAGTTTGGATTCATAAGGAGAAGAAACGCAAGAAGAAGGATAGTGGACAAGATTTTGGGAGAGGGTATTTCTTTTTTCATCATGATTGCCATGCCAAATTAAAGGTTGCAAACAGAAAAGAGTAATAATATTAATTTCTTTGTTAGTGCAATATATAATAATGAAACCACATTTGCAAATCCATATATAATGTATTCACTAACTTCATGTCTTGGTCAACAGTCGTAAAGTGGCCCCCACGTACTAAGGATAAAAACTCTGTTATCTCATTTACCGGTAATTAAGAGCTTTTCTATCACGTCGTCTCACTACTGATTTTCCAACTTACCAAACTATTACGGAGCTGCGTACCTTAGATTTTTTTTTTTTTTTTTTTTAAGCCGCGTTCCTTAAAGTTACATTGAGGCATGTTACGCATCTTTGTTGTTCTTATTATTATTATTATTATTATTATTTTTGGCTTGTGTTATGCCTTATATTCTATTTAGTTTTTTTCCTTTATTTTTATTTTTTATTTTTAAACACGTTTGAACATTGGCGGTGATTCTTGGCTGACGTACTACTTGGTCCTGTACCAAAAAAGGGGAAAAAAAAAAGTTAATTTGCTTCAAATTTTTTTTTTAATTTTTGCAGTTATGTTAGACTGTTCATGTCATTTCCTTGGGTTTATTATTATTATTATTATTTTTATTAATATCTCTAATGTTGGATTGTTAGTTTGGTTATTGATTGTTTGTTGTTGTTGTTTTTATTTTATTATATTTTATTTTTTCGATCTGAACGTTGGATTTACAGTTTGGTTGTTGGCTACGAAATAATTCATTATTGGTTTCACAAGTAAAAAGAGTTAGTTGGGAAGACTGCTACGTTGATTTTAATAAAAATATAATTTAGAGAGTTTTCGGCCACTATATTCTTATGGTTTTGTTTAATTGATTATTTCTTTAGTTATTATTTTGTGATTCTTTCCATTGTTTTTTAACTAATAGCAAAATACCCATCAATTCATCACCTATTCCTCAATTCCATCATCAAATCAAACAAACACGTACTCACACCAAGCAAATCCTTCAAACCCACCACCCAAATCACAAATCCTTCAAACACATCTCAAAATATCCAAATCAAAACAAAACCCTTTGAACTCAATGGCACTACAACTAATCAGTCTCGAATCCTTAATCATCATCCAAGTGCACCATTGAAGAGCACATATGATGAAACATCAAATTGTTGCATTGATCTCCATAAATCTTTCATTCCTAGACAAGTGTTGAACCACTGCAAATCTCCTATGTTAAGCAAGTCTTCTCTCTTGCAAACGTTGCTTCTCCAGAATCAATGACCTAAAAATTACAATGCAAATGTACAATGACCGAAAATGACATACTGTATTTTCCTCTAACACCAAGATGCGTGAATAGTGTATCCCAACAATAGTATTTTCTCTTAGATATAAAATGAAAGTAATTTAACGGTAAAAACAAAATATTATAACAGTAATATTTTCTAGAAATTATTTAGTATCTTTTTTTTTTCTTCGAAATATTTACTATCATCTTTTAATTCACATAAAATTATACGAATAATTGTTTTTTTTTCAAAATGAAAAAAGGTATAAAATCACAATTTACAATTTTTTTTAAGAGGAAAGGAATACATAAGTTTTAAACAAATAGTTGAATGCAAAGTTGTTATTTGTTATGGCAATAAATAAAATGGGGAGGTATGGAATTATTCTTTTTTTTTTTTAAGGATAATTTAGTGAATTTGGATGATGACATCAGATGTTGCAGAAGCAACCTACTTCTCAATTTCTGTTGTTTCAGTTTTTAAAATATACCAGATAAAACATGATTTACAAAATATCGCTTAAAAGCATCTCCAATGCAATGTATGCTAAATTGTTGTGTCAATGATAAAATTTAATATTTGTGGGTAAAAAACAGTGCTTTTCAAAGAAGTGCCATATTTGATGTTAAAATTGCAACTTTGTGACAAATTTGTCACAAAGTATAGCCGATGCCAAATTTATTGTTTGATTCTTATTGCTTGTTACCTCATGCAATCGTTGCAATATTTTTATTTTTTTATTTGTTTAAATACTAAAAGTTCACTTTTACAACTTTCAAAGCATAATAATGATGGAAAAAAAAGTAGAAATCACATTGTGTATAAAAGTAAAGTAACATAATGCTATTTTCACATTATGTAAATATATAAAAGTAGAAAATAGAAGTAAAGTAACATTATGTGTATAGAAAATAGTAAAGTAGAAAACGCATTATGTATAAAAGTAAATTAACACAATGCTATTTCCACACTATTTTGTAAATAAATATGGCATTCGTCTAGATAAAGATATTGAAGATGGTGTAACATGCCGTAAATTTTTTAATAATTTAAAACCAGTCTGCAAAACCAATGTTAAATGAGTCTGAAGCAAGTCCTGAAAATACACGGTATGAACTTAATGAACTACACGGCAGCGTCGGTTTTATTAAAGAAAGGCGTGTAGAAGATGTGTAAACTCTTTGCAAAAGCCATTAATAGTGGCGGGACCAAGACTGACCATGCAACTCATTTTGTGGATAAAGTTGTAAGGTGTTACGTATTCCACACTTCGAGTTGATCAAACCAACCGTGGTTCTTCAACTATTATAGAAAAATGTTGGAAAGTGTAATGCGACTTTTACTTTTTGTTTTCTTTCGTTCTTTCTTTCTTTCTTTCTTTCTTTTTTCCTTTGAAAATCACTTTTGTTTTTGAAAACAAAATGATAAACTTCATGTGGAACGCGAGTTTTGAATATATTTAGACACTACGTTTATGTTTGGATCTCTGTTTTAAATATATTATTTAAATGTTTTTTAATTATATTTTTTCTTATAAAAATTTTGATGCCCTAGTTTGAAAAAAGAGTTCATTTAAAATAAAATTGCAAATGGAAACGAAGACTTGTGACTATCTAAGAAAATTCAACTTTAGCATTTTAAATTGGAAATGTGAATATTGCACTAAAAAAAGTAATAATCATAAACAAATAAATTGATGCAGTGTAATACAACTATTTAACATGAACAAAACCCGAGGGAAAAAAAACCATATTAGATGGATTTTTTTAAACAATGAATAACGGTTGCAACTAACATAACCACCAGTTTGTTTAGAAACTCCACCTAAGTTTAACTCACAATTTCTCCTCCCATGATTCACCAGTAGCATCATAGCCCTACTCCAAGTATTCAACTTGCATTCCGACAACATCATGCTACCAAGCTTCAATCCTCAATGTCTGTAATGACCCGACTATGTAAACTGTTACCATGCTTACGTAAATTAAATCTTGGTTTTAAATACTAAAACTTACTTAAAATTTTAGAATATTTTTTTTAAACACCATATAAATAGACTAGTTCATATAAGTAAACTTTCCGTGCATATATATTACTTGTTTTCCAAAATATAAAGACATACATACTTCTTATATTTAACTCAAGTCTTCAAACATCATATATATAGTATAACACAATTTATTTAAATATGTATATATTTTTGGTTCAAAAGAGTTTGCGGAAAAATTTGTGTAGTGGTATCCCACACCGTCCTTTACTTACTGCATCGTCCTTATGGCCCACCAATTAAGCTGCAGGCTTTTTACCTACAATGTGAAATATATTAATGAGCTTACGCTCAGCAAGTACAAACTTAATCTCATAAAACAGAACAAGTATCATGTAACTTATGCATGAACCATTTATGGTCGATTATGAATCTCTTATGTTCCATTATAGACTTATTATCTTGCTTAACATATGGGCCCTTTGTGTACGTACAAAATGCGTGCAATCCATAGAAAGTTAGGGTTGTAAGATCCATAACAATTCTGAGAATCATATATGTAATCCTCCACGATCTACGGAAGGTCTTAGAATTTTAAAACATACATAATCCTCCACGATCTGTGGGAGGTTGGTACGATACTTTACTTGTCTTGGTTTAGTCTTAGCCTTGTTATTTAATTCTTGATGAGGATGCTTAAATTCATGCTTCCACATGAAGTTTTTAACAAAGACTAATTTCAAGACTAACATTCTTAACTTGTGAACTCATTAGTCATGATATGTATGATACATAAATATGGCATGACATAATGATCAGTGGCATAAAACAACTTGAGGTATGTTTATAAAACATGACACTTTGTTAAAACATGGCATTATCGTAAATAATGACATAACAGTAAAAACAGGATATATATATACACATGATATATCATGGCATACATGTAAACATGTCATGCTTAAAAATAAATTACTATTTTTCATACTGTAAGTGAGGTTTGTACTTACAAGTTGTCCTAAGCTTTTGTCCTATCGTATGAAAAGGCAAAGCAATAGGTTATATTCTTGTTTTCAAATAGAATGTAAGAATCGTTCTGTCACATAACTCAACCAACCATAGCATAAAATGTTGGTATCCAATCTAATTATCATTGATAATCAGGGATACAAACCTTACCATAACAAGTCGGTATCCTATCTGACTAACATGGGTAACTATAAACACAAAGCCCAACATAATAAATCGATATACTATCTGATTACTATTCATCATAGAATTGTTACTATATATTTAAGTAATTTGGGTCTCTTCATAATTTCAAGTATTATCTTGATTGAACACTTGGAATTGCCTTTAAAAACTACTTGTGAAATTTCAAATGGATTCAAAACTTTTAAAAATTGTTTTCTTTTTAAAACCGTAATTTCTTTTAACCAAGATCGTAAAATTGTAAAACTTTGAAAACTACTTTTGAAATCAGCCTCTTAGTTTGATTAAAAGTGCATGTCTAGGAATTTCATGTATCATTCACAGTTTTGAAAATCCTGTACAGGAATTTCCTGTACCTTACATAGTTTTGGAAAATCCAGTTTAATCTTTAAATTAGTTTAGAATTTGAAAAAGTTTTTTTCATGAAAATTGTAGATCTCATCGAAATCTATAATTTTTGTTTTTTGTCCAAAATATAAATCTACCTTTAACTTGCTTGTTTCTCTTTTTGAAAAATTCTGGATGTGTACACTGTCTGTACTGACCAGTTTCGGATTTTGATAAAAACATAGGCTTTTGGAGCCTTATTTTCAAAAACTTTCTATGTTGTCCCTTAGTATTTTCAATTTGCTACAACTTTACAATTATAACTTTCTTTTTTTTTTTCAAATTCGGCCTTTAAGGGCTCAAAATTAAGTTTCCAAAAAACTATTCAGTTAAATCTGAAAATTGGCAGTTTTGTATTTAGTTGGTTTTTGCTTAAAAATTCGCATACACTACCTCAAACGGTCGAAGCCGTGAACCTACGTCAACATGCAATGCGTTGTATTCATTCTTAACATTCAATCATTCACTTGTTCATCTTAATGAAAAACACAATATTTGATGAACTTTTCAAGCTTACCAAAATTGTGTTTTTAAGTTAATTCCTTAACCATTATACACTTAACATTCACAATCATCATTCATAAGATCTCTCTAGTTAAGCATGTGAAAGCATTTCCACAAACATATGGTGAGCAATGAGCACACATAACCTTAAACTCAACATAGAGCATAAAAAAATCAAACACATGCTTAGATCTAGCACCAAGTTAACCTAATCATAGATCTAGGCATAACCAATCAATTCCAAACCGTAACATAGGGCAAAATAAAAATTATGAGCTTATGCTCTTACAACCCAAACTTTGAAATACACATAAATCCTTAACCAAAGGCTTAATGAAATTCTTAGAGGATCAAGAGGAATACCTCTAAATCGAATGGTTGCTCTAGACCTTGGGATGAGAAAGTTTTTTTCCTTTACTCTTCACCAACAACCGGCTACTCTCTCTCTCTCTTTCTAAGGCTAGGAAGGGAAAGTTGGAAGAGAACTAGAAATTGGAAGGTTCAACTAAATGGTTCTAGTTCTACATACAATCCCTATTTATAGGTGGAAATTTCCAAATTTTCCACAATTATTTTTTTTTTCTCAACTTTCTTAGAATTGCTTATTTGGCCCTAGAGACAAAATATTTGCCTTTTAATCCCATGAGGTGGCTGGCCATTGAGAGTTTAATCCACCAAAAAATCTTTTCATACTCATCCACTTAATTATTTCCAATATTTCAAAAATTCCAAAAATTCACATAATTATCTTCACTTACTTAGCTTCCAAGTAATGCCATGTTTGGCATTCCCTCTTAATACACAATCCATTTTCTTAATAATCCAGATAGTACCAATACCATTTTAACTATAAACAATACAGTCATACCGAACTGCAGTCTAGAATTCATCTGTATTTAACTAGACCGCGTATAGGTATTTCTTAGGACTTGAAGCTACTATGCCCTCATTACTCCAAATATTATTCATGATTATTCTATAGTGATCCTATACCTTATTCTTAACTCTGCATCCGTAACGACAGTCGGCTGCAATATAATTTCAACGCTGCTTATTATTCTGCAGTATTGTCTTACACAGGTCATGAGTTATCCTGGTCATACATGGGTCAGAACAAAAACATAAATCATCATCAAGTCTTATAATACTATAAGAACTCAAACTTATTCTGATAATAAAATTATGAAATTTACATTGATATTCATAATTTTTATGAAACATCACATAAACACATAGTACGAACTTAAATTCCTTTATATATAAGGGAATCACAACCGTAAAAAAAAAAAAAATAAAAAGAAAAAAATCAGTTATTACAATGTACTCCAAGCTCGATCTGTCTTAAGGCACCCGTCCATAAACTTGCTTCAAATTGAAATGTGCACAGGTGGAGCCAGAGACATTTTAAGCTCCTCCATTGCCAACTTTTAGTTTTACTTAGAAATTTGGCATCAAGTTGAAGATGTTCTAGTAGAGTTACTAACAATGGAGCCAAAGGCATCGAAACAAAAGGGAGTGAATAGAGGGAGAGAATAAGGAAGAAATAAATTATTTGTCTTCGATATGATCTACTAAGGGGAGGAATTTAAAAATATAAAATTTTTAGTGGCTTTTACAAATTTTAAAAGTTGAAGATAACTATAATTAAGAATAAAAGAAGCAAAACATAGAGATTTCTGATAATTATCGGCCAAAGAAAGATGAAACAGATCATCTAGTTTTATACATTAAACTTCAAATCACACGTACAATATTATATTTTACAGACTTAATATTGCTTAGTATCTACTATCCACTCAAGTAAAAAGCTATTTATTACAGAAGCAACAACTTATATTTTACAGAAAATAGCAAATATCAAGATCAAATTAAGAGAACCATGAGTTCCAAACACGCTTGGTGAAACTGTTTGCACAAAGTTGCTACGTACACTCACTGCTCGTCCTCGTATCTACAAATGAAAGAGAGACCATATAAAAGTTATTCGATAAAAAAAATTTATCTTATATTTGTAAAATTATATTATGTGGGAGGAAAATTACAGTCAAACACAAAATGAAACCTTTTCATATAAAACCTCCACGTTTTATTTTTATTTTATTTTTATTTATTTTTTTAACTGATAACGATATTGGATCGTGCTCATTTGTCAACAAATATGCAAATTAGAGTGATAGGCATAATTTTTATTTTTTCTTTTAAATTAGAGTGACTTGCTAGATTTTTCTTCTTTTTTTTTCCCCGTTCTTTTAATAATTTATTCAAATGCGCAATTACACTATGAGTGTTTTAGTCAATTAAGGTGGGATATCCTATACAATTTACTTTAAAAAAAGTACTATTAATTGAGAAAATATACGAAATTGAACAATATATATACATAAAGTCAAGATAAACTATGATTACAAAAATATGAAATGGAAAAGCGATAACTGATTACTATGGATTAAAAAAAAAAAAAAACAGATTAGTTGCCGAGACCAATAAAAACTTACCTCATTGACAAAGAAGGGATGCCTTCAAATTTGTGATGCCCTCATCCTACGTAGGATCGTCACCTTACTTAACTATATCTTTCTTGAAAATTCGAGAATAAATTTTTTTTTTGTCAACATCCATATATATAAATAGATTTGCCCGTAGCAATTTATCATACATACATACTGAAATAAAAAGATTGTTTAAAGTCTTTAATACCAAATATACTATGTAACATAATTTGTTTTTTTTTTTTAAATATATACATATATACAAAAACTTATTAACTCAGAAGAAGATGCGGAAAATTATGCGTAGTGGTATCCCATACCACTCTTCATCCGCCGCAACGTCCACATATAGCCCACTATTTAAACTGCAGGCTTCTTACTTACAGTATGAAATATAACTAATAAGTTTTCGCCCAGTAACCACAAACGTAATCTCACAAACACATTAAAACATGCCAATATCATAAAACATGTGCATGAACCATTTATGTTCATTTTGCATCCATTATTAACTTGAACTTATTATCTTTCATATGGACCCCCTTGTATACGTACCAGATGCGCGCTCTCCAGATAAAGTTAGGGGTTTGCAAGGTCCCTAACAATCTGGGAATCATTGAACTTGAACCTGAATAGTCCTCCACCTGATGGGAGGTTGGTACGACACTTTACTTGTGTGTTCTTACCATGTGGTTTATCATTAGTGAACATACCTCATGATGTCATTATATCATATCATAACTTACACTTCATTCATAATATGGCATGTCTTAAAACATGGCATTTTTACAAACATAGCACTTTTGTAAAAATAACATTTTTACAAATATAGCACTTTTGTAAACATGACATTTTTACAAATATAGCACTTTTGTAAACATGATATTTTTGCAGATGTAGCACTTTTGTAAACATAACATTTTTGCAAACATGGCATTACGTAGAACATAGCACAAAACATGTTATAGCATATGTGAAAATAGATTACTATCTTCCATACTGCAGGTGATGTTTGTACTTGTAATACCCGAAATTTTCATGGGCTTAAGATTTCTCTATTTATTAGAAATTAGAAGTCCGCATGATGTGTTTTTATGATATTTCATGAAAAATTATGAATAGTAATGAGAAATTCATAATTTTAATAGCTAAGGTTAGAATTTTCTTTAAACCGGCTATGAGACTCGGAATAGAATGCCAAGGTTGGTAAACGGCATTTTGAGTCAAAAAGAATGAAAAGGAAAGAGAAAGAACGAAAAAGGAAGTAATTTTAAGAAAGTCAAAGGTTTGACCGAAAAAGTCAACCTTGACCAAAAAAGTCAAAGTTTGACCAAGGACGGGTCAAAAATGTTGACCTCGGAAAATGATGAAATGCAGTATAAGAAAAGACTGCAAAGACTTTTTATGGTCAAAAAGGTAAGAATAAGCCGTAAAAACCATCATAGAAATCAAGCACACCGAAATCGAATTAAGGGCAAAAAGGTCTTCGAAAAATTGGAGAAAGAAAGTTTTCGGTCCGAATTTACAAGGAAGAATTTTTGGACCAAAAATATAAAATAAGAATGCTCATCACAGTGTTGGAAATAATTGTAGAGCGCGAAATGAGCTGTGAAAGAACGAAATGGCCAAACAAGGCCTTCAAAGAGCTAGTGGAAGATGACATCAACCCTTGACATCACTTTCTCCACTAACTCAAGACTACAAATGGCAGCCCTCCCCCACTCAAAAAAATTCGGCAATTAGAAAGGAAAAAGGAAGGAAATTGGTTAGTTGGAAACCAATAGGGACTTGAAAGCCAACCAAGAGCCTAACCAAGCAAGTACACATTGCCATACCTATGATCTCTTTCTCCACTAGCCAAAGCTAGCCATGTGGGGCTGCTTTCCTCTCCATCCAATCTGGCAGCACAAGGGGACAAGAAGGAATGGCAAAAAGCCAATTTTTAAGGATCAAAAAAGTGAGCAAACATGGGGAGATTTTTCTAGAAATTTCTAGAGCCAATCATGGGCTGACACTTGTCTCCTTTGACCCCATATTTTCAGCAGCTCAACCCCATCTCCCCTCCCTTGGATTCGGCTGCAGCCCTCTATCTTCCCCATCATGTTCGGCAGCCAAGGGAAAGAAAAGCATGACAAGGCATAAAGCCTTAAATTAAGGACAAGCAACCTCTCAACCTTTCATTCCACCAAGGATTGCCACATGCCCTCCTTTACCTCCCCATTTTCGGCAGCACACTCCTCAATCCCTCCCTCACATTCGACAGCCAAGGGAGAAGCAAGAGATACAAGACATAAAGCCCAAAATCAAGGAAAAAGATTGAACAACTTTTGTCCATCACAAGTCTCCCATCCCTTTTGTCTTTTCACTTGGAAAGCTAAGAGAAACCCTCTCATTTTCCCTTGTATCATTCGGCAGCTAGAGAGAAGAGGAGGGAGTGAGAGCAAAGAGAAATTTTGGGTTTTCCATCTCAAAGGTTTCGGTTCTAAGAGAGAAAGAGCTAAGAAAAAGTGAGAAGATTTTTGTGGTTCTTTCAAGACTTGTGGCCGACCAAGAGGAGAAGAAAAAGAGGTGAGTAACTCTTGATAAATTTTTGGATTTTCTTCTTGTGATGCTCGGTTTTGTTAGAGCAAGAAAAAGCTAACAAAACTCTCTTGGATTCCATTTTCTTGAACCAAAACCGTGAGCCACCAACAAGGAAGGATTTGAGAAAAATCTTGTGGATTTCTCCAAGAGTTGGCCGAACCAAGAAGAGGAGAAAGAGGTAAGAAAACTTGGATTTTTCTATTGTTAAGGCTCGGTTTTGGTGAGCAACAAAAACTAACAAAAAGTTATTGGATTCCATTTTTCATGGTGAATCCGTGGGTGAGCAATCAAGGAGGAACAAAAGGATTTTTAAAACCCTAACTTGGGTTAAGGTAAAACTCTTGAACCAAGCTTAAATTATGTTCCATTTAAGCATGTTTATGGTGATTCAAGATGAATTTGTAAGGACATAAGTCCAAGTTTATTTTCAGCCCTTGATTTGGTGTATGTGCTTGATAGGGATTAGGGTTTGGTTGGTTTATTTGTGATGAATTGCTTGCATGATTTTATGCTTGAAAAATGGTTAGGATGCATGCTAGATGTGAGGGTAATGTCCCCTAAATTTTGGTCACAAAATCTGCCCAAGCAATGGCTGATTTGGGTGCTAGCTTAGGATGTAAACCGAACGTAACTCTCAAAGCTGCCAGTTCGGTTTCGAACCTGAACAGTTTTGGAAAAATGAAAATATAAGGCCTTTAGAGGCCAAACGGGGAAAAACTCAAAACACAAAAGTTGTTCGGAACAACTTTTCCTAGAGGGCATCAAGGACAGTTTTCTAAAATAAGGCTCCAAAGGCCTCCGTTTTCACTGAAACCCGTGGCTGACCCCTGGGACGGTCTTCACCCAGTTTTTCAGGGTCAGCCAGTTTTCAAACGAAAACTGGTACTAATCTAGGCCGAACTGGATTTTATGCAAAACATCAAAGTTTTAGCATTTTTCGATAGCTACAACTTTCGTGAAGAAAAGTTTTTCAAATTCTCGACGGATCTTTAAACTGGGCACATTTTATGAGAGGTGCGCAGAGAATCCGAAAATGTCCTTCACCAAAGTTTTACAAAATGTGTTCAAAAAATTATAAAGTGTTCTAAATCATTATTTTAGCTACGAAAACTGTTCCAATGGCGGTTTTCAATCTTTAATGATTTTATGAAGCTCTGTTTTAAGAAAAATGAAATTTTAAGAGTTTTTGGGATTTTCCACCCAAAGCTTTCAAGTTGAAGAAAAAAATGAAAATTTCCATATGTTAAAGGAAAATGAGATTTTTCAAGATTAAGAAGAGAAGTGGAATTTTTAAGGTTCGGAATTGAAATTCCACGTTTTTCCAATAAGTAAAGAAAAAGATGATTTTAGCCAAGTAATTTCAAGTGTAATGAAGTAAGAATTTTTACAAGCAAATTAATGGGTTTTTTGGAAGATAATTATTTAATGCTTTTCAAAAATCAAGAAAAGGAGTTTAAGACTAAAAAAATTAGTAATCAAGCTGACTACGAACGGTAACCGGAATTATGTTCGAAGTTACTGGGCTAGCCCAAAGCCCAACGTAAGACCTAAAAAGGGAGTTGACTTAGGTTGACCACATGTTGACTTGCGTTGACCAAAAGTTGACTTTAGGGTTACCCAATATAACCCTAAAGGATACCAAGAGTAATGGATCGGGCTAAGACCTAGGGTTATTGATAAGATAATAACCCAATGGATTACGAATCAAGTAAAAGTAAGAATATAAGCCCATGAAGAAAGAAGTGACCCATCAAGTTTAACAAGATGTTTTAGAGGGGACATATCGCACATGCAATTAAGATTGTGCATGAATGTTGGTTAGGATACCAATATCATATCTCACGATTTATAGTAAGATAAGTTAACCTTATCTTACACCTCCATTTAAACAGGAATAGGAACCTGTCGATGGATCATGTGGAATGTTACGCCAAGAGCATAGGACTTAAGGTAAGTACAAACCTCACCTGTGATATGGAAAAATAATAATGTATGTTCAAATATGAAATGCTATGTTTAAATGCTATGCTTTTTAAGATGCTATGTTTTAAAACTATTATGAGGCCATGATTTAAAGAATTTTAAAGATGTCATATTTTAACGATGTCATGTTTTAAAGAGGCCATGTTATGTTAAAATATGTCATGTGCATATACAAGATATGATTTTGTGACATCATAAAGTATGTTCACTAATGATAAACAACTTGGTAAAAATACACAAGTAGAGTGTCGTACCAACCTCCCCCAAGGTGGAGGATTTTTCAATGTTCAAATTATGGATTCGCCTTCTCGTTGATGCGGGAGGGTGTAATCACCCAATGTTTCCTAGAGCAGTTAGGGACCTTGCAAACCCTAACTGTATCTAGAGGCGCACTATATGTTAAGGGTACGTACACTATGGGGCCCATATAAAAGATAAGTACAAGTTAAAAGGAAATGCATAAATGAACATAAATGGTTCATGCATATGTTTTATGATGAAGTATGTTTCAAGATGTTTAAATGAAATGTTTTGTGAGATCGCGTTTGTACTTGCTGGGCGAAAGCTCATCAGATATATTCCATACTGCAGGTTGAGATATAAAGCTTGTAGCTTTACTTGGTGGGCTTGGAGACGATGCAGCGAGTGAAGGGCGGTGTGGGATACCACTACGCAATATTTTCCGCAATATGTTAAGTTATGAAATTTTTCATGTATGTTAAGTATGAAGTTAGTTAAAGTATGTATGAAAGGTTTTAAAGTACGATGCACGATTTTGTGTATGGGCTTCAAGACAAGATTTTAAAATGAAGTCCTAATTCTAAAGTTCCAAAAGGAAGTTTTAAAATGATGTTCAAAAAAAAAAAATTTATCCCGAATTTTTCTTCGAGGTACTCTTAAATTTTAAGTAAAGTTATGTTAAGTAAGGTAAGGCGACGACGCCCCCGGCGTGGTAAGGTCGGGGCGTCACAGTACTTACCTCTTGTGCTGTGTCCTGAGTGTTGCAGCCTCAATACGGATTGCAACAGCAGATCACTTCTTGCTATTTGAAAAAGTATAAGATAAGGATCTTATCATAAAATATTGGTGACCTAACCAACATTCACACATAATCTTAGTTGTATGTCCCCAGTATTAGATATCTCATCCAACTTGGCCTATGCTTTATAGGGTTATTATCAACAACCCTCAATTCTAGCTCATTTCCACATTTTCGGTGTCCTTTAGGGTTATATCGGGTAACCCTTGAGGTAATCGATCTTAATTATTTAGGGTCAACTGTGGTCAAACCTAGTCAAAGTCAACACTTCAGTCAACGGTGGTCAACCCTGGTCAAGGTCAACCATTGTCAACCTTGGTCAACATCGGTCAAAGCCAATTATTGTTATTGACGGTCAAAGTCAACTATGGTCAGCTCTGGTCAACCATGGTCAACTTTCTATGGTCAATCTTGGGTTTTGGGGCTAAGTCCAGTAACTCGGATACTATTTCCAGTTACGGTCCGTAGTCGGCTCGTTTACTAATTTTATCTTAAAAATCTCATTTTCTTACTTTTGGCAACTTTGAATACTTTAGCTTCAAAATTCTTTAATTTTCTTATAAAACTTCATATTTTTGAAATGGATCTTTATAAAAATTGTTTAAGAATAAAAACTGCCTTTGGAACAGTTTTCATAATTAAAACAGTGGTTTTAAGAAAAATACTGTTTTTATGAATTATTTTAGAAGATTATGTGCAGAAATTTCATGTTTCCTGCACATCTTTTGTAAAACAGTGTCAGTTTAAAGATCCATTCTGAATTTGAAAAACTTATCTTCACGAAAGTTTTAGCTCTCGAAAAATTCTAAAACTTTCGTGTTTTGCAAAAAATTCAGTTTTGCTTGTATCTTTGTCAGTTTTCGTTTAAAACTGGCTGGTCGTGTAAACTAAGTCTGGGCAGACCAGTCTCGGATTTTTATAAAAACGGAGGCCATTGGAAGCCTCATTTTGGGAAACGGTCCATGCTGCCCTCTAGGAAAAACCCTGTTCTACAACTTTTGTGTTTTACATTTCACCCAATTCGGCCTCTAAAGGCCTTAAATTTCCACTTTCCCAAAACTGGCCAGTTTTGAATTCGAACTGGCAGTTTTGGTTCTTAAGTCCGGTTTACATTCTAATTCGCGAAATCTAACTCAACTTACCACTTCGGGAGCCTACACAGCAAACATGCAGTGTTTTTAATGTCCCACATATTTGAACATGTTAACCCAACGTGCCCATGCAAACCAAACCCGAACTGCCCTAGTCCTAGGTTTGCATGGCTCTATTTTTGCATAACATTCAATCAAGCACCAAGCATTCAACCTTAAGCTAACACCTTAGCATGGGCTGCCTAGGGTAGATTTGGACCAAATCAGGGGACATACAATTTAATCATCATCTAGCATGCAACCTATCAAGCAACAAGCATAAATCAAGAAGGCAAGCAACATAAATAAGCCAACCACCCTTAATCATCTAATCAAGCACATACTAACCAAACTAGGGTAAGAAATTAAATTGGACTTATGTCCTTATAACCCAACTCGAAATACAAATAGAATTCCAAATTGAACTTAATTAGAAGATTAGGGCTCAAGAATTTACCTTAGACCAAAGTTAGGAGTTTGGGCACCCAAAAATCTTTTCTCTCTCCTAGGCTCCTCCAATCCGGTTTTCACACTACAAGGGACACCAAAAATTTCTTTTGGTTCCTTGGTTGATTTACACCAAAACCGAACACAACCACCAAGCTTTCTCCTCAAAATTCCAGCTTTTCCTCTACCTTTTCTCCTCTCCCTCACTCTCGGCCACTATGCCAAAATGGCCTAAAAAAATTTCAAACTTTTTTCTTGGTTCTTCCTAGCAAATCCAAATATCCTCTAAGCAAAACCCCTATGGAAATTTTTGATTTTCTCTTCTTCCTTTCTCTTCCTTGGCTGCGGATTTTCAAGAGGAAAATTGGCAAGAGTTTAACCAAATTTTGTGAATAAAATGAGTAGGAGGACCACTATTTATAGAGGTGGGTAAACTTTGAAAAATTATGAAAAAAACCCCTCAAAACTCAATATTCACACTAAAGGGGGGGTGAGGTGGCCGGCCAAGGAGGTTCTAGAAGCTCCCAAAAATTCTTTCCAAGCCTTGAATAAATATTTATGATGTCATAATTAAGGGTTTTGATGATGTCATCCCTTATTAAGCCTTGTTTGGCTATTTTTCTTAAAAAGCAGTCCATCCTTGTGCTACATAGATAATTCTAATATTGTGCTTCGCTAATACACAGTATTTTTATACTGCACTGCAGTACAAAATTTATCTGTGTAAAATCAGACAATATAATTTTTTTCTTATTTTTCCAAGCCCTTTTCACCTTTAATCATAACTTGGTGTGCTTGATTTTCTATGGTGGTTTTAAAGCCTATTCATGTTATATTACTCGAAATGACGAGTTTCACAGTATCTTTTCTATACTGCGTCTCATAATACTGCGAAGTCAACTATTTGACTATTTTTGGTCAAACTTTGACTTTCTCGGTCAAAGTTGACTTTTTGGTCAAACCTTTGACTTTCATAAAATCATGTACCTTTTCGCCCTTTTCGACTCAAAAGGCCGTTTGCTAACTTTAGCATTCTATTTTGAGTCTTATTGACCCATAAGAATTCACAAAATCGAACAAAAACTCTAAATCAAGCTTTTTCATAAATACCTTCATAGTATAAAAATTAATTCCTTAAAAGGAATTAGTGACATGAACAATCTTGGTATTACAAAATTCTTGTGCTCAACAATCTTGCTTTATAGATTGCAGTCCTAACCAAAAGAAACTCCACCAAATTGTTGAAGAACAAGAAGAAGGCATGTCTGCAAGTACGATTGAAGAACAAAACAAGACAAGCTCCCCAAAAACCAACAGTGAAGCCTGGCCCCATCCCAATAAATAGCCATTTCATGAATTCATCTTCACTGCTTTCATGATCATGAGTACTTCGTTGTCCACCTTGAGCAGGATTGCCTTGATCATGTAATACCCGGAATTTTTATGGACTTAAGATTTCTCTTTTTATTAGAAATTAGAAGTCCGCATGATGTGTTTTTATGATATTTCATGAAAAATTATGAATCACGTGTGAAATTCGTAATTTTATTAGCCAATGTTAGAATTTTCTTTTAAACCGGCTACGAGACTCGAAAAAAATGCCGAGGTTGGTAAACGGCATTTTGAGTCAAAAAGGACGAAAAGGAAAGAAAAAGAATGAAAAAGGATAAAATTTTACAAAAGTCAAAGAGTTGACCAAAAAGTCAAAGGGTTGACCAAAAAGTCAAAGGGTTGACCAAGGACGGGTAAAAAATGTTGACCTCGAAAAATGATGAATTGCAGTATAAGAAGAGACTGCAAAGACTTTTTATGGTCAAGAAAGTAAAAATAAGCCGTAAAAACCACCCTAGAAATCAAGCACACCGAATCAAGATAAAAAGGGCAAAAAGGTCTCCGAAAAATTGGACAAATAAAGTTTTCGGTTCAATTTTTTTACGAGAAAGAATTTTGAACCAAAATTATGGAGCACAATATTTTTAATATATGTGTGATACAAAGGAAAGGAAAATGAATTAATTTTGAAGAAGAAAAATGGCAAACAAGACCCATGAATCAAGTGCCAACTCATCAAGCATCCAAGGCCCCCCATTCTCTCTCTAAGGTTCGGCCAGGACAGCCCTTTGGCTCCCTCCTACAGCCGGCAACACCAAGGAAAGAAGAAAGAAAAGAAAAGGCATGAAAGAAAGCCCAAAATCAAGGAATGATGTCTCCCTAAAAATCTAACTAGATGGGAACTAAATATGAGCTAGTTAAAGTAAAGAAATGGAACCCTTTTCCACTCCATTAAAGTTCGGCAACATCACTCCCATTCCTCTTCAAAAGTTCGACAAGCCCAAGGAAAGGAAGACAAGAAAAAGCATGAGAAAGGATGGAAAAGAAAGACAAGGCATAAAGCCATAAATCAAGGAAAAGTAACCAACCACCACATCACCTTTTCCTTTAGCCAACTACCCCCTCTTTTGTTCAACAAAAATCCGGACACAAGGCCCCCTTTCTCCCTTCACATTTGGCTGCACTCCAAGAGAAAAGAAAGCATGTGAGAAAGCCTTAAAATAAGGAGAAAAGTTGGTCAACAAAGCAAGCTAACCTCCCTCACTTTTCCTCCACAAAATTAGCTGCATGTCCCCCCTCCTTTTCCCTTCACTTTCGGCAGCAAGCAGTCCATTCCCTCTTGGATTCGGCCAGCTAAGAGATGGATGGAATAGACTTGACATAAAGCCAATTTTTGAGGAGGAAAGCAAGACATCAACCCTCCCATTTCCTCATGACTTTCGGCAACTCTCCAAGCAACAAAGTGCTGCCAGTTTTCAAGAGAAAACCATGGGAGAGAGAGAGAGAGAGAACGAGAAATCTGAAAAAAATCTAAGGGCTTGAGCATGTGTGGTGTTCGGTTTCACTAGGGGAGAAAAGAGAGAGATTTGGTGAGCCATGGAGACCCATTTTAGGGCACAAATCCGTGAGCTTGGGGAGTGAAAGAAAGAGAGAAAATCTGGAAAATTTTATGGGGTAAACCATGCATGAAGTTCGGCTCTTAGATATGAGCCAAGAAGAAGATTTTCGGGTCCCTTTGGTGGAGCCAAAATCCGTGAGCCAAGGAGCAAGCCATGGAACCAAGAGGAAAGATATTTTTGGTGCTTCTTGGAGCAAAAATCCGTGAGCATGGAGGAAGGAAAAAGGTAAGAGAAAAACTTGGATTTCTCATCTTATAAAGTTCGGTTTTGATGAGCTAGAAAGAACTAACGAAAAGTGTTTGGATCCCATTTTGCATGGTGAATCCGTGAGCTCCCAAACCAAGGAGGATCCAAAAGAAGTTTTGAGGATTTTCAAACCCTAACTTGGGTTAAGGTAATTCCTTAAACTAATCTTGGATTTAAGCTCAAGATAAGCATTTTTATGATGGTTTAAGATGGATTTGTAAGGACATAAGTCCAAGTTATTTTTCAGCCCTTGATTTGGTGTATGTGCTTGATAGGGATTAGGGTTTGGTTGGCTTATTTGTGATGATTTGATTGCATGATTTTATGCTTGAAATATGACTAGGATGCATGCTAGATGTGTTATTTAAGTCCCCTAAATTTTGGTCACAAATCAGCCCTAAGGCAGTGGCTGATTTGCTTGAAGGAACAAGATGTATGTGATGCTAGTTTAAAGGATGCAAGGATAAGAACACGATGCAGCCAAGGACGTTTTGTGGGCTGCATGGGTGTGATGGATGGGCAATGATGAATGCATGGGTCGTTAGATACATTGCTTGTTTGATGTTTAAGCTCCTGATGTGATCGGTCGAGTTAGAATCCGCAAACTAAGACGTAAAACCGGATTAACAACCGAAACTGCCATTTCGGAGTCGAAACTGGCCAGTTTCGGGAAAGTGAAATTATCAGGTTCTTAGAGGCCGAATGGGTTAAAAGTTAAAACATGAAAGTTGTTCGGAACAACTTTTACTAGAGGACAACGCAAACAGAATCTCAAAATAAGGCTCCAAAGGCCTTCGTTTTTATGAAAACCCGTGGCTGATCCCTGGGGTCAGTTTTCACTCCGTTTTTCAGGATCACCCACATTCAAACGAAAACTGGTACTGATCTAGCTAGAACTGGGTTTTGTGCAAAACACAAAAGTTTTAGAATTTTTCGATAGCTACAACTTTCATGAAGACAAGTTTTTCAGATTATGAACGAATTTTTAATCTGGGTTGTTTTTACGAAGAGTGCTCTGAGAATCCGAGAATTTCCAGCACTTGGTTTACAAAAACGTTTTCTAGAAAAATGTAAAGTGTCACTAAAATGTTATTTTGACTACGAAAACCGTTCCAATGGTGATTTTCAGTCCTCAATGATTTTATGAAGTCCCGTTTTAAGAAAATGAATTTTTACGAGACAAGAAAAGAGTTTTTGGGATTTATTCACCCAAAGTGTTCAAAGTTGAAGAAAAATGGATTTTTTCATAAGATAAAGGAAAATGAGATTTTTCAAGAAGAAAGTGGGATTTTTAATAGTTCGGAATTGAAATTCCACATCTTTCCAAGAAGTAAAGAAAAGAATGATTTTAGCCAAGTATTTTCAAGATGAAGTAAGTAAGAGTTTTTAAAGCAAATAAATGAGATTTTTGGAAGATAATTATATAATGCTTTCCAAAAATAATGAAATGGAGTTTTAAGGTAAAAATGGGTAATCAAGCCGACTACGAACGGTGACCGGAATTATATCCGAGTTACTAGGCTAAGCCCATAGCCCAATGTTAGACCCAAAAGGGGGTTGACCTTAGTTGACCACATGTTGACTTGGGTTGACCAAGAGTTGACTTTAGGGTTACCCAATATAACCCTAAAGGATACCAAGATTAATGAAATAGGCTAAGACCTAGGGTTATTGAAGAGAAAATAACCCAATGGATTATGAACCAAGAAAAAAGTAAAGTATAAGTCCAAGATGAAGGAAGTAACCAATCAGGTTTACAAGAGATATTAGAGGGGACATACACACACACATCTAGGTTTGCTCATAGATGTTGGTTAGGATACCAACATCATATGTCACGATTATAGTAAGATAAGTTAACCTTATCTTACACTTCCTTTGATTGAAACAGGAATATGAACCTGTTGAGATATCGCGAGAAATGTTACGTCAGGAGCGTAGGACTTAAGGTAAGTACAAACCTCACCTGTGGTATGGAAAAATAATATGTATGTTCAAATATGCTATGTTTCAAGATATGTTGAAATGCTTTAAAGATGTCATGTTTTGAAGATGTTTTCAAGATGCCATGTGTTAAAGATGCCATGTTTTAAAGATGCCATGCTATATTTTATGAACGAAATGTTAAGTATGTATGATATAGTGACATCATAAAGTATGCTCACTAATGATAAGCCACTTGGTAAAAATACACAAGTAAAGTGTCGTACCAACCTCCACCAAGGTGGACAATTTTTATGATGAAGTTATGGATTCGCCCTCTCGTCAAGACGGGGGGGTGTAATCACTTCTGTTTCCTGGAGCAGTTAGGGACTTGCAACCCCATCTAACTGTAATCTGGCGGCGCGCTATATGTTAAGGGTACGTACACTATGGGGCCCATAAGAAAGATAAGGAAGTTAAAAGAAATGCATAAATGGAACATAAATGGTTCATGTATATGTTTTATGATGAAAGATGTTTCAAGATGTTTAAATGAAAATGTTTTGTGAGATCGCGTTTGTACTTGCTGAGCGTCAGCTCATCAGATATATTCCATACTGCAGGTTGAGCTAAAAGCTTGTAGCTTTACTTGGTGGGCTTGGAGACGATGCAGCAAGTGAAGGGCGGTGTGGGATACCACTACGCAATATTTTCCGCATTATGTTTAAAGTTATGAAGTTTTCATGTATGTTAATGTCAAGTTAAAGTATGTATGAAATGTTTCAAAGTACGATGCACAATTTTAGTGTATGGGTTTCAAGTCAAGTTTTTAAAATGAAATCCAAATTATGAAGTTCAAAGAAAGTTTTAAAACGATGTTCAAAAGAAGTTTCAATAAAAAAAAAGGTAAGTCGGAAAAAAAAAATTTATTCCGCATTTTCAAGGTAAAGTTATATTATGTATGAAGGTGACGGTTCCGGCGCCCCGCATCCGCACGGTCGGCCCCGCGTTGGGTGTCAGGTGGGTGGTTCGGGGCGTCACAGATCATCACTTGTGGAGCACCTATTTGCAAGTGGTGGCCCACACAGTTCTTCATTACCGACATATACAGAGGTGTTAAAGCCTTGGAGTTAAGTACCGGATGGGATTTTTCTAGATAGGTTGTTGTATGACAAATCCAGATGACTCAAGAAATGCAAATCCGTCATGCTGGTAGGGATCTTACCCGAGAAGTGGTTCCGAGACAAGTCAAGTGACTGCAGTTGGTTTAGCTGACCAATGTTGTGGGGGAGTCTTCCAGACAAGTTGTTTCTTGATAAGTTTAATGCCACTAACCCTGAAAGATTCAGTATTCCATTGGGGAAGTAGCCACTCAATCTGTTGCTTGAGAGGTCAATCACTCTTAAGAGTACAAGATTTCTTGTATACTTCTTCCCTCCACGAAACAGTTGCCCGTCTATGTATGTCCATGATATCTTGATTTCCACCTCAGTTCTGCTCCCCATAACCGAAAGAGGTCGACTAGTAGTTGCCATTATTTCATTGGAATTTTCGTTGTGTGCCATTGCAGTGAAATTATGAAGGCATTATGGTATTATTCCATGCATATTGTTATGAGATAGGTCCAAGATTTGCAGATTTGTTAGCATACATAGACTTGATGATATGCTTCCATCGAACATATTTGAGCTTAGAAATATTATCTTCAGATCAGAGAACCTGTTCCCAATCCACGCTGGTACCTTTCCGGAGAGTTTGTTGCCGCCCAAATTCATAAGTTTCAAGAATTCAAGTTCTCTCATCAACGAAGGTAATTCCCCAGAGAAACTATTGTTATGTAAATCTAATGTTTCAAGTGCCCTTAGAGAACCTATCGACCTTGGAATTTTCCCTGAAAATCTGTTATTCGCCAAACTAACTAGATTGGTCATCAAACCCCAGTGTGAAGGACAATCATCGGGAATCACACCTGTTAATTGGTTGTTTGAGAGGTCTAGATGGATGTCCAATTGAGAATGTGTAATATTACATAAGGGCAAAAGTGAACCAGAAAACTGATTGTCAGACACATCTAAGAAAGCTAAGAATTCTGATTGAATTCTTGGCAACGTCCCCACCAAATTGTTTGAACTCAAATCTAACACAAAAAGTCGGCTTAGGCTTAGTGATGCAGGAAATGTGCCGTGGATTTGGTTTTTTGAGATATTCAAATAAAACATTTTGTTGGAAATCAAGTTCTGAAACCAATTAGGGATTGAATCTGAAATTCCAAGATCACAGATATCAAGGTGGTAAAGCATGCTCTGGTTTTTAAGCCAATTCAGGAAAAGATAAGGTGGTTGTAGCTTGCAAGATCTGAACCTTAGAGTTCTCAATTGGAATGGTGGGATCCAATTGGACATCATTTTCAAAGTCGAACATAGGCCTAACGATGTGAATTTGGAGAGATTTGTTTGGTGTGATTCAGAGATCTCACCACCCAAAACATTTAAAGAAACATCCAGTACCTCCAGATTTTCAGACAGGTTTCCAATGCCGACTTTGGTAAAATTTCCATTCAGATTATTATCAGAAAGAAATATTGATCTTAGAGAGGGAAAGACAGAATAATCAGGAATCAGCCCAGAAAAATTATTTGTATGCAATTGTATTCTCTCCATTGAGGGACGTTGATCACAAGTAGACAGGTTTTGAAAGAAGGTAAGTTGTCCTCTGAGATTGTTGCTGGAAAGATGTAAAGCCTTCAGATTACATGGATTTCCAAAGGATTTTGGAATCTCACCCTCAAGGTAATTCTTACCGAGATTGAGATATGTAAGGCCGTTTATTTTACCAAGAAAATATGGAATTGAGCCAGATAACTCATTAAAAGAGAGGTCAAGAGAAACAAGATTGGTACTTGAGTGAGCAACCATTGGAATATTGACGAATTGAGCGAATTGTTGTCAAGGAAAAGGGTGGTAAGAGATGTAGAAACATTGATGTGAGAATCAAGGGAGGGGAGTGTGGGAGAGTAAAGAAAGCAATCAGAAAGCACTAAGGTTGACAGCTTAGTAAGCCGACTTACACTTCTTAGCCAATCAGTTGATACAGAAGGAACAATAGAACTCAGATCCAAGTATTCTAGATTAGAAAGACCAGTGATCCATTGGAAGTTTCCAACATAATGAAGAAAAGGATAACAGCCAAGATTGAGGTATTGTAAGTGGGAGAGGTTTCCAAGATGATTCGGTATCTCTCCATGAAAGCTGTTTTGACTTAGGTCCAAATATCTCAAGTAATGCAACTCCATCAAAGAAGGGCTAATCTTACCTCTTAAGTGGTGCTTGTCAAGCAAACTATCATTGCCCGAAGATCAAGCATGACTACATAGCCGGTTTTGTTGCTGCATCGAACTCCTTCCCATTCGCAGCACTCTTTCTTTGCATCTTCATTCCCCCACGAAGAAAGCCAGCCAGATTCATCCTTGATCCCTTGTTTGAACCTAAGGAGCGCTTGTCTCTCTTTTTCTATGCATCTAACGTTTGGAACAAAGGTAGTTAATCCAAAGTTTAGATGCATGAGGAGAAGAGACACAAGCATAAGGATAGTGAGGAAAATTTTGGGAGATGATACTTCTTTTTTCTTCATCATTGTCAGGACAAATTCGATATTGAGAGCAGAAAGAGAAGATTTTCTTAAGGGTACTGCAATAATGAACAACATTTGAATCTCCTAATTTATATGCAAGCTACTTAGTCTTGGTTAGAAGTTGTAGACCTACCAAGCATACACGTTTACGTATTTTGTATCGGTCTTCACTCTTTCATAGAGCAACTTTGTTGAAAGATTTTCCACAAAGTATGAAAAGCATCATCAACCCCTGTCAACCTCAAGACGGCTACCGGTTGGTAGGAGTTCCAAACATCGTCTCATCTATAAGCGGACCTTGCAAAATAGCTAATCAATGAAACTCCTAAGAAGCAAACAATGAAAAAAAGCATACGGTAACTCGAAAAAGCAGTCCTCTATGAACAGATTCAGCAATTCTCTTTGAATCTATGAATAGATTCATCATTGATCATCGGCAGTATCTAGTTTTCAGAATAAATTGACATTTGGTATACTAAAATTTGCAGTTAACTCAAAAAAGGTAGCGATATGTAAACGGATAATGTTCGTATCAACTTGTTTATTAACCTTTTCAGAAAATATCCACCCCAAAATGCGAACGTGACACAACTATCAATTATATGGGTTGATACGAATAATTCACGTAAACCGTGTAAATTAGCGTGTTGAATGTGTAATTGATACAATTATGACACATTTGAAACCATTCTGATACGTTAACATGTTTGTTGATATTTAATATGTCATTTTCTAATTTCAAGAAAAATAAGTGAAGTTTAATCACTAATTTCAAAATTAATAACGTTCGTTATCAATAAAGATATATAAATTGTGATATTATACATAATTCAATTAATCATATCAATCTACGGAAATTTGGGTTAAATGAGTCAATCCAAACATAACATGTATATATAATCAGGTGATAGTATTAAATTGATTGTGACCTAAACCCATTAATTTATAATAAATCAAATATGTTAACTCCATGGGATTTCGAATCCTGTTGCTTGTAGTGACCTAAATTGCGATCATTATATTATTATATAATAAGTTTTTGGTAGGTATTATTCTCTAATTAGTTTCTAAGACATTAGTTGTCCTTGTAACATCCCTCTTCTACCAAGCGAACAATTGATGAAGTGACACAAAACGACATCAATCATTCTATGCTAACAAAAAACAGTTTGATTAACTTAATTAATTGGTATACTCTATTGTATGCTAATATTAGAGGGGACGTGTAAGACCCGAAATTTTGTAGACTTGTAATCTCCTTATTCATAAGCAATTAGAGTCTAATTTATGTATTTATGAAATGTTATATGAAAAATTATGAATAATAATGAAAAAATTCATAATTTTATTTAAACGATATTCGAGTCCTCATTTAATGATTTTGAGACTCAATTAATGATTTACGAGCCAAGGATGAAGTTTTTAAAGGAAAAAGGATGAAATTTGACGAAAGTCAAAAGTTTGACCAAAAAGTCAACTTTGACCAAAAAGTCAAAAGGTTGACCAAAAAGTCAAAGTGTGACCGGGACGGGTCACAACGTCGACTTTACAAGTATGATGAAAGAATATGGAAAGAATCTCCAAAAATGAAGTTTTATAAGCCATAAATCCACCCTAGAAAAATCAAGCACACCGAAAAAGAATTAAGGGTAAAAAGGTCTCCGAAAAATTGGACAAAGAGAGTTTTGGTCCAAAATTTACATGGAAAAATTTTTGGATCAAAATATAAAATAAGAATGCTCATCACAGTGTTGGAAATAACTGTAGAGCGCGAAAGGAGCCGTGAAAGACCGAAATGGCCAAACAAGGCATTAAGAAAGCTAGTGGGAGGTGACATCAACCTCTTGACATCATCCTCCACCAACCCAAGGCTACCCATGTAGACTCCCCCATTTCCTTATAAAAAGAAATTCGGCAACTAGAAGAAAAGAAAGAAAAAGAAATTGGTTAGTTGGAAACCAATAGGGACTTGAAAGCCAACAAAGTCAAGGACACATGCCCATGCTTGTGACCTCATTCTCCACTAACCAAACTTGAGCAAATGGATTGTCCTCCCTTCCCCAAAATCCGGCTGTAAAGAAAGAAAGAAAAGAAAATCAAAGGGGACAAGAAGGTATGGCATAAAGCCATAAAATAAGGACCCAAAAGGTGGGTTAAGTATTAGATTTTTCTAGAAGCTTTTAGAGCCAACCATGGGCTGCCACCTACCCATTTTCTCCCCACCAAATCCGGCAGCTCATCCCTCCAATTTTCTCCTTGGATTCGGCTGCAAGGAATGAAGGAAAAGAGACAAGACTTAAAGCCCAAAATCAAGGAAAAAGATTGAACAACTCTTGTCCATCAAGTCCCCTCACTCTCTAGTCATTTTTGGTTGAACAAAAATGAGTCAAACCCATGCTTCTCTCCCTTGGAAATCCGGCTGCACAACCCCTCTCCCACTCCCTTAATTTCGGCTGCAATGGGAAGAGAAAGACTTGACACAAAGCCTTGAATTAAGGACAAGCCTCCACCCACTTTGGTCAATCAAAGAAACCCTTCCATCCCTTATACTTTTTGTTGGAAAAAGTGAGCCAAAAGCTTTGCTTTTCCTTGAGCATACTCGGCAGCAAAGAGGGAGAGAAAGGGAGAGTGAGAGCAAAGAGAAATTTTTGGGTTTTTGCATCTCAAGGGTTTCGGTTTCTACAAGGGAGAGTGCTAGAGAAAGATTGGAAAATTTCTTGTGGATCTTGGAGTGAGTGGCCGGCCAAGAGCAAGAGGAAAAAGAGGTAAGTGGATCTTGAAAAATTTCTAGATTTCTTCCTTGACAATGCTCGGCTTGGAGATGAGAAAAGGCTAATAAAGAAAAATCTCTTGGATCTCACTTTCTTGTGCAAGACCGTGAGCCACCAACAAGGAAGGAGTTGAGAAATTTTTGGTGAACTTTTGGGAAGGAAACCGAGCAAGAGGAGGAGGAGAAAAGGTAAGAAAAACTTGGTTTTTCTTCATATGATTTTCGGTTTTTGGTTAGAAGCAAGAAGAGCTAACAAAAAAAAAATTTCGGATGCATTTCTTGGAAGAAACCGTGGGCTAGAGCAAGCTAGAGGAACCAAAGGAAAGTTGGGATTTTCAAAACCCTAACTTGGGTTGAGGTAAAATCTCTTAAAACCACCTTGAATCTAAGCTTTATTTAAGTGTTTTTGATGTTGATTCAAGTGGTTTGTAAGGACATAAGTCCACCTTAATTTCTGCCCTCATTTATGGTGTGTGTGTGTGTGCTTGATAAGATTAGGGTTGGTTGGCTGATTTTTAATGCTTGATTGCTTTAAAATTTGTGCTTGAAAATGATGGATTTTTCATGCTAGAAATTAGGTTGTATGTCCCATAAGTTTAAGCCAAAAATCTGCCCTTGGCAGCCATGAGAGCTTGCTAGACTTAGGGATGGATTTTGTGTTGATGGTATGTGATGATGCATGAGTTAGAACCATGTAACCCTAGTCTTTTTAATTTTCGGATTTGGGGTTGCATGAGTAGAATGAGATCGATTTATGGGCTGTAATGGGACGTTAGAAGCGCTGCTTGATGTTGTCTAAGCTCTCGATGTGATCGGTCGAGATAGATTCCGCGAATAGGACGTAAACCGAAGAGAGGAACCGAAATTGCCAATTCGGATTCGAATCTGGCCAGTTTCGGGAAAGGGTAATTTTAAGGCCCTTAGAGGCCGAATGAGGTAAAACTCAAAACACGAAAGTTGTTCGGAACAACTTTTCCTAGAGGACATCGTGAGCAGAATCTCGAAATAAGGCTTCAAAGGCCTCCGTTTTGCCCAAAACCCGTGGCTGAACCCTGGGACGTTCTCTACCCAGTTTTTCAGAGTTAACCCGTTTTCAAATAAAAACTGATACTGATCTAGACCGAACTGGATTTTGTGCAAAACATGAAAATTTTAGCATTTTTCGATAGCTACAACTTTCGTGAAGACAAGTTTTTCAAATTCCAAGCCGATTTTTAAACTGGGCACGTTTCGTGAGAGATGTGCAAAGAGCCCGAAATCTTGCAAATGAGTTTCACGAAAATATTTTCTAGAAAATTTATGAAGTGTTCTTAAATAGTTATTTTAGCTTCGGAAACCATTCTAAAGGTGGTTTCCGACTCCAAATGATTTCATAAAGGATTTATTTCGAAAGCCAAGGATTTTAAGGGCTCGGGTTTGAAATTCACATTTTTCCACAAAGTAAAGAAAAAGAGAGTTTCAACCAAGAATTTATAAGTTAAAGAAAATAATGAGATGTAACCAAGGTATTTTCTAATTAAAGAAGTTAGAATTTTTATAAGAAGAATGAAGGATTTTTGGAAGCTTATTACACAAGATTTTCCAAAAATTAAGGAAGAGGAATTTTATAGTAAAATTGGTAAACAAACTGATTACGAACGGTAACCGGATATTATATCCGAGTTACAAACCCAAGGATAACCAAGGGTTAACAAAAGGTTGACCCAAGGTTAAATAAGGTTAACCTTACGGGTTACCCAACATAACCCTAAGAGATACCCACATGTATATTGGGCTAAGATTTAAAGGGTTATTAGAAATAACCCAATAACAAGAATGTATGAGCAAAGCCCAATAAGAGAACAAGGCTCTAACTAAAAAGGTTACCCAATGTAACCTCATAAGGATTTATCAAAGTCCAATAAAGAATAGGGATTTAAGTGGCTAAGATGGATACCATGTATAGGGGACATACAACCAAAAGTAGATGTGAGTGTTGGTAGGTCACCAACACCTTACGAAAAGATCCTGATCCTCTATTTTTGGTATATCAGGAAAGTGAATTACCGTTGCCGACAATTTAAGAAACGCGATTCTAAGATACGGCACTAGAGGTAAGTACAAACCTCACCTGCAGTATGAAAACTAGTAAATTATGTTCAAGTATGTGGCTTTCAAATATGCTGCAATATGTTGTGTGCTATATCTATGAAATGCCATGTTTTATGAAAAGTGCTATTTTTGCAAAATGCCATGTTTATAAAAGGTGTTATTTTCGCAAAATGCTATGTTTATGAAAAATGCTATTTTTGCAAAAGATTATAAAAGTGCTATATTTACAAAATGTCATGTTTATAAAAATGTCATGTTTGCAAATGCTATGAATGAAAAGAATGCCATGCCATGTTATTAATGAGATGAAAAGTATGTTATCATAAAGTGACATCATAAGGTATGTTTACTAAAGATAAATAACATGGTAAGAAATCACAAGTAAAGTGTCATACCAACCTCCCCCAAAGTGGAGGATTTTTATGTTAAAATTATGGATTCGCCCTCTCGTTGATGTAAGAAGGTGTAATCACTTATGTTTTCCTGGAGCAGTTAGGGACTTGCAATCCCATCTAACTGTATCTAGAGACGCGCTATATGTTAAGGGTACGTACACTAAGGGGTCCATAAGAAAGATAAGAAAGTTAAAGGAAATGCATAAATGGAACATAAATGGTTCACGCATATGCATATGATGATGAATGTTTTCATGATGTTTTAAATGTTTTGTGAGATTATGTTTGTGCTTACTGGGCGAAAGCTCATCAAGTTATATTTCATACTGTAGGTAAGAAACCCGCAGCTTAATGCTGGGCATTGTTGGAGCGGTGTGGCGGCGGACGAAGGCGGTATGGATACCACTACGTATGGTTTCCGCAAATCTTTTGATAAGTAACGAAGTTTTGTATATATAAGTATATACATGATGAAGACAAGTTATGTATCATGGTATTTTGGAACTAAAGATCTTAAGTAACGTTTACTTAAGTAGTAATGATGTATTACTAAAGACAAATGTTTTATAAGTAAGTTTCAAAAAAAAAAAAAAAAAAAGATATCCCTAATTTTCAAGTAAGTAAGTAAGTAAGTAAGGTATGGTGACTGCCCCACGTGGTAAGGGGGCGTTACAGGGGGGAGTGGAACGTTACAAGTGTTTGTCTGAAATAAAATATAGTATGATTGTAGTGATCTCCACGCCAATGTCTTGTACAAGAAAGGTATAGTCATGTCTTCCCTGAAGTGAAGTCAATTGTGGCAGACCAAGAGTGACCATGCAACCTAATCATGTTTTTAGTAAATTATTATATATATATATATATATATATATATGTATTTGTCTTTTATCTTTATCTTTATATTTAATGTATTTATCTTTATATTTGCTTTACCTTTATTTTTATCTTTACATCTTTACATGTATATTAGAATAAAACCCACTTCCTTTTTGTCTTACACATGTCACTCATGTTTCGTTCCCAGCCGTTTCATTCCCCCCTTTGTTTTTTGGTTCGTTTTTCCTACGTAATTTATTGTTGCAAACCCAACAATCTTGAAATCGTTTGACCATCAAAACTCATAGCAATATTTCTTGTTACAGGGTATTGAAACCCCGCGCTGTTAATAAATTGTTATTCTACATGCCATTTTAATCAAGTTTTCCCATTCATTTTTCTTTTCAAAGTTGGAACGAAACAATCTAATATTCTCTTTTCCGATCCTCTCTAAAATCCCTTCCCCGACTTCCTTACTCTCTCTCTCTTCCACTCTACCTAACATGGGCTTAAAAGTAAAAAAGATTACTTTAAGTAGTAGTCCCTAAAAAATATAGATATGAACTACGTTTTGATAGCTTTCCCCCGTTGCTTCTTCAGATAATATTGTTTGATTCTCCATCTTTTGTGAAAAGCAAAATCTGTTCAGGTTGTTGGGATTCTTTCGTTCTTGACTTTCATATTATCTATCTATGTATTCTGAAAATTTTGGGCAAATTAAACTCGTCAAAGTAAGAAATCAAATTTTATTATGAAACTGATAATTCTTATTTTTTTGGAATATCTATTTTACATATTTCATATTTATCCTATGAGACTGCCTTTCTTCTAGTTTTCTCTTTTGCTAGCTTGTGTCTAGTTGTTTAAATTTTGTTAATTAATTTTCCCTTCATAGACTGAATCTTTTGTATCTTTTCTTTTTATTGATAAAGTTTTGGAGTGATAGAAAAGTGATGAGGAGGTTAGAGAGATGTTGACCTAATTGGGATGTCTTGATGCATCTACCAATTTCTGTCCTTTATGTTTGTTAAAATTTTTTTTACATATTTCATATGAGCACTTCAAGATCTGTTATGATCGTTGATTGGTGATTCATAACCCTACAATTAGAATTAAGTGTCGTTATTTTCTAAAAAAATGGAACAAGATCTCATAAAAAACTTAAAATACATTCCAATTAAGTTGCATCCTCTAAAATTACTTTCTCGTACCAAATCACCCACTGCAACATTAATCATTTATAATGCTAATTAATTGAATCTTGTTTCCTTGATTTTCTTCCCTTGTATCTCAAGCACGAAAGAAGGATATGGCAGAAATAGCTCAATTTCATGAGATTAGAAATTAGAGATGTCATTTTTGTCGACAACAATGTAAAATGGTGTCAATTTGCAAAGAAATATTATACATGTAATTTGGGTTGGGCGATTATGTTAGAACCTCCCCCATAGTACAATTAAATATAAAGACCATCATTACAAGTATTGGTTTTAGTCTGCAACAGGCGACCGTCAATTCCCACCGGCGATTTTGGTTTTTTCACATCACCATCTAATGATATAACGGTGGTTGCAGGCATAGCTCAGCAATGGTTTTATAATTGACTCCACCGCAAAATACAGAGTGATTGGATTTCCCTAATTATCCTTATTAAAAAAACTAATAATGTGGCAATCATATATTTAATAATATCGTCGATAAAGCTTGCTGTTTTATATCAATATACAAAAGCGTGATTATTGAACATTAGTGGAGATTTTCTTTTTGGTGACGAATCTTATCAGAACTAAAAGGGTGCAAATTAAAGCCCTTTACTGATGAAATTGACATCTTGTCATTGCTAATTATTTTATATTATAACAAAGAAGTTTTACAAAAGACACTTTAACAAAAGCCTTTGCCACTGTATTAGTCCAGTGTCGGAACATGCACCTCACCTTATTCTTTTATTCTTTTTTTTTTTTATATATATAAATACTATAAAATGATCGAAATACTTTTTAAAAATTGTAGAATATCACCTCTTAAGTTGTCTCCACTCGCAATTAGAATAATATAAACAAAGAAACTAAATTAGAATCGAATTTAAAGACGTAATATAATTAAATGCCCTCATGTGGTCCGATTGAGTTTAGACTCTCAACACAGATAAAATTCCTACCGACAGAACCTAGGCCCTTGAGTAGGCTACGATCAGTGATGAAGCCACATAAAGCCCCGTTCAAATTTTCATTTTTATTTCTGCAAAATATCGTATCATGCTCAATAATTAAAATATATAACTATATTTCTATATAATTAATGAAAATATCTCCAACTCTTCTCATGACGCTCTCACTGAAAAAACAAAATATTCAGACTTTGTCCTCTCAATTGCTGCATGGAGATAGAAAGTTTGAATTTGTTGAAGTTCATTTTACGTTTACAATATACGCATACGATACAATTACGTAATATTTTTCCTTTTTATTAATAATGTGAATGTGGAGTTTAGCGTGAGATAATTAGTTGTTAATAGGTGTCAACTTAATTAAAATGTGCCAATTTCTACTAATGTTAATTATTTTCTCTCATCATTTATAAATATACACACGTGATAGGCGTATGCTGTTAATGCGTAGATTATTACTTTTTGTCGTGTAGAAATTACTTGTACGTAGTCGATTAAACTAGAATATCTCCTATAGAAAGAGATCACTACCACGCAGAGACCACGCAACTTCTAGCTAGTTTAAATACCAAATATTAACTTACACATAATACCAAAAGAATGTTTTTGAGCAGGCTTATTGTTTGTACCATTGTCCATGGTACTAGACTTGAAAATTTATCTATTCAAAGAGAGGATTAGACGTCAGAGGTACAAATAATATTTATAATATGTTGCTTTTTAGTTAGCTTGGAATTTAATTCTGTTGAAGATTGTTATTAATTAGAAGATAACAACCTTTATTTGTGTCTATGAGTTTCTAATTACAAACAAGTTGTTGTTTCTGGTTGAATGTTTTGTCCCGTTTCTAATTCAGGGAAAGTTTTCTTGTCATTAACCATTTTATTTAATACAAGGGACCGCGATCTAGTTTGACTTTTCTTTTTTTGGTATGAAGTCTAGTTTGACTTTGTTTGCAATAATAGTAGTTAAGTATATATTTCCAGCTAGATCTAGCACACATGGTATTGTCGCCTAATTTTTTTTAATCATTAATTTTCTTATCTTCAATATTTCCCCTCATTTATGTGGAAAATAAAGTAGTCCAAGTACACTGTATTAATTAACTAAGTTGGTATCAGTTGGCATTTGGATAAAGATTTCAACCCTATACCATTCTAATTCTAAACCAAGCCTTTTAGATTATGGTATTAGATCTAACAAACATTTAAAACAATTGGAATTTGAATGAACAAGTCTTATTCACAATTTCAAACCGAATCACACTATAAATTATCTAGATCTAACAATTATATTTTGACAAAATCAATCTAATTAGTGACCCTCATTGTAATCACGTCCACACAACGGGCATTTTAGGCCAAAAATTTTTAAGGGTATTTTAGGTATCGAATTGTCCTAATTCTCATGATATGTAAGGAATTTTTCATGGCAACCATTTTCTGTACAGAACATTAGCGATAAAATAAAAGAATGATTGTATCTCTTATTGCTTTTTATTATTATTATTATATTATTATTATTTTTTAATGATATTTGGTAATGGATGGATGATGTAGATTCTAAAAATATACCGATCTAAGCAAGATATCTTGATATACTTACCATCACCATTACTTGTCGAAAAAAAATGTCGATTTTATCTCAAGTACAGCAAGATAATGCAAAGTTGTACATTGAGTTTCATGTGTAAACAAATTTTTTAATCTCGAAAAGCTTGCAAGTAAAGTTTTGAGAATGATAATGTGTAAACAACAAAATTAGTCCACCCCACGTAATATGTACACAGCCATTATATATTAAGCTATTGGCCGCCAAATTTGACTATACATTCATTATGGATAATAGAATTTGACTTTCAATTCACAGCTCCTCCATGTTTAAAGCCACAAAAAAGGTCAACTCTTCAAACACCAAATCCTATAAATTCTATCATGATATAGCCATGAAAATAATGAAAACAAGCTTTGATTAAAGTTTGAATCCAAACATCATGACGATTATCCAAACCCTAAGCTTCATGTTGCTTCGCCATGGCCATAGCAGCCATGGCTCAAAACCCCGTGCTCGACACTTCCGGCAGGCCTCTCCGCCGGGGCGTCAAGTACTACATCAAGCCAGCAATAACCGACCACGGTGGCCGCTTCACATTGGTTGACCGCAACAGCTCGTGCCCGCTGTACGTCGGCCAGGAGAACACCTCCGCTGGGAGGGGCCTCCCGGTGAAGTTTGCGCCGTTCTTCAAAAACGAAACTGTCGTGAAAGAGGGAAAGGACTTCAAGGTCTCGTTCGCGGCGGCGACAACGTGTGTGCAGTCGACGACGTGGAAGCTCGACGGCGAGTTTATCAGCACTGGAGATGATGGGGGTTATAGTAACTTTTTTTACATTAGTCCCGGGGTGGTGAGAAAACGTATGTAATAGGGTGGTGCCCCAGTGATGCGTGCCCTGGTTGTAGGTGGTTTAGATGTGGGCAAGTTGGGGCTGTGGTTGAATATGGGAAGAGGTTATTGGTATGGGCTAGTCGTTCTGTCCTTCCTGTTGTCTTTGAGAAAGCTAATTGTTAAAAGAATCTTCCATTTAGTTCTCTTGTGGAAGATGAAGAAAAAGAAAAAAGAAAGAGTAGTCGAGTCTTTGTATTAACTTAATGTGAGTAGTGATCTATACCTAATTATAAAAGATTTAATGCATTATGAATAGTGTTTTTTGGTTGTCCCTTCTATAGCAGCCAAGTTATTAGTCACGTGATAGTCCATTTAATGCCACGTGATATTTTTTATTTTTATTTTATTTTATTTATCTATTCTGCATAACTAAAATATATAAAAAGTGTATTGCAATAAAAGAAGCTCTATGTGAAGCTTAATAAACTATCTTATATTTTGAATAAAAATTCAAGAAAGAAAGAGTAAAGTTCTAGGCACCGCTAAATCAGCCAGCCAGGTGCCTAAATCAGCCGGCCATGCCATGCATTAAAAGTCCACGTGTGCTTGATTTTTGACTTTTTGTTTTTGGTCGCAGCCTCCATAATTGCCTTATTAAAGATACTGCCAATCTCTACCCAACTACGTGGTTTTCAAGTTCCCAAATAAATTGTCCCCAGCACACAATTCGGAGCATATCCAAAACAGCCAGAAAAAGCATGTGTTGGTAGGTCCGCTCCAACCAAATAATTTTTTTTATATTTTTTATCTTTTTCTTTAAAAGTAAACTTAATTTCATTATTCACGTTTTCGACTTTAAGTTAAAAAATCAAAGATTTTAAAAACCTTTAACTTTGTTATTTCAAATGAGATATAGCTATTATTTTAATTGTATATAATTTTAAGAGAAATGAAAAAAATATCTGTATTGATTTTTTTTCGACGAACATATTAATTGCAGTTTTTTTATAATTTTTAACTCTAAATAGTTCATTTTCAACTAAACGAACAATTCGAAAGCTCAACTCAACTTGATCAAAATAACTCCAAAACTCCAACTCAAGTGGACCAATCAAAACGGCCTCTTAATGATTAATTACTAGCTATAAAAGAAGATGTCCAAAGCAAGATGTCCAAAGCAAGTTTTCCAAAAAATTGAAATATTAACAAAAAAAATCAAGTATTCTTAAATGTGTGACAGGATATGAAAAATTAAATATAGCTATCAATCAGACATAATTTCAGGACGACGTAATAATCATATGAAATTATAAAAAGTTGGGACAGTATAATAGAACTACTTAATTGTCAATACCTAAATATGCATATTCTCAACAAATCTAACTCAATATCATTTAATTAACAAATTAGCGTCACCATCTGTTTTGGAGGGAAAAAAAAAAAAAAAAAAAGGAGGGTCAACAATTCGAGCATCGGAGGGATTATGATCTCTATTTTTTGTTTTTGTAATTATTTTTATTCAATAAAATCAAGCGAGCTTGGTTGATAGGATTTAGCTATATACAGTGAGTGTAATTTAGTCGTGACGTGCTAGTAAATTCTAATACTAGTTATGTACACCAAAAAAAAGGGAAAAAGTAAAACCCCCGTTTAAATCGATCATTTTAAAACTCACATCAAAACTCACTTTTCAAACGTTTTGTACAGTCTTTTTGTCACACAAAAATTCAAATTTTCAATGAATTTAAAACTAAGATCCAAAGTGAAAGCTAAAGGCTAAAGATGCAAACACTTTCAGCGACAAAAGAATACCCAAAAGTTCTACATTGGTATCGCATCCCATTGGCATCTATCGTGGCTCTTCCGAACCGAGTGGAGTGAGGACTCCATTTGTGAATAATGAGAAGAACTAGAACTATAAAGGTCTTGGGAAATGAGGAATGTTAATCCGGATCGATATTTTGGAGTTTTGTTTCAGGAGTAAGAATATTTACACTTATTAGTTAACCTCACATGCTAAAAATAGCTGGTTTTGAAAGAGAAAATTATTCCAAAAAATCCGGCTAAGGACATAATCTGGGTGGCGATTAAACAGACTAATTCACTTGCTATTTGGTTGTATGAATATCTTACAGAGTGATCTCTTAATTCTTTCAAAATTCCACGCTATCGTAAATGCACAATGACTCAAGATATCCTGGTGTTGAGATGATTACCTTTTCCCTACTTGTACTATTGCAAGTTGTGTTATCATGTTTCGGACTAGCGAGGTTTTTGTTAAAGGGTACTAATTTGTTGCCCTTCAAGATATATCCTTTGTTTTGCTTTTAAAACAGAGATCTAAACAGGGATTTCTATTTTTTATTTTTGACGATTGAAAAGGTTTGGACATTTCATTGGCATATTTTTAAATTAAATGTGACTCTATTTATACTGTTATTAATCTTTTTCAGAGTAAAAACTCAATAAAGTTCGTGGGAAGTTTGGTGGTAGATGGCTTCGTACTTTATGCTTTGTGGAGGACTTAGTGGTTAGGCTCACTCACAATTTTTGTGAAGCTAGTAGCATTGCAAATAAATAATTAGCACACAATCCAATTAGCGTCATCAGTTTCAATAGTGTTTTCGGCTCCAAAATTTATTCTCCCTTTACTTTAAAGGGATATAAATGATTTTTTTTTTTAAAGATTTCTTTCACATTTTTTAGGTAGTTTGTTTGACCTGGATGATATATATACATAAATATATATATAAATATATATATTTCCATTTGTAGGATTTTTTATTCCTTCATTTTTTTCCCAAACAAAGGGTTTTAATAAGTCACCAAACTTATCCGCATAGATCCTATAGCACGATAATTCGGTAGTAGTTAATGTTTTCTCTCTTTTCTAGAGTGATTTTGTTTTCTTTTTTTTTTTTTTTCCTGACAAAATTCTTTGTAATTTTTTATTATTAATAGCTTGTGATGTGAATAGATGATGTCAAAAATGTTAGAAAAGTTAGTATTAATATTAGGGGAAGTTATTATTTTGTATGTAATTATTTTTATTAGGAAGTTGTTATAAGATATGTATTGATTTTAGGTGATTTGTCTGTATTAGGAAACTTACCCGATCATGTTTATTATAACTTGTATTTATATGAGAGTCTATTTATAGTACTCCTTACTAATGAATTTTCTTATTCTGAGTCCATGGACATCCACGTTAAATCCTTGTGTTCTTCTCTTTATCTCTTGTTATATTCTTCTTATTTAATTTTCTGTATTGGTATATTGTTTTGTTTGTAATTATCTTTATGAGGAATTTTGTATAAGATATCTATTGATTTTAGGTGTTTCGTTTGTATTAGGAAAATTACTCGATCATGTATATTATAACTTATATTTATATGGGTGCCTATACTCCTTACAAACTAATTCTTTTGTTCTTAATCTGTGATATAAGCATATCTTTATTAAATATCTTTGTGTTTCCTTCTTCACTTCTTTTATTACTATTATTATTTTTCTTATATAATTTTCTATTATGGTATCAGAAATTAAGATCCTTGACCTCATACTCTCCCCTGTCTTCACCTTGTCCTCGAAATTCCCCAACCCCCCACCCCTTCATTTTTGTTTTCCATCCCATAATCACCCACCACCCATTCACTCAAAATATACGGTCCCATATTCCACCCTCTGCTTCACGTTACTCCTCACCAAAAAATAATTATAATACTAAACAATAAAAAATACCCCCCCAGGTCTATCAGCCACCAAAATTAAAAAAAAAAAAAAAAAAAACCAAAAAACCAACCAACATCCCTTTTATTTTATTTTATTTTATTTCATATTCTATCATAGCGATTATACTCAAATGAGTTACTGATTATTCGATCCCTTGCACTATGTGCCTTCTCTTGACGATTATCATCCCTAATGCCATTGCATCCTATCTTGACGATTGTCGTCCTAGCATTCATGCGCCCTTTCTCTCTTGACAATTGACGTCCTAGCACCCATGTGCCTGCACCCAAGTACCCATTGTCTTTTCTATCTTCTTCTAATGATTGTCGTCCCTGCACCCAAGTACCCGTTGTCTTCTCCTTCTTCTTCTGATAATTGCCTTCCGTATCTCTTTATTTTTAGATTCAAAAATAAATAAAAAATAAAAAATAAAAGAGAGAGAGAGAGAGAGAGAGAAAGGAAAAAATGGAAAAAAAAAGTTTTATTTAAGTTTTTTATATTATTGTTCAAGATTTGACCTCCTATCAAAGCTCCATCTTGTGGGGGCATATTAAGAAAGTTAGTATTAATATCAGAGAAAGTTATTGTTTTGTTTGTAATTATCTTTATTAGGAATTTTGTATAAGATATGTATTGATTTTAGGTGATTTGTTTGTATTAGGAAACTTATTCAATCGTGTATCTTGTAACTTGTAGTATGGGAGCCTATATATAATACTTCTTAATAATGAATTATCTTGTTCTTATTCCATGAACATAAATGCAACGACCCGCCTAGCACAGGCCGCTACCGTACATACATACATGCTTTACGTGTCTTATATAACGTACTTACTTACTTAGCGTAAATAGCGGATTTTTTTTATATGACGCGAACTCACACGAATACGTACGTACGTATAAACGTTTACTATATAAGAACGTTCGAATAATAAATTAAACAAAACATGTAGTGGCTACCATTCTCATATTTCACAGCTAGCAGTGCCACGCTCCACCATCTTGCATCAGAGATTGCCGGTAGGCTGCTTACCTACAGCATAGACGTAAGACGTGAGCTTTCACTCAGCAAGTAGAATTATTACATCCGTGACACAAAAACAAAACCTAACCTAACATAACATAACATAGCATAACATAACATAACATAACTTAACCATGCATGAACTATTTATGCTTCATTATGCTTTCTTATTCTTTCATAACATTCTTAACTTTCTTTCATAACTTAACATACTTATGGGCCCCTTAACATAAGTGTCCGTACCGGGTGCGTAACTATAGAGTGGTTGGGGCGGCCAGTCCATTTCCAACTCAAACCATAGTCCAACCCGACCTAACATGGGTCGGTACGACATAGGCAACTTACTTGCCATCATACTTACTTTTTATCATAACATACTTTGGTCTTATTCTTATTTGTGGACATGCTTTATGATGTCACTCGTCAATAAATCATAAAACATATCATAGCATTTCATAAGTTTTAAAACAAATCATATCCTATCATAACATCATATAAACTATACATACCTCACATAACATATCATAGCATACATACATCACATAACATATCACAGCATACATACATCAGGCAAGTAATACGGTAAAAAGCCTATGCTGTAGGCGGAGTTGTACTTACCTCGTATGCTATGTCTTGTACGATGTTGCTCCAAGTCGAGGTGCAACAGCAGGCTACCTCCTACTATTATAAAAGGACATAGGTAAGAATTCTATAAACCATAATCATAAAATGTTGGTGACCTAACCAACATTCTTACATGACCTTAGTTATATGTCCCCCATAAATCTCCTTGATAACTTACTTGATTACTTCAAGTAACCCTAAGGTTTATAGTATACCATACTAAGGTCATAACTTATTAGGTTACTTAGAGTAACCTTGGGTACTAAACCCAACACACATGAATAGTGTTAGGTTACTATCATAACCTTGGGCCTAAGCCTTATCATCTTCAATCCATAATCCATTGGGTTACTAGAAGTAACTCTAGGTTTTAAGCCCATTATCAAACTTAGGCCTCATTTGGTACACCCACTCATCTCATCTCATCTCAAAATTTTTTTTGTCTTTTTCCCAAAAAGTTTTTGTCTTTTCCCAAAAAGTTTTTTGTCTTTTCTGAAAATTCAAAAAAATTTACTATTCCAACTTAAAAATCTCAACTCAAACTACTCCACCAAACTCCCCCTTATTATCTTGTTGGGTTACATTGGGTAACCCTTGGTATGAACCAAACTTGGATCAACTTAGATCAACTCTTATTGGGTCACTAAAGCCCAAAGTCCTAAGTTGGATCCTATTGGGTTACTATGGGTAACCTTGGGCTTTGGGCCCAATCCAAAAACTCGGGTATCCTTCCCGGTTATCGTTGGCCATCATCTTATTTCCAAATTTTAAGACAACTTGGTCCAAAATTTACTTTCCTTTACTTTGGAAAAACTTTGCACTTTATGTCCTCTTTATACAAAAATTCTTGTTCAACTAATGAAAATTGTAACTCTTGAGTAGGATTTGTAAAATTATTAAGTGTTAGAAACTACCTTTGGAACAGCTTCCCACAGTCAATTCATCAGTGTATGTGCAGGAATGTCCTTTTGCCGCACTGTTTTAGAAAATCCTGTGCAGGAATTTCCTATTTCCTACACAGTTTTTGAAATCCAATTTTATTTAAAAATCTGGGTCGAATCTGAAAAAGTTTTCTTCATAAAAGTTTTAGACCTCAAAAAATTCTAAAACTTTCGTGTTTTACTCAAGACCCAGTTCAGTCTCTAACCTACTCGTTTCCCCTGTTGAACATACCTGGCCGTGCATGGAGTCTGGGCACGATCAGGCTCGGATTTTTGTAAAAATCAAGGCCATTGGAGCCTTATTTTTAAAAACTACACATGTTACCCACTAGGAAAAACCATTCTCTACAACTTTTAAGTTTTACGTTTTTCCTAATTCGGCCTCTAATGGCCTCAAATCCTGCTTTTCAGAAAACTGACCAGTTTTTATCCGAACTGGCAGTTTTCTTACTTAAATTCATTTTACGTCCTAATTTGCGCATTCTAACTCAACCGGTCACTCGGGAGCCTAAAGTCAGACATGCAGCGTTTCTAACGTACAAGTCCATCATCATACATCCATACATCATCTATGCATACTCATGCAAACCCTTAGGTGTTCTTGCAGTTTGCAATTCCATACAACATCCAAGCTTCTAATCTAGCATGTATAATCTACAACTTTCTTGAACACTTTGGGGACATACAACCACATCTCAAAGCATGTATGCAAACCCTAGAATCATGCAAGTATAAGCAGATAACCATGCAAAGCTCATAAATCAAAACCACCCTTAAACCTAATCAAGCACAAAACCTAAAATCTAATCTAGGACAATAGAGATAAAATGAGCTTATGCTCTTACAAATCCAACTTGAAATACACTTAAATTTCCAAATTGAAGCTCAATTTAAAAAGCTTAGGGACCAAAAGGAATTTACCTTGATCAACCACCAAAGTTGAACTAGGTTGAATCCAAACTTTCTCCCCCCTTGATCTCCTCCACAACCGGCCTTCCTTTGGCTTAGTGGGTTCCAAAACTTTAGGCCACTTGATGGTTGCCTCACCAAAATCCGACCACCCTCATAGTCCTTTTCCTTCTTCACTTTTTTTTTTCTTTTTTCCTCTCCTTGAAGTTCGGATTTTAAGAGAAAGGAGTTGGCAAATTTTTGGGCATAGTTTAGGGGCATTTTCCCATTTTTTGTGAACCAAATGAGCTCCCCCTTCACCTATTTATAGGTGAAAAATAAATAAATTTTTTGATTTATTTTTAATTCAAATTTTGCTCATAAGCCCTTGAAGCAAAAATATTTGCCCATTGCCCCTTACATGTGGCCGGCCATCCTTGGTTACCTTGGAGGCCAAGTTTTGCTTTCTTTCCAATTTTCCAATAATTCAAAAAAATTATGTAATTATCTTGTGATGAGGTGTCCTCTCTCAAGGCCTTGTTTGGCTTTTCTCTTAATATGCATTCCATTTTCATGCCAACATAGATATTTCCAATACTGTTCTTACTAATAACACATTATTATTACACTAGACTGCAGTCCAAAATTTATTTGTGTATATTTAGACTGCGTAAAAATTTTTCTTATAACTTTAAGCCATTTGGTCCTTAATACCCTAAATATTGTGCTTGATTTTTCTACAGTGGTTTTAAATCTTATTCTTGCTATCTTATCCGTAATGACGGTTTTTCACAGTATATTTTTCATACTGCTTGCCATACTTGCAGTACCGTCATAGTCAACCTTTTGACTTTCTCTAGTCAAACTTTGACTTTTCTGGTCAAACTTTGACCATCATAAAATCATTAAATTTTTCTACCTTTTTGGCTCAAAAGGTAATATGCTTGACTAAGCAATCATTTTTGAGTCTTATAAAATCATAAGAACTCACAAAATTAAATAAAAACCCTCATCAGGCTTTTTCATAAATACCTTCACGGTACACGTTAAATTCCTTTAAAAAGGAAAACGTAAGATCGTAAAAAGCTAGTTATTATAATAAACACATCCACATTAAACATTTTTGTGTTCCCTTCTTCGCTTTTTTTATTACTATTATTATTTTCTTACTTAATTTCTATTAAACAAGGTGCCTATTTATTTAAGATATCTAGTGCTCCTACTAATTTCTCTCACCATTATTTCTTTGGAACAAAGTATAAAATGGACAAAGAAGTTTAACAAAATTTGAAGTAGTTGTTGTTCTTCAAACAAATGAAAAACCGAAATCGTATACTACATAATAATTTAAAAAAAAAAACTGTCACTTTTGTAATACTTTTTTTCTTGAATGAGTAAAAAAATTGTTAAAGGAAAAGACAAAATGTAACAACCCACCTAACACAGGCCGCTACCGTACATACATACATACTTAATGTGTCTTACAAAACGTACTTACTTACTTAGCGAAAATAGCGAAATTTTTTTTTATACGGAGCGCACGAACGTATAAACAAGTGTTAAAAAGAGATATTCAAATATAAAATAATATACATAAAATGACAAAATGCGTAGCGGCTATCATTCCCACATTTTACAGCTCGCGTTGCCACACTCCACCATCTTGCATTAGAGATTGCTCGTAGGTTGCTTACCTACAACATAGACGTAAGATGTGAGCTTTCCCTCAGCAAGTACAACTATTACATCCACGACACAAAAACAAAACCTAACATAACATAACATAACATAGCATAGCATAACATAACTTAACCATGCATGAACCATTTATACTTCATTATGCTTCCTTATTCTTTTATAACATTCTTAACTTATCTTACTTATGGGTCCCTTAACATAAGTGTCTGTACCGGGCGTGCAACTATGGAGTGGTTGGGGCGGTCAGTCCAATTCCAACTCAAACCATAGTCCAACCTGACCTAACGCGGGTCGGTACGATACAGGCAACTTGCTTGTCATCATACTTGCTTTTCATCATGTCATACTTTAGTCTTCTTATTTGTGGACATGCTTCATGATGTCACTTGTAAATAAATCATAAAACATATCATAGCATTTTATAAACTTTAACACAAATCCTATCCTATCATAACATCATATAAACTTCACACACATCACATAACATGTCATAGCATACATACATGAGGCAAGTAACACAACAAAAAGCCTATGCTGTAGGCGTAGTTGTACTTATCTCGTCTGCTATGTCCTATACCGTGCTGCTCCAAACTAGGGTGCAATAACAGGCTATTTCCTGTTATTTCAAAGGACATAGGGTAAGGATTCATAATCATAACCATAAAATGTTAGTGATCTAACCAACATCCATACATAACCTTAGTTATATGTCCCCCACACATACACATGATAACTTACTTGGTTACAGCAAGTAACCCTAGAGTTCAGGCCTATCATACTTGGATCATTACTTATTAGGTTACATAAGCTAACCTAGGGTACTAAGCCCAAACACACATAAATAGGGTTAGGTTACTATTCCTAACCTTGGGCCTAAACCTTAACATTCTCAACCCACATCCTATTGGGTTACTAGGAGTATCCATGGGTTTTAAGTCCACTAACCAACTTAGTACCTTGTTGGGTTACATTGGGTAATCCTTGAGGTAGTTAAACTTGGTTAACTAAAGCCCAACTCCTAAGTTATTTCCTTTGGTTCACTATGGATAACTTTGGGTTTTGGGCCCAGTCCAGTAACTCCGGTATCCTTCCCGGTTACCATTAGTCATCATCTTGTTACCAAGTTTTAAGACAACTTGGGGTCCAAAAATTTACTTCCCTCTACTTTGGAAAAACTTAGCATTTTAAGTCCTTTTTACAAAAATCATTTGTTCAACTCAAGAAAAATTGTGACTCTTAAAGTAGGATTTGTAAAAATTATTAAGTATTGGAAACTACCTTTGGAATAGTTTTCCACAGCTAATTTATCACTGTATGTGCAGGAATGTCCTTTTCCTGCACTGTCTTAGAAAATCCTGTGCAGGAATTTCCTGTTTCCTGCACAGTTTTTAAAATCCAATTTTATTTAAAAACCTAGGTTGAATTTGAAAAAATTTTCTTCACAAAAGTTTTAGACCTCGAAAAATCTTACAACTTTTGTGTTTTACTCAAGACCCAGTTCGGGCTGTAACCTATTCTTTTCCCCTATTGAGCATGCCTAGCCGTGCATGAAGTCTAGACACGGTCAGGTTCAGATTTTTGTAAAAACCAAGGCCATTGGAGTCTTATTTTCAAAAATGGTTTGCACTGGCCACTAGGAAAAACCCTTTTCTACAACTTTCATGTTTACATTTTTCCTAATTCAGTCTCTAAGAGCCTCAAATCCCACTTTCCAAAAAACTGGCCAGTTTTACCCGAACTAGCAGTTTTCTTGCTTAAATTCATTTTACGTCTTAATTCGCGCATTCTAACTCAACAGGTCACACCGGGAGCCTAAAGTCAGTCATGCAGCATTTTTCTAACGTAAAGTTCCATCATTCACATAATCAATCATACTCATGCAAACCATTGGTGATTTTGCACCAACTAGGGTTTGCATAAGTTTTGGGTTTGCACAAGCCATCCCATACATCTAGCAACCTAACATTCACATTCTACAACATACTTAAACATATTTGGGGACATACAATCCTATCATACATCAACCATGCAAACCCTAAATTCATGCAACCAAACACATAAACTTTGCAAATTAAGACCACCTAAGCACCTAAATCAAGCACAAACCTAAAATTTCTAAACTAGGGCATGGAAATTAAATGAGCTTATGCTCTTACATCCTGTAATAACCAAAAATTTTACACGGACTCATGATTTCCTTGTACATAAGAAATTTAAGTCTGTACTATGTGTTTACGTAGTGTTTCATGAAAATTAAGTTTATACTATATACCTATACGTTGCTTCACGAAAAATTATGAGTATCAAGGTGAAATTCATAATTTTAACAGTAAATGTTTGAGTTCTCATTTAATTAACTATGAGACTCAATAAGCCGTTGATTAGTCAGTATGTGATCTTTTGAACAAAAAAGGGGTGAAAATTTTCATAATTTTATGTTGGTCAAAGTTTGACCAAAAAAATCAAAGAAAGTCAAAATTTGACCAAAGGAGTCAAGGTTGACCAAAGAGGTCAAGGTCGGTCAAAAAAGTCAAAGGTTGACCAAAGGTAGTCAAAGAGTTGACCACACAGATATATGACGAGCGATATGGAAAATATACTGCAAAAACTAAAATTATGGTCAAGACAATGTGAATGAGAAATTAAATCATCATAGAAAAATCAAGCACAATAAATAGGTATTTTTGGGCCAAAAAGTTTTAAGAAAACAGAAAATTTTTCGTATTGTCCATTTTTACACAGATAAATTTTGGACTGCATTATAATATCACAGTATGGTGTATTAGTGACCTCAGTACCAAAAATATCTGTGTTAGCTAAAAAGTGGACTGCTTTTTAAGGAAAAAGCCAAACAAAGTCTTAAATAGGCTTATGTCACCTAGTTTGGAATTATGACCTCATTAAACTTTTTAATTAAAGAAAAATGATTAAAAAATTTGAAAAATCTTGACAGCTCACTCCTTGTTGGCCGGCCACTTTGGGGCCAAATTTCAATTAAGATTAACTTATGGGGTTTTAGTAAAAAGGTGAACCAAAAATAATTACAAACCAACCCCAAATTCCACCTATAAATAGCCCCCATGGGCAGTCAGTTTTGGGCTGAAAAAATTGAAGAAAAACAGCGAAGTTCTGCCCATTTTCCCTCTCCAAAAATCTGCAAATTCAAGGGTGAGTTTGAGTGAAGAAAAAATTCAAGAAATTTAGGGGTTTTGGTGCATGTGGTGTTCGGTTTTTACTAGTGTTCAAACCAGATTTTTGGGTAGCTTTGTGCTCAGTTTTGGGGCCTTAGAGCCGGCTGCAAGGGTGTGAGAGAGTGAACAAAATTTGTGATTAGGAGTGCTTAGTGTTGGGTGTAAACAGCCACCAAAAATTAGCCACAAATTTTGGTGCAATTTGGGCAACAAAGGAACCGGCCATAGGGTGGTCTAAGGGGGGAATTTTTGGTGAACCAAACCCTAACTCCAACTTGTGATTTAAATCAAGGCAAACCTTTCTAGACCTTCATCTCTTTCAAGTAAGCTTTCAATTTGAAGTTTACATGTATTTCAAGTTGAAATTGTAAGAGCATAAGCTCAATTAATTTTGTGCCCAAAATTAGAAACTTAGGGTTTGTGCTTGAGCTATAACTAAGGGTGGTTTGATTTTTGTGTGCATGCTTGCTTTAATTTTCCTAATTTGCATGCTAAATGCTAGTTTGTTATATGTCCCCAACCTGCCCTAATGTTTGTGGATGAAAATTTTATGCTAGATTGCTGGAATTTAATTAGTATGCTGGATATGTGTTGTGCAACCCAAATCATGCAACTTAATTGATCTAATATCAATTAGGGCTTGCATGGTAATGTTAGAAAATGTGTTTAAAGAAAATTTACATTAGAAAATCACTGCATGTGTATTCTAGAGCTCCCGCGGTGGCTGATTGAGCTAGATTCCACGTTTAGGACGTAAAATGAACTTAAAACCGAAAAAATTGCCAGGTTCGGGTAAATCCTGACCAGTTTTCTGAAAAATGAATTTTGAGGCCTTTAGAGGCAGAATTTGAAGAAACTCAAAACATGAAAGTTGTTCATAACAGTTTTTTCTACGGGCCAACATGGACAGTTTTCCAAAATGAGGCTCCAATAGCCTCCGTTTTCATGAAAACCCGAGACTGACGTGCCCAGACCTCTGTGCACGTCCAGTCGTGTTCCAAGGAGAAAATGAAAGGGTTAGAGTCAGAACTGGGTTTTTTATAAAACATAAAAGTTCTAGGATTTTTCGAGATCTAAAAGTTTTATGAAGACATCTTTTTCAAATTCTGCTTAGATTTTAAAGTAAAATTATGTTTCTAAAAACTATGCAGGAAACAGTAAATTCCTGTACAGGATTTTCTGGAAACTAAGCAGGAAGATGATATTTTGCTCAAAAACTGATAGTTTGACTATGTGGACTATTCCAAAGGTAGTTCCAACCCTTTATAACTTTTTCAAATCCCATTATAAGAAATCCAAGATTTTCATAAGTTAAATGAAAGGAATTTTGTGAAAAAGGTGGTAAATCACCCACATTTTCTAAAGAAAACAAATAGAACTATAGACTTAAGTTTTCTTAAAATTGGGGTAATCTAGAGGATAACCATCAATAACCAAGTAGGATACCCGAGTTATAGGACTGGGTCCAAAGACTTGGTCCAAAGCCCAAGGTTACCAATAGGATACCTTAGGATTGGGCCTTAGAGTAATGACCTAGGTTGGGTCACACCAAGGGTTACCCAATGTAACCCAACATGATACTAAGATTAATAAAACCAAGGGTTACCTAATATAACCCAACATGGTATCAAGATGGTAAGACCTAGGATGACCAATGATAACCTAATAGGTTACGGGCTATGGATATTGAGACATAGTCCAAGGATTTGATAATGACCCAACCCTAAGCATGTATATGTGGGCTTAGCTTATAAGGTTGCCCTATGTAACCTAATAGGGTATGATCCAAGGTTAATGATACGAAATATTAGGGTTACTTGTAGTAACCCACTAAATTATCATGAGTTATGAAGGGGACATATAACTAAGGATATTTTAGGATGTTGATTAGAATCCTTATCCTATGTTCTTTATTATAGCAGGGGGTAACCCGCTGCTGTGTTCGGACTTGGAACCGTACATTATCGGACATAGTAAAAGAGGTAAGTACAAACCTCACCTACAATATGGAAACTAGTAAACTATTTTCAAATATATGACATGTTCCATGTATGTTATGTTATGCCATATTATGCTATGCCATGTCATGTTAAGCTATGTTAAATTATGATAAGTTATGCTATGTTAAGATATGCCATGTTAAGTTATGATAAGTTATGCTATGTTATGACATGCCATGTTACGTTATGATAAGTTATGCTATGTTAGGATATGCCATGTTAAGTTATGATATGCTATACTATGTTAAGATATTCCATGTTATGGTTAATATTATTTTATAGTGACATCATGAGACATGTTCACTAATATTAAGCCACATGGTAAGAACATACAAGTAAGGTGTCGTACCAACCTCCCACTAGATGGAGGATAAATGTTTCAAGTTTAAGTTTAGATTATCAACCTCTCGATAATATGTGAGGGTATAATGATAATCAACCTTCCGCTAGATCGTGAAGGATTATGTTATGTTTATGTTCCCATAATTATTAAGGGCCTTGCAAACCCTGACGTTCTGAGGATTGCGCGCTTTTGGTACGTACACAAGGGGCCCATAAGTTAAGCAAGATAATAAGTTCAAGCTAATAAAAGATTCATAAGTGTACATAATTGGTTCATGCATAAGTTGCACAACATTGTTATGTTTTGTGAGATTATGTTTGTGCTTACTGGGCGAAAGCTCATTAGTATATTTCATACTGTAGGTAAGAAGCCTGCAGCTTGATTGATGGGCCATGTGGACGATGCGGCGAGTGAAAGGCGGTGTGGGATACCACTACGCAGATTATCCGCAAGCTTTTAATGATACGTATATATATATACAGTGTAAAATAAAATTATGTAAATATGAAGTTTGAAGACTTGAATATGTCTTTACCTTTCAGTATGTATATATACGACAAGTTATTATGTGAACTACTCTATTTACATATGTTTAAAAAAAAATATCCTCAAATTTCTAAGTAAGTTTAAGCTATTGAAATCAATAAGTAGTTTAAGTATGTATAGTAACGGCCCTACGTAAGTGCGGGCGTTACACATCCAATGCTTAAAATACACTTAACTTCCCAAATTGAAGCTTGAATTGAAAAGCTTAGGGTCCAAAGGGTTTACCTTAATCAATTCAAGAATTGGCTAGCTTTAGTGCACACTTTTTCTCTTTTCCTTGCCACCTTCCACAACCGGCTTCCCTTCCAAATGGGGTCCCAAAATTTTTCCGGCCACTGTTGTTGGTCCTTGAAGCAAAAATAATTGCCCAAAAACCCTCCATGTGGCCGGCCATAATGGATGCGAGGTGGCTAAAATATGATTTCTTTCCACAATTTCTTTAAATCCAAAGATTATGTAATTATCTTGTGGATGAGGTGTCCTCCTTCTAGGGCCTTGTTTGGCCTTTTCTTTTAAAATGTAGTCCATTTTGTGCTAACACAGATATTTCCAATACTGTTCTTACTAATATACAGTATTGTTACACTGGACTGCAGTCCAAAATTTATCTGTGTTTAATTGGACTGTATAAAAATTTTTCTTATTTCTTAAAGCCTTTTTGCCCTTAATATCCTAATTAATGTGCTTAATTTTTTTATGGTGGTTTTAAATCTTATTCTTACTATCTTGTCAGTAATAACGGTTTTTCGCAGTATATTTTTCATACTGCTTATCATATAACAATACCGTCATAACTTTGACCTTTCTGGTCAACCTTTGACTTTTTCGGTCAATTTTGATTTTTCTGGTCAAACTTTGACCAACATAAAATCATATAATTTTTTCTACCTTTTTGCTCAAAAAGTCACATACTTGACTAAGCAATCATTTTTGAGTCTTATAAAATCATAAGAACTCACAAAATTTAATAAAAACTCTTAATCGGACTTTTTCATAAATACCTTCACGGTACACGTTGAATTTCTTTGAAAGGAAATCGTAATGTCGTGAAAATTAGTTATTACACAAAAAGAATTAACAAAACCAAATTAACCATTAAAACCTAAAAAGGAAATGAAAAAGAAGGGGAGAAGTTTACTACCCCTGGGACTTGAAAACAACTCATATTACACACAATAAACACCAATTTGAGCTAGCCTCAGTTCTCAATATATATAATGAAAAAAACCAAAACAGAATTAAGAAATGAACAGTGAAAAGCAACCTAGAAAACTTAAGATTTTCTCATTTTACCACAACTCTAAGTTGGTAGGGTGTTTTTTTCTTTTCTTTTTTTTTTTTTCTTTCTTTCTTTCTTTCTTTTTTTTTTTTTTCTCTAGCTCTTCGTTCCACTTTTTTTTCCCAATTAAAATATCCAGATCTATCAATTTTAGTTTCCCAAGAATCTGAATCTACAATTTCCTTATCTTTCTTAGAAATTGTACAATTGTTTATTTTTGGCCAATTGTCTCTTCAACACTCTGATTTTTAGAAAGTCCTCAGTGTGTGTATACATATATATACATATATGTGTGTGCGTGTGTCTATTAAATTTATCCAAAATTATTATATCCATTCTCTGAACCGGAAATAACTAATAAACCCAAGCATCCAATGGATCAGGGGTTCTGTCTCAATTCATCCAAAATCTTTCTTGGGTTTTTTTTTTTCCCTTTTCTTTTCTTTTCTTTTCTAAAAGGAGCATGTTGTTAGTTCTTTTTAGGTGATTCAACACAAAATAGAAAAACAAAGTTAAAAGGAACTTTTTGTAGTTTCATGTAGTAATGTCCGTTTGACAGAGTTTTTACATTTTATTTTAGTTAGTAAAAGAAGAGAAATTAATTGTCTAGGACTCATATTTTTAAAAGTGCTTTTAAAGTTTAATATGAATTTAAAGTTCACTAATAAGGAATAAAAATATTGAAATGAAGATTATAAAGCCTCCTCTAGGAGGAAAAAGAGTAAGATTCTTGATTTGGAAGATAGAGAGGGTCATTGGAGGGAAGATGATAAGGAGATTAAGGATGTGGTTTGTAACTATTTCTTGGAGATTTTTTCCTTTTCAAATCCTCAGTTACTGGATGTTGAGGTGGTGCTTAATTGCATTAACGGGAAGATTAATTGAACGATGAGTGATTTCCTCCTCTCACCTTATTCGGTAGAAGATATTCGTCGGGCGGTGTTTAGTTTGGGGCTGACTAAGGCTCCGGATCCTAATAGGTTCCATGCTATTTTCTTCCAGAAAAATTGGTCGGTGTTAGGACATGAGATCTCTTGTGTTTGTATTGGGATTCTTGAAGGGAAGTACTCGATTTGATCGTTCAATAGTACTAATGTTGCTCTTATACCTAAGGTGGCGGCCCCTAGGAAGATGGTGGATTTTCGACCTATTAGTCTTTGTAATGTAATTTACAAGATTGTTACAAAGGCTCTTGCTTTCCGTTTAAAGACTATTTTACCATCTTTAATTTCAGCCAATCAAAATGTATTTGTTCCAGGACGTTTAATCACTGATAATGTTATAGTAGCTTTTGAGCTAATGCACTCTCTTGGTAAAATCCGTACGGGTAGGAAGGTGTAACAACCCGCCTTGCACAGGCCGTTACATTGCTGCTTACATACTTATAAACTAGGTCAAAACACAGCGGAAATTTTTTTTTTTTTTTTTTTATAATACACGGTTCAAAACGTGTTCCTTAGAAAAGGTGTCCGGATAAAACATATTTACATAATTATAAAAACTCAAAAAGGTCAAAACGCGTAGCGGCATAAAGTCCCACGATTTCACAGCTCGCCTCGTCTCGCCACGCCTCGCCACCTTGCATCATGCATTGCTGACAGGCTGCTTACCTACAGCATAGACGTAAGACAGTGAGCTTTCACTCAGCAAGTACAACTGTCTTGTCTGTAACTTACATATATCCATACACATACACTTCTATCTTAACATACATACAACAGATAAACATTCATAACTTCATTCATAATTGCATAACCTAACAATGCCTATACATGCATGGTCCAGTTATGCTCATCTTTACTTTCTTTGCTTATCTTTCTTTTAGGGCCCTTACCTTGGTGTTCGTACCCGGCGCGTGACTATGGAGTGGTTGGGGCGGCCAGCCCATTCCAACTCAAACCACAGTCCTACCCGACCTTGGACGGGTGGTACTACACCGGCAAGCTCGCTTGCCTTCTTTCTTTCTTCTCTATTTCTTTAACTCTATCTTGAGTTCATTTACCTTGTAGGAGTTTAGTGAACATGCATCGTGATGTCACAAAATCCTAATTTATTCTAGCATTCACATGAGACTTAACATGCTTCCTACTGATCATCAATTAACATAGCATACTAATACACTTAGCATGGAATTTGCATATAACATGGCATACTAGCACATATAACATAGCAACTGACATATCACATAGCAGCACATAACATAACATTCACCCTTAGCATACATCTAACTTTACTTGGGTAAGCATCAACTAAAGCCTATGCTATAGGCGGAGTTGTACTTACCTCTTTTGCTGTATTTTCGCGGTCGTCGTCCTAACTTGGAGTACCGCTACAAACCCTTTCCTGCTTGAGAAAGGATATTGGTGAGAATTCTGTCTCTAGTTATAGAATGTTGGTACCCTAACCAACATACCTACTATAACCTAGTTGTATGTCCCCGTCAGATAACTGACTTGTCCAAATTGACCTTTTATTGCTTGGGAATAATTTGAATTGGATTATCCCCTTGAGAGGTTACGTTGGATAACCTCGTAAGCTAGATCTTGATTTACTACTGGGCTTTCTTCTTAATACCTTGGGCTTTACTATTCTATCATAGCTTATTGGGTCAATGGCCTTGACCCACTTTTCTTGTCCCATTTTAAATTTTATGGTAATCCTTAGGGTTACGTTGGACAACCCGTAAGGTTATCCTTACTGATTATTGGGTCAACCAAAGTTGACAATTGGTCAACTACTGGTCAACCCTCGTCAATTTTGGGCCCTTTGGGTTTAGGCCCGGTAACTTGGGTCCTATTTCCGGCTACGGCCCGTAAGCGGCTTAATTACCATTTTTCTCTTGAAAACTCATTTTTCATCTCAAAACTTCATTTCTTATCTTAACTTTCTTAACTTGGCATTTTTTTTTTCTTAATCTTTTGCACTTTTAAAAGATTTTACTTAAAATTCATTAAAACTCTTTATAAAATTCCGATCTTTGAAATAATTCTTTGTAAATGTCATTTGAGGTCGAAAACTACCTTTGGAACAGTTTTCGTAGTTAAAAATAACGGTTTAGAACACTTTATAATTTTTTGAAAACATTTTTGTTAAACTTTGGTGTAGGAATTTTCGGATTCCCTACGCACCTCTCATAAAATGTGTACAATTTAAAAATCCGTCGAGAATCTGAAAAACTTTTCTTCACAAAAGTTGTAGCTTTCGAAAAATGCTAAAACTTCCGTGTTTTATGAAAAATTTAATTCTGCCTGCATTGATACCAGCTTTCATTTGAAAATGGCTGATCCTGAAAAATCTGGGTGAAAATTGGGCCCAAGGATCAGCCACGGGTTTTGCTGAAAACGAAGGCCGTTGGAGGCTTATTTTGATATTCCGTCCCGGTTGTCTTCTAGGAAAAGTTGTTCTGAGAAACTTTCATGTTTCGAGTTTTAACCCGTTCGGCCTCTAAAGGCCTTAAAATTTCACTTTTCCAAAACTGGTCAGATTCTAATCCGAATTTGGCAGTTTTGGAATTTAATTTCGTTTTACGTCCTATTTCGCGAATCTAACTCGACCGACCACTTCGGGAGCCTACGATTCAAACACACAACATTTTCTAACGTCCCATTAAGCCCAAAATATGATCCATACAGTCCATGCAACCCAAAAAAAAAAAATTAAAAACAAAACCCTAGGGTTGCTTGGTTCTAGCATTACATTCCATCACAAACAACATTACCATTTTAAGCCCTAAACTAGCATGCATCCATGGCTGCCAAAGAGGCAGATTTTCGGCCACTAAAGGGGACACACAACCTACGGTTTCTAGCATGAAAAATCATACAAAAATTAACACAATCAAGCAAGATTTAAAGCCAATCAACCCTAGTTCTAACAAATCAAGCACACACCGAAATTTAGGGCATAAAAATGAAATTGGACTTACGTCCTTACAACCCGATCGAACCTCAAATTAAACTTGGAATTAAGCTTAAAATTAAAGGTTTAGGGTTTGAGAAATTACCTAGAACCAAAGCTAGTTTGGTTTCAAAATTTTCCTTCCTTCCTTGCTCACCCTAGTCCCACGGCCACACTAGAAAAATGGGGATCCAAGAAAAATTTTGTTGGCTCTTGCTTGCACCTTCTAAAGCCGAACTCCAAGAGCAAAAAGCCCAAAAAAAAAATTTCAAGATTCACTCACCTTTTTCTCCTCCTCTCTTGTTCGGCCACTCCTTGGAAAACCCATAAGAAAAATTTTTCAAACTCTCCTTGCTCTCTCCCTTGTAGAACCGAACTCCCAAAGCTCAAAAACCCCAAGAAATTTTCTTTGAATCTCTCCTCTCCTTCTCTCCCTCTTGCTGCCGAACTTCCTAGAGAAAAAGGGGCTAGAGTTTCTCTTAGTTTTACAAATGAAATGAAAGAGAAATGGGAGGGGTTTTTGATGGACAAGAGTGGTTTGGAGTGGTTGGTTACTTGCCTTGATTTAAGGCTTTTCTCCATCCTTTTTTTCCTTGCTGCAGCCGAAGTTTTGGGGGAGGGTAAGACTCCACATGAGCTAGCTTTAGGCTAGTGGAAGGTGAGGTCATGAGCATGGCAATTGTCCTTGGCTTGCTTAGGCTTTGTTTGGCCATTTGCTCTCCAAAACTCATTTTTTTCTTCCCTTTGTGCTACACAGATAATTCTAATATTGTGATTTCTCAAAACACAATATTTTTATCTCATACCGAAGTACAAAATTTATCTGTGTGAATTTTTGATCGAAAAATTATTTCTCTCAAATTTTTCTGAAGCTCTTTTTTTTTTACCTTTAAACTCTAACTGGGTGTGCTTGATTTTCTAGGAACGTTTTATGGCTTGTTCTTGCTATCTAGTTCATAAAACATCATTCTCGGAACTTGTTCCGCACTGAACTTGAAAAATCTCGAAAGTCAACCCTTTGACTTTTTATCAGTCAAACTTTGACTTTTTCGGTCAAAGTTGACTTTCGTAAAATTTTACACCGTTTCAGCCCTTTCGACTTGAAAGATCCGTTTTCAAGCTTAGAAATAAATTTTGAGTCTTCTCGACCCATTAAAATTCACAAAACCTTTCAAAAGCCCTAAACCGAGCTTTTTCACAAATAATTTGATAAAGTAAAAATAATTCCTAAAAAGGAAAATTTATACTGAAAATTTTGAATATTACAGAAGGGTTGGATGGCCTTGAAGTTGGATATGAGCAAAGCATATGATCGGGTTGAATGACCGTTTCTTTTTGGTGTAATGCGGAAGATGGGTTTCCCGAATGCATGGATTAGAGTGGTCACGGATTGTGTTACCACTTCTACTATCTCCTTTATGGTTAATGGGGTCCCTTGTGGTCAACTAATACCTTCCCGTGGTTTGAGGCAGGGGTGCCCGCTCTCCCCCTATCTCTTTCTTTTATGTGCTGAAGGTCTATCAGGTTTTCTTTCGACTGCGGAAACGTGTAATGCTTAGCTTAGAGGGTGTTTGGTTGGTTAGTTTGAGTTGAAATATTTTAGTTGTAATAGTAAATTTTTTTTGAATTTTCAGAAAAGACAAAAAACTTTTTGGGAAAAAGACAAAAACTTTTTAGGAAAAAGACAAAAAAAAGTTTGGGTTGAGTTGGTTGCCAAACAAACCTTTAATTAATTTAAAATAACTAAATTTAACAAGTATGTTTAGTATCTTATTAGTATTATTATTAAGTGTTTATTAGTAGTAATGTTAATCATTTTATATGAAATATTTTTTTTTAGTATTTATATGCTACTGAAATTGTTTAACTACATTTTTTTAAGTAATTGTGCAGAGGAGAATTGACAACCACCGGAAGTGAAGTTAATCAATGTGCTTGGTCCATAAGATTGTTTGTATAAAAATGGTAATCTAAAGTTATAGAATATACTTAAATGAAGTTTATTAACATTTTTATAGACTTATTTGCAAAGAAAATATATTTTTAAGAATATAGCATAATTTTAGATTCTTTTGGGCATTTTATGAAATTTTTAAAAGTTGGTTGGCTGATGTCTTTATATGTGCTGTACAGCTCCCTTTATGTGATATTAGATAGATTTTAACCTAAAATCCTCTTCTTTTCCTCACACCATTGTCTACGGTTCCAAGTGCAAAGAAAAAAAAATTCCCTAAAACACCAAAACTCCAAGTATTGGTCTTCTCCATCACCAGACCTTCTTCCCCTCCTAAATCACAAAACAAATCAAGACAAAGCTTCCTTCAAAAACCCACTCTCGGATTCCAGCCACTACCCATTTTTCTTTGAACCTAGTTGAGCTCAAGGTGGGGTTTGGCGTCATTTTTAGAGTCCGAATTGTACAAGCTACCTAAGTTCAGTTTTAAGTAGGGTTTTTAGAGGATTTTGAAGCTTTTCAAAGCTAGAAATGTGAGATTTTAAGTTGGGAAGCCATATGTTGAATGTATACTTTGATTTTAATCCAAATGTGAAATTTCTGATTTAATTCAAGATTTTTGATGGTTCTATGTTATTTGAGATGTAAAACATTGTGAGGAATGATTAGAGAAGAGATTTGATTGTTTTTAACGTATTTTATGAAGTGGCATAGAAGGTGTTTATGAAAATGTTTGACTGAGATTTTTAAAACAGGGCACTAGGGTTTCGAAGTTCGTTTCTCTATTTATACCCTGTATTTGAAGCTGAAATTTTGTGGAGTTAAAGTAGATATATGAATCTTGCTCCCCACAAAATTTCACATGAAAATGTTGAAAAACGAATTTTTGGTGAATTTTCGAATGTTGGGTTCTATAGCTGGAAAATTGGGGACAGCCACTAGGTAAAAATTTGATTTGTGCTTAGAATTTGTCCGGAGGATCTTAAATGGTTTAAAACGTTGAAAGGTGATATTATAATGCATATTTTTCTATTTTATATGACTGGTAATGGATTGAAGAATTTTTTTTTTTAAATGCAAAATGACTTGATATGGATCTTGGGACAAGCCCGATCAACTTTCCTCGATATGGTGGAGTCAATTTCTCTACGGAAGTTCAATTTTAAAGAGGTAAGTAGGAATTCTACTTACTGTATCATAGAAACTTAAAAAGTATATGATATAGCATTTTAAATTTTTTTACAAATGTTTAACATTTCAAATGAAACTATGGATATAATGTTTTCCTTTATTGGAAATGGTATGATTTGCAAGTAGGAAAGCTAAATGAATGTATGATTTATTGAAAGCTTTTATGATGTGTTTATAATGTTTTAAAGGTTTGCAAAGTTCTAGATGTGGCCTACAAAATGATGGGAATATCTATGAAATGTGTAATCCCATTATAATGATGTCATTGGGACTAACTGATACCCACGGATGGGTCCCGAAAGAAACATGAATGATACCAACGTTTGGGATCCCAATGACAGTAATAAAAGTGTTTGGCAAAACCTAAAGGAAATGAATGGTAAATGATTCTGTAGCTTAAGCCCAATTTGTGCCATATCTCAATGGTTTTCATGTTATGTTTTAAATGTTGGTTTTGATTTCTATTTGTTGTAACAAGATTCGAAATCCATTGAAAATTTTATTTTAGATACAGATTGTAGTTTAAAGGTTTTATGTTTAACTATGTTCCGCTTACTGGGCTTTTAGCTCACTTTAAAGTTTCATGGTACAAGTGAGGAAGAAAATGAATGAGGAAGCAACATAGTGACAGGCTGAACTTCTTTTGTGAAGTTGATGTCACAGAACCCATGTACATACTAAACTAAAGTTGTTTCATGAAAAATGATTGTCAAAGAACTTTGTGGGCTAAACTAGAAAAAGTTTTGTTTTGAGATAGTACTAACAATATAGGATAGTTGTAATATGAACTCTTCATATTTTTGACTAAACTATGATGAAGAGTTTTTAAATATTTTATATTAATATCTTATCATACAACTATCTTGGTTTTACTATATTTCTGTGTTATCATGAAATTTTATGAATGTATGGTTAGTGACATGTCCTAATTAAGTTTAGTTGGAAGCTAAACTGGCTAGGGGGTGTTACAACAATATTGTCTTTCACAGACGAATTCTTCGTCTGTTAACTCAACATAATAGTATTTTCCTTTATCTACCACTAGCACAACTCCCAAGGTCCTCTACTATTAAAAATTTAATAAGTATAATTTCTATTTGTTACAAAACTTGCCCACCAAGTTTTTGGACTGAAAAAGGTAAGCAGTCTAAATCTTATCTATTTGTAACAACTTGGCCTCTAAGTTTTTGTACTAATAAAGCAACTCCGTAAAAATCTTATCTGTCATCAAAACTTATCCTCTAAGTTCTCATACTAAAAAAGTAACTTAGTCTGACCTCAAGATTTATCCACTAAGTTCTCATACTAAAAAAGGTAATTTTTCTAAATTTTATCTATAAAAAGTCAGACAGACTAATTTTTATTTGATTAAAAAATTGATATCAAATCCTTGATACTGCATTTTTATATGCAGAAAAATCCTATCTAGGAAAACTTTTAGACTGCTAATTCACATACTACTAAAACTGTTGAAATACTATATTTGATAATTTGACAACTTTTATATACATGCATCAATTGGTCATCACTTTTTTACTATTTAAACCTTTTTGAATAATAATATGTGATCCAAGCTTATTGTGCTACAAAATTAATAATTGTCACATCATAAAAAATTAACTTCATAACTTTAGGTTAAAATTATAATATAAACTTTAATTCACAAAAGGAATTTTGATATATTAACTTATTAATTCATAAAAATTCCTTATCATAAATTTGGATATTACATATAGAAGTTAGATCCCATATTAAACAGATGGCTTGGATGAAGGTAGATTTAAATTTGAACGAGGGCTGGTTCAATTACATATTATATGTAGTGTATGGGACACGATATTTAATGCTTATATATATGAAAGAATCCATATGGTAGTTCATTTTAGAAATTGTTATTTTTTAACATGATTTTAGAAATTGGTAATTTGTTGCAAATCCATAATAGCTCAACTTCGAAGCAGAAAGGATAAAGAACTGAAAACAAAAAAATACCAAGTTCGCAGTAAACTTTACACTTGTACTGCAACTTAATTACATACCTTTTTTTTTTTTTTTTTTTTTTTTTTTTTGAGTAAACACTAAATTATATACTTAAATACAAAATTTATCATATTAACAGAAGCAGCAAATCATCGACCGATTCTATTATACATGGAAGTTGGATCATTTCCAATGTAAAGTCCATGCCAATGTTGCATACATTTAAAACCATATTAATGCGCAAAATTTAATGCTACATTTGATTTGTTATTTTTGTGTCATATTTTACATTACTAGTTCAAATTTATTTTTTTCTAACTTTTTATTGTAATTATTAATAAGTTTTAAAACGTGTAAAAATTTGCTTTTAAATTTAAAATAATTGGAAAATGACAATAAAAAGGTTCAATACATCCACTGATAACAATCAAACGATAGAATTTAATACTAGATCTAATGTCAAGAATATGCATGCAATTAAAAAAAAAAAAAAACTCTAGATATAGATATTATTCCTACTCAAAAGCTAATGCTAGAAACTAGGTAGATGTCAAGCATGTGCTAAATAATTTGACATTGACAGTAGCACATGGGAGGTGGTCCTAGTATTCTATTTTTGCTGCCACATATACATATATATATATATATATATATATACATGTATGTATGTATGTAGTTCCTGTACTACTTGAGTCATTTATAGATTGGTTGCAATTAGCAGAATGTCCTCCAGCAGCCGTCTCCGTTCATGCTCAAAAAGAAGAGATTTTTATCACGCCTCTGTTACTTATCCTTGTATGACTGATCTTATCATCCAATACCGTCTCTCTCATGTACTTGATCAGCCACCATAGGTGCTTTTCTTATAGAAATGAGCTGCCTAAGTAGTAGTTTGGAACTGAAATTTTAAATTCTAATTTTGTTTTCGTGACAATATCATGCATGTTCATAGTTTTGGTAAACAATTTTCTCTCATTCTAAACAATTCTAATGATCAAAAGAAGGGTTTTCGCACATCACTGATGGTGGTGACATGCATGGCGACAAAAGATCCTAGTTAGAGCTTTTATTTTTAATAGGTCAAGGGCAGTTTGAGTCAAGCGATTTGTTGGTTAGACAATACCATTTGTTGAAGGACTCCATGAGTCTCTGGTTGCCGAAGGCTCAGGATATGATTCTTTATCATTCCATCGATAAACCCAACTGAACCAGGAGAAGTGAAAACACTACTGATTCTCTTATTTTTTTTTTTCGTTTATAAAAGAAAAAGTAATCATTCGCAATCAAATTTTCAACTTCGTCTATTTTTAATTAAGAAATAATGAAAATATATCAATACACATGCATACTAACAACAGCTTTATACACACATATACATGCAGTTCAAGTTCACACTAATCGCTTGTTGATTCGGATATCACTTTAACATGTAAACTAAAAATTATATCAAATATTTTAAAATTGATCAAACATATACGCCACCATCTCACCATCGCCCGCCAATGTTCAAACTTGGTTTGCAAAAGGTTGTTTTGTAATAATTAGTTGCATTTCAAACTCTCACGTCACTGCTTAATAATCCATCCAATTGGATAAACATTGACTTTGTATCACCACCATGCCACGTGTCAACCACTAGAAGAGTCATATCCTGTTATCCTAACCCCCACCACATACAATAAATACCAAGCTAGACGTGAGAATTGAGAACCCAACTCAAAGCAAAGCAGATTAAAAAAAAAAAAAAAAGAAAGGAAAAAAAAAAAAAAACACTGAAAATAGAGTACTAAAAAATGAAGGCCACAAACATGGAGTACCTAATCCTCATGAGCAGTGTATCTCTTGTAATGGCCATGGCAGCCACCGCCCAGCGCTCCGCTGTCCTCGACACATCCGGAAATCCTCTACGACGCGGTGTAGAGTACTACGTCAAGCCCGCCATCACCGAAGCCGGCGGTCCTTTCACCTTGGTCTCTCGAAACGGCTCGTGCCCTTTCTACGTAGGGCAGCGAAACGTTTCGGTGGACGGTATCCCGGTGACCTTTGCGCCTTTCGATGAGGGAGACAACGTGGTGAGGGAGCTCAAGAACTTCAAGGTCACATTCTCTGCCGCCACGATCTGCGTGCAGTCGACCGCGTGGAAGGTCGGCGAGACCGAGCCGGTGAGCGGAAGGAGGTTGATCGCCACGGGAGAAGGCCGATACACGAACTATTTTTACATTAGAAAGGAACAAGATTGTCGTAGTTGTTATAGTATACAGTGGTGCCCGACTGAGCTTTGCCCCATTTGTAGGTTTGAGTGTGGATCTGTTGGGAAATTGTTTGAGAATGGACAGAGATTGGCGGCTTTGGACGACGGTTCCGGTAGTGTTAGAAGTCTCGTGTTTGAGAGGGCACGTGATTACGAGTCTGGAAAGTAGACATTAGTAATAAAAGCGTAGTTTTCGTTAAGTCAATTATAATTATAATTTTTGAGTATTAACTTACGTGAGGATAAGTTATTATTTTTTTTAACCTCAGATATGTAAAAAGAAAAATCATAATTCATATCTCACGTAAATTAATATTTAAAAGTTATTATTAGAGTTAATATAGCTAAGCTGTTATAGATAGAGTGATGGGGTAGGAGTACTATCAAATAATTCCAAAGTTATGTATTAATAAAGCTCCACTGTACGTATGTATGTACGTGTGTACATATATATATATATATACGTACACATATATTTTATGATGTTACTTTGACTAATTTCTTAATTTGCTTATCTTCCTTACTGACGGCACAATATTAATTTCAGTGGAGTAGAGATAGAAAATATAAAAGAATCCTCGAAATATCAACTCTTGATTACAACGTGATGATCTTTTCTTGGTGTTCTTTCAATAATCTAAATGTCAAAAATCTTACAAATCGAAGACTATTTTTTGTTATTTCATTTTTTTTTCTCGGGTTTGTCTTTAAGTTGGACTATAAATTTCTTCGTTTATATATATATATATTATTTACAAAATTTGAGATAATGTCAAACAAAAAGAAAAAAAAATGATGTTAATGATAAAGTATTTTATTTTTTAAAAATAAATTTGACATATCTTCAAACAAAAAGTAAGAAGATATATATATATATATATATATATATATATTTGGTTGAAAAAAGAAAGATGTTAATAATAAAGCGGTGGGTTAGAACCACTTTTTTGTGTTTTTTTGGTTTCACGTCACGATAAATAGTACATTTAGTACTCATCATTGAGCCCCACATGACCACAACGTTAAAGCCGGAGCCAAAAGCCTTTTTTGTCTGCCCATAATTTATATGCTACCAACCAACCATACATCTCCCAATCCGCAGCCACTCTTAATCAGCCACCTTTTCCTAAAGTTGGCTACTTTTCTAGTTGTACTTCTTCTTTTTTTAATAATATAAATGTACAAAAAAGATAAGGGGAAAAAAAAAAGGAGTCTTAAAAAGACCTAAAAACAACTAAAGCGAAACTAAATAAAATGAGAAAAGGGTATAAAAAAAAGTAAATTAAAAGAAAACATGAAGATTTTTTCACTTTAAAATTCTTTTTACTACAAGCGATAAGATGATAGTTATCAACTAATTTGTCCTTCTAGAGCTCGTAATTTTTCGTCAAAATATTTAAATATTATGCAAATTATTTTCCAAAAGCACATTACAATAATTCTTTCTTTTTTTTTTTTAAGCAATCACACGTCTTAAAGCATTGTCCGTTTTATTGCTAGAATTTAGACTGCAAGGTGTACGTGCTGCGCCAAATTTGGTGAACCATAATCCTAAATTAGGCTGTTGGAATTTCCTACTATTCTAGAAAATCTCCCATGAAAACATCAATCGTACGGCAATATTTATGGATCAAATAAGGAAGAAATGAGTTATTTGTCTCCAAATTTGATCAACAAAGGGGAGCTACTTGAAACTACAGAATTTTAATGTATTCTCATAATTTCTAAATCTATAAAGAAACCCATAAATAAAGGAAAAAAATGAAAAAAAAGCAAAATACAGAGGAGTTCTATGATAACTATCCGAAAAAGAAAGACAATAAGATAGTCCAGTTTTATACATAGAACTTCAAATCACACCCACACTAAATTTTACAGACTTCACTAATGATATCAGTTCAAGTAAAGAGCTATTTATAATAGAAACAACAGCTGATATATTACAAAAACTACATAAAGATCAAATTAATAAGAGAACCATGGAACTGTTTGCACAAAGTTTCGACATATGCTTCTTTATGATTGCGCTAGCGGATGAGTTTCTGGCTCTATCACATTTGACTCCTTGGTACGTACGTACTCCGCTCCTCCTCCTGTAATACTACATATATAAACAAAAAAGTTATATAAATATGCAAATTAGAGTAACTTCCAAGAATTTTTTTTTTCCCCCTTTCCTTTTAATAATATTTGAGTAGGGGACTTAGAACACTATGACTGCGATAAATATCACATTTTGACGCAGTTGTTTCTTCTTATTATTTAATTGAAAAAAAAAGGTGATGTTTGGTTCACTATCTTATTTCAAACTAAAATGTACTTTTTTATCTCAGTTTTTGTTTTTTTACTGAAAAAGTTTTTTGTCTTTTCTGAAAAGTCAATAAAAATTACTATTAAAACTTAAAATTTCCAACTCAAACTCATTCACCAAACGAACCCGAAATGTACTATCAACAACTAAAAAATGAATAGAATACAAACTGCGCTTATTACAGAAAGTTTAAAGAGAGAGAGAGAGAGAGAGAGAGAGACCAGTTTCGCCCAAGATGAATACAAGTTTACCTCATTACAAAGAAGGGCTGCCTTCAAATTCGTGACCTCCACAATCTTGCTTTATAGATTGCAATCCTAACCAAAAGACAGTCCACCAGTTTGTCGAAGAACAAGAAGTAGGCATGTCTGCAAGCACGATTGAAGAACAAAACAAGGCAAACTCCCCAAAAACCAACAATGAAGCCTGACCCCATTCCAATATAAAGCCATTTCGTGAACTCGTCTTCGTTGCTTTCGTGATCATGAGTACTTGGTTGTCCACCATGAGCACTTGTGGAGCAATTATTTGCAAGTGGTGGACCACACAGTTCTTGATTACCGGCATATACGGAGGAGTTAAAGCCTTCAAGTTGAGTTCCGGATGGAATTCTTCCATATAGGTTGTTGTATGACAAATCCAGATAACTCAAGAAATGCAAATCTGACATGCTTGTAGGGATTTCACCGGAGAACTGGTTCCGAGACAAGTCAAGTGACTGCAGTTGATCTAGCTGACCAATGTCAATGGGGAGTCTTCCAGACAAGCTGTTTCTTGATAAGTTTAATGAGACTAACCCCGAGAGATTCAGCACTCCATCGGGGAAGTTGCCACTCAATCTGTTGCTTGAAAGGTCAATCACTCTTAAGAATACAAGGTTCCTTGTATACTCATCAGTTCTTCCTCTCCAAGAAACAGTTGCCCTGTCTACGTACGTCCATGAAGTCTCGATTTCCACCTCAATTTTGCTCGGCGCAATTGTGAAAATTCGACCTCGAATTTCCATTATTTCACTTGAGTTTGCATTACGAGCCATGGCGGTGAAACTATAAAGGCACTGTGGTATTACTCCAACGATATTGTTATGAGATAGGTCCAAGATCTGCAGATTTGTTAGCATACATAAACTTAAAGGTATGCCTCTACGGAACATATTTGAGCGTAGAATGAGAATCTTTAGATCTAGGAGCCTTTTTCCCATCCATGCTGGTACCTTCCCAGAGTGTATGTTGCCACCCAAATTTAAAAATTGCAAGCTTCGAAGTTTTCTCATTGATGAAGGTAATTCTCCAGAGAAATTATTGCTATTTAAATCCAATATTTTCAGTGACCTTATAGAACCTAGCGAGCTTGGAATGTTCCCAAAGAAATTATTGTTGGCCAAACTTAGTAGAGACATCATAGGCCAGCTTAAAGGACAATGATCAGGAATCACCCCGGATAATTGGTTGTTAGAGAGGTCAAGATGGCCAATCCCGAAGCTAGAGAGTGAAAAGTTACACAAGGGAGTAATTGAACCAGAAAACTGATTGTTAGACAGACTTAGAAATGCCATGGACTCGGCTTGAATTCTTGGCAAGATCCCCAAAAGATTGTTCGAACTCAAATCTAATACGGACAAGACTCCCATGCTTAGTGATATAGGCGACATGCCATGGATTTGATTGTTTGAGAGATTCAAGTAATACATGTTGTTCGAAGTCAAGTTCCGAAACCAACTAGGGATTGTATCTGAAATACCAAGATCAGAGATATCAAGGTGGGAAAGCATTCTCTGATTTTTTAGCCAATTCGGAAAGTGGTATGGTGCTACGAGCTTGCAGGACATGAGCCTTACTGTTCTCAATTGGAATGGTGGGATCCAGTTGGAATTTATTTTCAAAGTGGAAGATAGGCCTAAAAATGTTAATTTGGATAGATTTGATAGGTGTGATTCAGAGATCACCCCGCCCAAATTATTCAAAGAAACATCCAAAACCTCAAGGTCATACAGGTTTCCAATGCTGGCTGTGGTCAGATTCCCATTTAACTTATTATTAGAAAGCAATATCGCTTTCAGGGATGGAAATACCGAAAAATCAGGTAGTGGCCCAGTAAAATTATTTGTATCCATTTTGATTCTCTCCATTGAGGGACGAGCGCAACTTGACAAGTTTTGAAAGAAGTTAAGTTGCCCTTTGAAATTGTTGGTAGACAAATGTAAAACCTTCAGATTACAAAGATTTCCAAAGGTTTCTGGAATCTCTCCGTCAAGGTTGTTCCCATTGAGGTTGAGATATGTGAGGCCATTTATTTTACCGAGGGAATATGGAATCGAGCCAGTTAACTCGTTAAAAGAGAGGTCAAGATCAGAAACAAGATTGGTACTTGAGTTGAACAACCACATGAATATCGAAGAATTCAGTAAATTGTGGTCGAGGAAAATGTTGGAAAGAGATGAAGAAGCATTGATGGGAGAAAGAGCGGAGAGTGAAGGAGAGGGAAGATAACACTCGGAAAGCGCTAAGGTTGACAGCTTAGTAAGCCGACTTACACTTCTTAGCCAATCAGTTGATACAGAAGGAACAATAGAACTCAGATCCAAGTATTCTAGATTAGAAAGACCAGTGATCCATTGGAAGTTTCCAACATCAGGATAAAAATTTCGGCCGAGATTAAGATGTTGCAAGTGGGAAAGATTTCCAAGATAGTATGGAAACTCCCCATAAAAGTTGTTATGACTAAGGTCCAAATGTCTCAAATGATGCAACTCCATCAGAGAAGGGCTAATCGTACCTCTTAACTTGCGGTTTTCATCGAAATCATTGCCATGAAGATCAAGCACAACTACTTCCCCCGTTTCGTTGCTGCATCGAACTCCTTCCCAATCGCAGCAATCTTTCTTTGCGTCTTCATTCCCCCACGAAGAAAGCCAGCCAGAGTCATCTTCGATCGCTAGTTTGAACTTGAGCAGTGCTTGTCTCTCCCTTTCTATGCACCTAATGTTGGGAACAAAGGTACTTAATCCGAAGTTTGGATGCTGGAGAAGAAGAAACACAACAAGAAGGATAGTTGTCATGAGGAAAATTTTAGGAGGCGGGATTTCTTTTATCGTCATCACTGTCATGCCAAATTCAGTATTGCAAACAGAAAAGAGAGGATTCTTTATGAGTGCAGTTGTGAAATCGCGTTTCCTTAATTAATATACTCACAACTTTATGTCTTGGTCAATAGTCATGTGTCCTACCAAGACTATACACGTTTACATATCCTGTTTCGGTTTTCACTATTTTACACAGTGACTTTGTGGAAAACTTTTCCACAAAAATTTTCCAAAGCATCATTAACCCCGGACGTTGCATAATAACCAAGGAAACTATTAAAAAGTATACAATATAAAAAATTACCAAAGGAATCATTACTTTTGAATTGGAAGAAATGCAATTCATTATCAATATTTGAATTTATCAAATTGATATTTTGTGCAACAAAAATTTAAAGATAACTTAAAAATATGACAATTATCTTGAGGTTCATTTATTCGTATCAACACTTATTTATTAATTATGTCAGGAAACATCAATCCAAACACGACCTAACCTATTTATTGTATGTATCAGAAATGTCAAATACATGTGATTAGTTTATTATATTATTGACATGAGTAATTCTTATAACCTCTTTCTTAAATGAGTATGTTTGAATATGTAATTGTCCGTGTTGTGCGGCCTATAGAGACGGTTTTTTGTCCTATTTCTTGGTTTTTATAGCCCTTATGGGTTGTTTCTTCTTTTGCGGATTTTCTTTTTTTCTTTTTCATATTTGATTATTAATAAAATTGGATTAGGGCTCAAGTTCGGCAGCAAGTCGGTGGTGGGTGTCAGTCCAGACCTTAATTGGCATATAGTTTAAAATCCAGCTTTTTGAAAAGATTTCAATTTAATTTAAATTTACACTAGTTTCAAATCTCCACTGTACTCTCTTTTTTTTTTTTTCCCCTCTCTATTCCAGGCACCAATCCAAAAAGATTCACATTTTGAAATTAAATTTTTTTCAACATGAATTTTAAAACTATATGCCAAACAATGTCAATTGGGATGTGCTTGCAATTCCTAATGCCTTAATTAGCTCTCTCTTCGTGAAAAAAAAAAAAAAAAAAAAAAAAAAAAAACATTTACCTTTTGTATTACAAAACCCAAGGTTAATATACATACATATGTGAATTAATGTAAAATCAAAACAACTTTGGTCGCAAATTGTCTCATTGAGATGTAGGTCTCAACACGAAATTAACGCGTAAGATGAAAAAGTTGTAGAAGCCTTCTTTTCTGACTCTTTAATTAATTTATGGATCAGGTTGGACCTCTATCTTCCTTTATTATTATTATTTTTTCTTATTGAATTCTCTGCTTAATAGCAATGAAAAAGAAAAAGATGTAGATCCTTCATCAGCACGCTCTGTTGATTAATGACCGAGTCTTTTCCTCCCTTAAAAAAATGAATTTTTAGTCAGTAACATTTTCTTATAACAGCTTGGGTCACAATCTTATGACTAACAAGTAATTAGTCACAAGTTTTCATTGTGACTAAAATTTTTAGCCACAAGGTTTTTAGTCACGGAAAAGTTTTAGTCATGCCATAAATAAAAATCTTGTGGCTAAAAGTTTCATTCACGATATAAATTTGTGATTAAATGCTTATTTGTCATAATCTTGTGACTAAAAGTGACATTTAGTCACACAAAAATGTTTCAATAAAAGTGTCACTAAAAATGTTGTGACTAAAAGTTCATTTTTTTGTAGTAGACCTCTCTTTTCTTCTGGATCCATTTGAGGGGACTTTTACATATGGAGTTTTGGAGGTTGGCTTGGAAATATGTGTTTGGTTGAAATATAAATTAGAAATGAACTGTGACATAGAAATAGTGTAAAAATTTAAAATGTGTTCAAAATAAAATATGTAAAATGGATCCTATTTTATATATTTTGTCGTTGTAAACATTTTAACAAAGAAATTATTTTATTTTAATTTGAAATAAGAAAGTTATAGACATTTTAAATTTGAGTTTTTTGAAAATGAAATAAAAATAAAATGAGTTATAGATTTTGGAGTTCAGACGGCAAAAAATTATTTGGGAAAGCTACCCCAAACGGGCTCTTTTCTATGGGCACTCCAGTCCTAGGGCTGCTGAGAGGGAGGCTAAATAATAGCTTAGTTTTTTATTTTATTTTTTTCCTGAAAAGACAAATATAAGTGTTACGGGTAGACAGAGAGAGAGAAGCTAGCCATGCATGCATGTTGCATAAAAAGACATATATAATAATGATCTCTACGGTTTTGTGTATGAACATGGAGCCAGAAATGTAAAAGTAATTTAATAATTACTCAACGAAAAAGAATTATCATCGAAACAAATAGTACCATCATGTAGCAATTCTTTGGTTGATTAATAATAATATATCATATGGAAGTCAAGAGGCATTTTCCGTTTATTTTTCGAGTTCTAGATTAAAAAAAAAAAAAAAACAGTTAACCCTCTTCTTTCCAACACATAAATCCCCTAATTCTTATGGTTGATTAACCTACCGGTGATATTTATTCAAGGTTCAAAAAAGATTAAAGATCAATTGTTATAAGGAGATAAACCATAACAATTTGACTAGGTCAGCATTTTTTTAGCACTCTCATCACTTATCTGCTTTCCATATTATTAAGGAAATGCGCAATTAATTGCTATGGAACTTACAAGATAATAATTTGTACTGGGCCCAAAGGTTGGTGCGATGAGGGGAAACTATTAATGTATTTATTCAATTTATCAAACATAAAATTTCAATATTTTCATTATAGGCATCCTTAACATTATAAATTTAATGAAAAATTATAATAATACCACTTGACTTTTATCAATATGATAAGATACCACTTTGATCAAACTTGCACATCTTCAAAGTTCAATCAATAGAATTTTAAGGGTCAAGCGGTTGGTAATGTAATTAAGTTCAAGAAAGGAGAAAAAAAAGGACTTTACTGTAGTAATATCGACTAAAATAACGTGGTCGGTGTAATTTTTCTTGAATTAAAAGCTAATTTTGTCAAAAGGTTATTTAATTTGTCAAAAGGTGATGTAAGATGATTATCTCCATTTGAAAAGAATGTTCATTTCTACCCTGTTAATTAGGAAGACCAATTAGCAAATAACTGTGTATTATAATATCAGAGCATCTCTAATATAATACTAAATTATTATGCCATTAGTAAATTTTGATATTTAGATAACAAAGTATTATTTTTTATGTTAAATTTATCATATGTTAAACTATGTGATCAATTTACCACACGGTATAGCCAATACCAAACTTGACATTCGATTCTTAATGAAGCATAGTATTAATTATGACTTTTTCATGCAGTTTATTACAATATTTTTTAATTTTAATTTTTTCATATTAATACTAAAACTTCATTTTTAACGAAGCATAATATTAATTATGATAAAAAATAGAAATGGCATTATATATTGAGTATAAAATATGATAGTGTTATATTTTACACTTTTTTGTAACAAATATAATATTAATATAGATAAATACATTGGAGATGACCCTTATAAATATAATACCCAGCAAAAAATTTAAAAAAAAAAAATACAAAGAACCTATTGCCAGTATAGTATCTAAAAAGTAACTTATTGTATTATTTTTGGAATACGATTCATATGATGAAATAAAGTACAATGATGTATCATAAAATTAAAAAATAACTAATTATGATGAAAAAAAATATAATTCAATTTTGCAAAACATATTGAGTCTATACATTTGGTCATTTATGATTTTTATTTGTTAAACTTTTCGCAATTTGTATTATTGCTCAATATGTGTTATCTTTTTTGAGTATATTATGAAAATATTTAGCAACGGTTTTGTTGTTGTTGTTATTAAGGAAATATTATAGTCAAAGATTTGATGAGTTGTATATTATTCATTTTTGGATGTAAATATTCTGTCCATAACTAGCTCATGTATTTTAGGTACTAGTGAGAGAGTATTATTTTCTTCCCTATATAGCTCAATTATGTACATTTTATATATTGCTATTCTTTCTTATTGAAATTTGGTTTAATGACAAGACTAAATGTCTCATGGTAATCAATTCCCGGCCGCTGGTGAAAACCTTTGGCAACAAGCCGAGCCTTGTAGCACTCGATGGATCCATCGAGGTGTCTTTTAATTCGAAACACCCATTTACAACCGACTAAGTTTTGTAAGGACTCCAGCAGAACAAGATTCCAAGTTCCGTTTCATAGACGCGCATTGAATTCATCAAAAACGGCCACCCGCCATTCAGGAATTTTTAGAGCTTGTGATATGGTTGTGGGTTCAATTTGGGACGTGGTATGGAGAGTGGTGACACTGAGTTTGGTGAGGGGTTTGTGAATGTGATTTTTGGCTCTAGTTTGCATGGGATGATTGTTGTGAGGTGTTGTGGAGGTTGATTTTTTTTGTGGTGACGTGGAGGGTGGTGAAGGAGGAATATCAGCCGAGGACACAACTTGCAAGGAATGAGAAAAATTAGGATTATGAGTAAGCACATTATCACCAATTTTAGAAATATCAGCTTGTTGTGAGTTGGAAGTGGAGGAAGTAATAAATGAGGGGTTTGTATTAGGGAAAGGTGATTTAGATGAGTTGAAATTTGATGAGAGAGAATTGTGGAGTTGAAAATTAGTGGAGGATGTAGATGTGGAATTGAGATTTGGTTGGGGAGTAGGAGTGATTAGTGGAGTATTTATGGGAATGAATTGATTGGAGGCGATTTGGTGATTAAAGAGATTAATGGGATTTGACATAGTTTGGGGAAGAGAAATGGATGTGGAAATTTGCATTGATGGAAGAATTTGTGTCCATTCTTGGAAGGTGGTATCTGTGGGACGTGGAAGAGTTGATGATTTGTGAGAAAAAGGAAAAATTGACTCGATGAATTTAACATGACGAGACATAAATATTTTTGTTGAAATTGGATCATAACACTAGTATGCACTTTGTGTGGAAGAATAACCAAGAAAAACACAAGGTTGAGATCGGGGATCAAGTTTGTAAGACCCAAATGGCCGAAGCCATGGATAACAAAGACAACCAAATACTTTTAATTTGGAGTAATTTGGTTGGTTGTTAAATAATTTTTCAAATGATGATTTCATAGAAAGGTCAACTTTTGGCATACGATTTATCAGATAGACTACTGTGGAGAAAGCATGTGGCCAAAAAGTGAGGGGCATGTGTGCATGATGGAGTAAGGTGAGCCCAGTTTCAACAATATGGCGGTTACAACATTCAGAAAGGCCATTATGTTCAGGAGTGTGTGGTGGAGTAGTAAGATGAGAAATACCACTGGTGGCGAGAAAAGATTTCAACGAGATGTATTCGCCACCATTATCTATGTAGAATGTAATAATGGATCGTTGAAAATGTTTTTCCACTAAGACCTTAAAGTGAATAAAAATGTAATAAACGTCGGATTTTTGGTTAAGATGATAAAGCCAAATACAACAAGTGAAATGGTCCACAAAAATAGCATAATATTTATAACCATCATAGGAGACAATAGGAGAGGTGCACACATCAGAATATAACAATTCAAGAGGATGAGAACTGGTGAGTGAGAAAATTGAAAATGGTAATTTATGGGTCTTATTGCAATGGAAAGAATTACAAGTAAAATTGGATATAACTAAAGATGACATAGGCAAATTTTTATTGGAAAGTAAATGACGTAAAACACTAGAAAAAGGATGACCAAGGCGAAGATGCCATTGATCAACATAAACTTTCATTGAGGAAAAAGCAATAGCAGGCTTTTTTTTTCGGTGATATGCGTAGCCACTCAAAAACACCATCTTTAGTCGTTCCTTGTAGTAGTGTTGCCCTTGTGTGAAGATCCCTCACATAAAAGGAAGATGGTAAGAATTCGATGGACACATTATTATGGGAACAAAATTGAGAGATAGAAATAAGATTTTTTTTTTTTTTCATGGAAGGGACACACAAAACATTATTCAAAACAAAAGATTAAGGAGAAGAGGATAGTGTTGTTAAACCGGTGTGAGTGATGGGTAAGCTAGAGCCATTGCCGATATGTTTATTCTCGGCAACAGGGTACATAGAATGAAGTGATAGATTCCGAAGTTCAGATGTGACATGATGAGATACGCCAAAGTCCAAGAGCCATTCACTCTCAGATGGTGTAGGAGGGCTAGCTAGGTAGGCATAAGGAGTGGCGAAATGAGCTTGGGGAGGGTTGGAAGGACTGTTGGGTTGAGGGTTATGAGACCAAGGCACATATTTGAACGTGCGCTCTTGCCATTAGTTTTGCGCTCTCCAAAAGATGGTCCCTCAGCCAGATGTTAACAATACTTTTCTTCATGGACACTTGGCTGAGGATGTTTATATAAGTCAACCCCCAGGCTTTGTTGACAAGAACAATCCTATATATGTGTGTCATCTCAAGAAAGCTCTTTATGGCTTAAACAAGCCCCACGGGCTTGGTATCACGAACTTTGCCAATTTCTATTGTCCATCAGTTTTGTCAACACCAAGTCAGATACCTCTTTATTTATTTATAATCATATGCATCTAATCATGCATCTATTAGTGTATGTGGATGATTAAATTCCAACCAACTTGTGGCAAAGTTTTCAATTAAAGATCTTGGTAGTCTTTCCTATTTTCTTAGCGTTAAAGTCATCCCTTCAACTCACAGTGTTATGTTGTCACAACACAAATAAATTCATGATCTATTGGAGAAGACCAATTTGCTCAACGCAAAAGATGTTCACACACCCATGTCTCCCAATCACATGCCAAGTCTCCATGATGGTACCTCACTCATAGATGCAACAACCTATCATTCTATTATTGGTGGTCTACAATACCTATCACTTACGTGGTTGGACGTTGCCTTTGTGGTCAACAAATTATCTTAGTTCATGCATTATCCTACCACCCAACATTGGTCTACCGTCAAAAGATTACTCCGTTATCTTCGGGGTACAATACATCATGGTTTGTCTCTTCACCAAAACTCTCCCTTATTACTCCATGGGTTTTCTGATGCAGATTGGGCCGTTAACACAGATGATCATACCTCCACCAGTGCTCATATTGTATTTCTTGGTCATAATGCTATTTCATGTGGAGTTCAAAGAAACAACACACAGTTGCTCAATCTTCTACTAAAGCTGAGTATCGAGCAGTTGCCTCAATTACTGCAGAAATTACATGGCTAAAATCTCTGTTACATGAACTAGGAATAAAATAGTCTACGACACCAACAGTTTATTGTGACAATATTGGGGCTACCTATCTATGTGCAAATCTGGTTTTTCACTCTCGTATGAAACATATTGCCATAGATTTTCATTTTGTTCAGGAAAAAGTACAAAGTGGCGCAATCCGAGTGTCTCATGTCTCATCCGACGACCAACTGACCGATGCTTTCACTAAGCCACTATCTTATCAACAACTCAATACACCTAGAGTCAAGATTGGCATCTTTCCCAGGGACACCATCTTGACGGGGCCTATTAAGGAAATATTATAGTCAAAGATTTGATGAGTTGTATATTATTTATTTTTGGATGTAAATATTCTGTCAATAACTAGCTCATGTATTTTAGGCACTAATAAAAGAGTATTATTTCCTTCCCTATATAGCTCATTTATGTACACTGTATATATTGCTATTCTTTCTTAATGAAAATTGGTGAAGCCAATTTTTCTCCAAACTCTAGTCATCTCAATATTTTTAGTTGTGATTAAAGATTCATAGCTAAGAGTTCCGTCTTCAACGATAATAAAGGAAATATCTCCATCCTTTATTAGCTCCACAAACTAAGATCAGATGAAAGTTTTGTGTGCCTATTTAAAAAAAATTGGCCAGATTTTTTTCTTTTCTTTGAAAAAAAAAAAAAAATTGGTCGATGGCTATTAAAAAACCACTAATACACAAATACAGATGAAATTATTTTATCTGGCATGGCAATATTGGGACCCACTATATCAAAATTTTGCATGTGTTATTTTCATATTAAATTTAATTCTTACAAGATTTAGCATAAAAACCATCAACATAATGTTTACCAGATTTAATATTCTTCTAACTTTGTTCTCAAACTTTGAAAACTAGTGGTTATACCCCTCAAACTTTAAATAGTTGACAAGAATGTTCTCAAACTTTCAATTGTTCATAAAAATATCCCTTATTTCATAGTTTAGCGATTCAAGACTAGGAAAACTATATTTTTGTCTCATTAATTTTAGTATATTTGTAACTTTATCCTGACCATTGAAAAACCAGTGCTTATATACATCTTGACTTTTAAACCGTTATCACGATCACTTATATTTCATTCACTTAAAACTGTTGTGGCACTAGTATAATAAAAGATTAATTTAACTTAAAATCTTTATAATTACAAAAATAATCTTAAAAATCTATCAAAATTCAAAGGATCCAAACAGACAAGTTCCATTATTATCTTTTTTTTTTTAATGACATCAATTTTAAAAACAAATCTTATTAAAAATTAGTCATTTTTAGGCTTCGGTATATTGAGTTTGTGTTTGTTTTATGTCTTTTATCCTTTCCAGTATTGTTAGCTTTTTTATACGACTTATTTTTGAAACTGAAGTCATTATGAAAAAAAAACCAAAAAAAAAACAAAACAAAAATTAAAAGAACTTGTACATTTATATCCCTTGAAGTACTACAGATTGTTAAGGTTATTTTTGTAATATAAAAATTTAAATTTAAATTCTCTTTTTATCATACTAATGCTACATCAGTATTAAGTGGACGAAATACAAGTGATTTTGCTAACAGTTTGAAGGTCAAGATGTAATATTCGAATTTTCAATGTACATTTTCCTTCTAAGGAATTTATTTTCACCTTATGAAAGTATTCATGAAAAAGCTCCGTTTAGGGCTTTTGAAAGATTTTGTGAGTTTTAATGGGTCGAGAAGACTCAAAATTGATTTCTAAGTTCGAAAACGGACCTTTCAAGTTGAAAAGGCCGAAACAGTGCATGATTATACGAAAGTCAACTTTAACCGAAAAAGTCAAAGTTTGACTGACAAAAGTCAAAGGGTTGACTTTACGAGATGTTGAAAAGTAGTAAGGAAGAGTGCTGAGAAAAATTTTTTGTGAGCTAGATAGCAAGAATAGGCCTTTAAAGTGTTCCTAGAAAAATCAAGCACACCAAGTTAAAAGTTAGGGCAAAAAGGGCTCCGAAAATTTGAGAAAAAATTTTACGGTCCAAAAATTCACACAGATTAATTTTTGTACTTCGGTACAATATAAAAATACTGTGTTTTAGTAAACCACAATATTAGAATTATCTGTGTGGCACAAAAAAAAGAATTTTTGGAGACAAAAAGCCAAACAAGGCTTATTAAGGGGTGATGTCATCTAACTTTCCCTTAATGACATCATTAATCATTAATTTAAACTTGGAAAATATTGGAGGCTTCTACACCACATGTTGGCCGGCGACCTCATGGGGTTTCTCAAGAAAATAGCAAAATTTTTGGGGCCAAATTTCAATTAACCAAAGCTCTCTCTACTTCTATAAATACCCCCCCTTTCTATTCATTTTATTCAAGAAATGTGGGGAAGTTCTTGCAATTTTTGCCCTTGAAATCCGGCAGCCACAAATTGAGAGAGGGATGAGAGAAAACCAAGATTTTGTTGAGGGCTTTTGTTCATGGGAGTGTGAATTTAAGCTAGGAGAAAGCTAGAAGAGGTTTGAAAATTTTTGTGGGTTTTCTAGGGTGGTGGCCGAGTGGGTAAGGAAGAGAAAGGGGGAGGAAATTGGAAAGTTTTTGAGGGCTTTTTCTCAAGAGGAGTTCGGCTTTAGGAGGAGCAACCAAGAGCCAACCGAAAAATTTTCTTGGGTCCCAAATCCAAGTGTGGCCGTGGGTCAAGCAGCAAGAGGGAGAAGGAGAAATTTTTGACCAAACTTGGCTTTGGTCTAGGTAAACCCTTGAACCCTAACTCTTTATTTTTGAGTTCAAATTTGAAGTTTAAATTATGGTTCAATTGGGTTGTAAGGACATAAGTCCATTTCCAATTTATGCCCTAGTTTTGGTGTGTGATTGATTGGTAGATCTAGGGTGTGTATGGCTTGAAATCTTGCTTTGTTTGTGCTTGTTTGTGATTGATTTTTCATGCTAGAAGAGAAGGGTTGTATGTCCCCTAGTGTGGCCGAAAATCTACCCTCAGGTAGCCTTGAAGCATGCTAGCTTAGAGAGGAAATTTTGGTGTTTGTATGTGTTGGATGCAATGTTAGAACCAAAGCAACCCTAGGTTTATAGTTTTGGATTTAGGTTGCATGGATTCATGAGAACAGTTTATGGGTCCTCATGGGACATTAAAAACACTGTGTGTTTGGTTTGTAGGCTCTTGAAGTGGTCGGTCAAGATAGATTCACGAAATAGGACGTAAACCTGAAGTAATCCCCAAAACTGCCAATTCGGATTTGAATCTGGCCAGTTTCGGAAAAGTGAAAATTTAAGGCCCTTAGAGGCCAAACTGGCTAAAACTCAAAACACAAAAGTTGCTTGGAATGATTTTTCCTAGAGGGCAGCACAAACAGAATCTCAAAATGAGGCTCCAATGGCCTCTGTTTTCAGTAAAACCCGTGGTTGATCCATTCAGACCCAGTTTTCAGGGTCAGCCAATTTCAAACAAAAACTGGTACCAATGCAGGCAGAATTAGATTTTTCATAAAACGCAAAAGTTTTATCATTTTTTGAGACCTACAACTTTTGTGAAGACAAGTTTTTCATATTACGAACAGATTTTTAAACTGAGACTGTTTTATGAAGGGTGCGCAGGGGAACCGAAAATTCCTGCACCTTAGTTTTTACAAATGTGTTCTAAAAACTGTAAATTATTTTAAAACCGTTGTTTCAACTATGAAAACTGTTCCAAAGGCAGTTTTCGACCCTAAACGACCTTTATAAAGAGTTGTTTAAATATCGGAGTTTTTGTAAAAAGTTTTAAGGATATTAATGTTAAATTGTTCAAAGTGAAAAAGATAAGGAAAATGAAAAGTTTAAAATAGGAAAATGGATTTTATAGTTAAAAGTTGGTAATCAAGCCGATTACGGGCCATAACCGGGAATAGTACCCGAGTTACCGGGCTTAGCCTTAAAGCCCAGAATTGACAAGGGTTGACCAGTAGTTGACCAAATGTTAACTTTGGTTGACCCAATAATTGGTAAAAGGTAACCTTAAGGGTTATCCAATGTAACCCTAAGGTAGACCAATAGTCTAGTAATGGGCCAAGAAAAGTGGGTTAAGGAGATTAACCCACTTTTCTTGGCCCATTACTACAGCATAGGCTTTAGTTGATACTTAACAAAGTATGTTAGATGTATGCAAATTGGTATATTATGTGTTGCTCTGTGATATGATAATTGCCATGTCATGTGTCGCTTGATGTTATGAATATGAGATGCAAAGTTAGAAAGCATGTTAAACATGATATTGATGCTAGTATGAGTTAGGATCATGTGACATCAAGATGCATGCTCACTAATTCCTATATGACTAATAAGCTCAAGAAAGAGACAAAGAATAAGAAAGGAAAAGAAAAGAAAGAAGGCAAGCAAGCTTGCCAGTGTCGTACCACCCGTCCGAGGTCGGGTAGGGCTACGGTTTGAGTTAGACTGGGCTGGCCGCCCCAACCACTCCGTAGTTGCGCGCCGGGTACGAACACTAAAGTAAGGGTCCTAAGAGAAAGATAAGAAAGATAAGTGAGAAAAGAATGAATAAACAAAGTAAAGTAAAAATGAGCATAACTGGACCATGCATATGTTAGGCATTGTTAGGTTATGCTGTCATGAATGATGTTATGAAGTGTTATGTGATGCTATGTATGTTAAGTTAAATTGTGCACTATAGTTATGTGTATGACGCGGACGAGACAGTTGTACTTACTGAGCGAAAGCTCACTATCTTACATGTATGCTGTAGGTAAGCAGCCTACAAACAATGCATGATGCAAGATGGCTGAGCGTGGCGGGGCGTACTGTGAAATGGTGGGAAGTTCATCCGCTACGCGTTTTGATTTCTTTCAAGTTTATATATATTGTGTAAATATGTTTAGTCAAGACACCTTTTATATGTTGCACGTTTTTATTAGTGTAAAAACAAAAAAAATTTCCGCTGTGTTTTGGTCCAGTGTATAAGTACGTATGTATGTAAGGTAACGGCCTGTGCTAGGCGGGTCGCTACAGAGTTGGTATCAGAGCGGTTCCCTGCGATAAGATTTCACAGTCTGCCAGCCATCGCCGCCATCATTGTAAGTTAAATTTTTATTTCATGTTTTTGCGTGCAAGTATTTATTTATAAGATTATGTTATGTTAGACGCGAGATATGGATCCGGACTTGGTTGACGCCGATCGCGAGGCAGCCGAGGCGTTTTATTGATCACGACCTCTGCTATACGACGGCACAGGACAGTCGGTTCCGATAATGGCCTGGGTGTACGATATGTAGACGATTTTCCACACTTGTCATATCGGGGACCGTCTGCGGGTTTTGTTAGCGAGCCGATGTCTCATTGCCGACGCCCGATTATGGTGGATGATGGACGGAGAGCGTCAGATGCCCAGTAGGATATGGGCACATTTTCGCACACTGGTATTGACGCGGTATGGACCGGTCCCTGCCGAGGGACTAGGAGGCGACGCACAGTATCGAGATCCCGAGATTTACCGGGATATGCACCACCGACACTACCAGAGTTTGGCTGCCGATTGGCATGCCTATCCGCAAGAGTCGATGCTCCATTATTGTCAGCGTTTCCGGGAGGCCATGCTGCCCCACATGCCCCAGGATCTACCACATCCCCAGCTCCAGGCCCTAATGCTACTACGGAACGGAGTTCCACCCCTGGTCCGACGTTATGTTATAGAGCCCACACTTGGACGGACGATGGAGGACATGATGGACTCCATTATGAAGGCGGAGATCATTGCCCCTATGGCATAGGCCGATGCCTATGTAGACCCGTATCAGATGCCAGTCGACGACGCGGGTCAGGGTAACCCTATTTATGAGCCGGGTCCTGTATTTCCCGAGGACCCGATGCCCGCCGTCCCTGAGCCGTAGATTCTAGAGGACGAGGGCCATGTAGAGGCTGAGGAGCACATGGGAGACGACGACGATGATGTGGAGATGGTGATAGACATACCGGAGGACCTTCCGCTTATTATCATCCTCAGCGACGACGAAGATGAGGAGGCATAGGTGGAGCCCGAGGCCGGGCAGGAGGTCGAGATTATCGAGATTGCTGATGACGAGGTTATAGTCATCAATGATGATGAGGAGTTCGAGGACGACCCCGAGGAGGTCCTATTCCATGACGGGGATTGGGACGCTGACTCCGACGTCTCGATATATACGCTCGAGGTCATCAGGTAGTTTGAGAGCGTTTGTATGTATTTTTGATCTAGGACCTTATATATAGAATGGAAAGTGTTAGATGCTTCCATCCCAGCCCTGGATATTATACGATGGAAAGTGATAGACACTTCCATCACCTTTTTGACCGGGCATACATATATTGTATGATGGCAAGTGTTAGACACTTCCATCCCATTATTTTGACCATGTACATACGACGGTAGAGTGATAGACACTCCCGTCACATTTTTGACTATGTGTATACAACGGTAGAGTGATAGACATTCCCGTCACATTTTTGACCAAGTTTATACGGCTCAATGGTAAAGTGACAGACACTTCCATCATGTATTTTTGACCTTGTATATAAAGATGTGTGTACAGTTTAATGAAATTTATATGTAATTGCAGTATTGTAAGTTATAGTGTACAGAGTATGTACCTATGAGATAGTAAAAGCTATGTACTTTTGAAAGTGTACAAGAGGCCATGCAGATACGGCATATATATGATATGAGCATATATATTATGAAAGCTATGATATACTAAGTATCTAGTGTGATACTATAGTACTTCTTTTTCGTTATGGTATGAAATGTATGATGATAGTATGGCATGTAAGATGTGATAAGATATGGTGTGTGATTACATGATGAGATAAGTTATGCATGAAAGAGAAGATATTAATGATATAATGATATCTTTTCTTATGATAGGATATAAGAAGATGGTTCGTCCAAGAAGAACGATACCCCTCAACCCGCCAGAGCCAAATCTTGCAACCGTTGTAGCGAATCTACAACAACAGCTGCTATAACAGCAGCAGGAGACCGAGAGACTACGAGCTCAAATAGCTCAGATGAACCAAGGACCACAAGTTAACGAGGTCCCACCTCAAGCTCCACCGGTACCACCAGTAGTACCACCGGCACCAGCAGCTCAACCAGAAGTTCGACCGGAGGTTCAGCCACAAATTCCTCCTAACGTTAATGTTCTCGTGGCACCGGTCGAAGTGCAACCGAACCTGCCGCCAGTGAGAGAAGATTTGCTGTATGAGCGCTTCAGGCGGATGAAGGCGCCTGAGTTCGAGGGTACGACAAACCCGATTGCTGCCGACAACTGGCTGATTGATATCCAAGTTATATTGGATTTCATGAGGCTGACTGAGCAGGAGAAAGTCCTTTGTGCTTCCTTTGCCCTCAAAAAGGATGCACGCCACTGGTGGATGACGGTGCAGATGCGCCGGGATGTCACAACGATGAATTGGCAAGAGTTTGTGACGGAGTTTCGGACAATGTACTACAACCAGGAGATTTTCGCTGTCCAACAAGATGAGTTCACCAACTTCCGACAAGGGTCGATGACGGTCGTGGAGGCCGTGAAGAAGTTTGAACAGTTGGCTCGGCTGTGTCCAGATTTGGTGCCGAACGAAAAAGAGAAGGTGCGAAAGCTGATGAAGATGTTCATAACAGATATTGCTAACAGGTGAGCGCCAGCAGCAGCCTGCCTATCTTGGTGTCTGACTGCATCAGTCGAGCAATAAGGGCTGAGTACTGGTCAACCAAGACAATGAGGCGAGAGCTCAGATCTTCAAGGCAAAGAGAGAAAAGAAAGCGGTAGCGAAGACTTCACAGCCCCATCAAGGCTCGGAGAACTCCTAGAAAGGCCAATCGAGCAACCCTGCGCAAGGTTCCAAACAATTTGAGAGGAACAAGCGCAAGGGGAATTTCTCAGGCCAGGGCCAGCAGAAGAATTTCCCACAGAAGAAGAATAACCGGGGAAATGAGGGGAACAACACCAGTTATCCCCCTTGTGCGATGTGTGGTCGGAAACATCCTAGAGTGCGCCGGATGGGATCAAGTTCCTGCTACGTGTGCGGCAAGGAAGGGCATTATGCTAGAAACTGCCCTCAGAACACTCAAAACCAGAACCAGTCATACCACACCTGGAATGCAAACACTCACCAGTTGCATGCTGTACAGGCCAGGCTGGAAGGACCCTCCATAGTTCAAGGCAGATTGGAGGCTCCCGAACCACAAGCTAGGATCTATGCATACACCCGGGGAGATGCTGAAGCAGGAGCATCACACGTGGTGACAGGTCAGGTTTCTATCTCCACTCATGATGCAATTGTGCTGTTTGATTCTGGAGCCACTCATTCGTTTGTATCCTTGGAGTTCGCCCAGAAATTAGGAAGAGGTGTGGATAGACTAGAGCAACCCCTTAAAACCTCTTTGCCATCTAGTGAGATTTTGTGGTCCAACTTTTGGATCCGAAAAGTTCTCGTAGTTATCAATGGCAGAGAATTATTTGTAGATCTCATCGCCATCAAGCTCTATGATTTCGATGTAATCTTGGGGATGGACTTTTTGGGGAAGTATAACGCGAAAATCAACTGCCGGAAGCGGTGCATAACGTTCAGTCTCTATGGTGAAGAGGAATTTAGTTTTTGCGGACGACCCCGGAGGTCGACCACCAGATTCGTTTCAGCTATGAAAGCTTGGAAAATGTTGGCTAATGATTGCCAAGGCTATTTAGCTAACGTGGTGGACAAGGAACGAGAAGTGGAGTTAAGACTGGAAGATGTTCCCATTGTGAAAGAATATGTGGACATATTTCCGAAGGACTTGCCCGGACTCCCATCAGAACGGTAGATTTCATTTGAGATTGAACTGCTACCTGGAGTTGCACCAATTTCGAAAGCGCCTTACCGTATGGCACCCGCTGAACTAAAAGAGCTCCAAGTACAATTACAAGAGCTGCTCGATAAAGGATTTATCCGACAGAGTCACTCTCCGTGGGGAGCGCCTGTGTTGTTTGTAAAAAAGAAGGATGGATCGCTACGGATGTGTATCGACTATCGCGAGCTGAACAAGATCACGATTAAGAACAAGTACCCCCTCTAAGGATTGATGATCTGTTTGATCAACTTAGAGGAGCAGTCGTGTTTTCAAAAATCGACTTGCGCTTATGTTACCATCAGCTCAAAATTAAGGAGGCAGATATCTCCAAGACGGTTTTCCGAACACACTACGGCACTACGAATTTTTAGTAATGCCGTTTGGATTAACCAATGCCTTAGCTGCTTTTATGGACCTCATGAATAGAGTGTTCAAGGACTATTTGGATAAGTTCATTATCGTCTTTATTGATGATATACTAATTTATTCAAGGTCCAAAGAGGAACATGAGCATCAACTAAGACTGGCAATGGAGACGCTAAGGTAGCATCAATTGTATGTCAAGTTCACGAAATGTGAATTTTGGCTGGAAAAGGTACACTTCTTGGGGCATGTGATGTCGAAAGAAGGAATTTCCGTGGACCCAGCAAAAGTAGAAGCTGTCAGTTCGTGGTCAGCACCCAAGACCGTTACCGAAATACGGAGTTTTCTTGGATTGGCTGGATACTATCGACGATTCATCGAAGGATTCTCCAAGATTACTGTACCACTAACAGCTCTCACTCGGAAGGATAAGAAATTAGAATGGACTCTGAAGTGCGAGGAAAATTTCCAAGAGCTCAAGAGGAAGCTAACAAGCGCACCGGTGTTGATAATTCCCGACGTTGTTGCGGGAGACTTTGTGATCTACAGTGATGCTTCTAAAAATGGAGTAGGAGCAGTCCTGATGCAAAATGGGAGGGTAGTAGCCTACGCATCACGACAACTGAAGAATCACGAGAGGAATTATCCTACACATGATCTGGAGCTAGCAGCGGTAGTTTTCGCGCTCAAGATTTGAAGGCACTATTTGTATGGAAACAAATGTGCGATCTACACCGATCATCAAAGCCTCAAATATATTTTTACTCAGAAGGAGTTGAATATGAGGCAGCGTAGATGGCTGAAACTCGTAAAAGATTACGATTGCAAGATTCTTTATCACCCGGGTAAAGCAAACCAGGTAGCCGATGCTCTGAGTAGGAAATTAGTAGGCATGCTGATGTCTCTTGAAGCATTTCCTAAGCCTCTACAGAGGGAGATTTCAGAGTTTAACTTGGAAATGTTGACCGGAAGACTGTCTGCTCTGACTCTTCAGTCCGATCTACTGGATTCCATCAAGATGCACCAAGGACAAGACCCCTTTCTGTTGAAAATGTAACTTTTTAGCACAAAGGGTAAGGAGTTTAGGACTTCTGCTGATGGTATTGTCTACTTCAAGGAGAGAATTTAAGTTCCTAATCTGGAAACCTTGAATGATCGGATAATGTCCGAAGTCCATAAGACACCATATTCAGTACATCTAGGGGCAACCAAGATGTACCAAGACCTCCGAGAGAACTATTGGTGGCCTAATATGAAGAATGAAGTGACGGATTTTGTGTCGAAGTGCCTAACTTGTCAGAAAGTTAAAGCCGAACATCGACATCCTGGAGGAGACTTGCAGAAAATAGAGCTTCCGGAATGGAAATGTGAGCAAACTACTATGGATTTCGTAGTAGGACTACCCAGGACGTCAAATGGAAATGACACGATTTGGGTCATTGTGGACAGATTGACCAAATCAGCCCACTTCATCGCGATAAAAGCCACTTTTTCAGTGGAAAAATTGGTAGAGATCTACGTGGCTCAGATCGTCAAGCTACACGGAGTGCCGAAATCGGTCATCTCAGATCGTGATGGACGCTTCATTTCGCGATTCTGGATGAGTGTTCACGCTGCTATGGGGTCGAAATTGAAGTTTAGTACAGCATTTCACCCCCAAACCGATGGCCAATCGGAAAGAACCATCCAGACGTTGGAAGACATGCTTAGATCATGTATCCTGGATTTCAGAGGAAATTGGGATCAGAAGCTACCATTGATCGAATTTTCTTACAACTACAGTTACCACGCTTCGATTGGGATGGCTCCATTTGAAGCATTGTATGGAAGAAAATGTCGATTACCAATTCATTGGCAAGAAGTTGGACAGAAGCAGCTTCAAACCACCGACTTCATCAAGAAGACCTCTGAGGATATCAAGAAGATCAAGCAGAGGCTCGACATAGCTTTCAGCCGCCAGAAAAGTTATGCCGATAAACGTAGAAGACCACTGGAGTTCCAAGTCGGAGATGCGGTGTTTATCAAAATTGCTCCTATGAAAGGAGTAATGCGTTTTGGTAAGAAAGGGAAGCTCAGCCCAAGGTATACCGGACCGTTTGAGATTCTCGAAAGGGTTGGCAAGGTAGCCTATAAGCTTGCCCTACCGCCATAATTAGCGTCGATGCATAATGTCTTCCACGTGTCGATGCTGAAAAAGTATGTGCCAGACCCTTCCCATATCCTTAGTCAGGAACCGGTTGAAGTTCAAACCGATTTGACGTAGGAGGAGAAACCCGTTCGAATACTGGATAGGGAAGAGAAGGTTTTAAGGAACAAGACCATTCCCTTGGTGAAGGTTTTGTGGCGAAATCACAAGGTTGAAAAAGCAACCTGGGAGTTAGAGGAAGAAATGAGAAATAATTACCCCGAATTATTCTAATTTTCAAGGACAAAAATTTTTAAGGGGGGGAGATTGTAATATTCGAATTTTCAATGTACATTTTCCTTCTAAGGAATTTATTTTCACCTTATGAAAGTATTCATGAAAAAACTCCGTTTAGGGCTTTTGAAAGATTTTGTGAGTTTTAATGGGTCGAGAAGACTCAAAATTGATTTCTAAGTTCGAAAATGGACCTTTCAAGTTGAAAAGGCCGAAACAGTGCATGATTATACGAAAGTCAACTTTGATCGAAAAAGTCAAAGTTTGACTGACAAAAGTCAAAGGGTTTGTCACGCCCCGACTTATCGCCACCAAAGCCACGCGGTATCTGACCACGCGAACCTGGGGTTGGGTTCGGTTCGTGACAATTACTTACTTACTTGCTTGATTGAAAAAAATTAAGTTACCCAAATTTTAGAGTAATTTTTTTTTCTTTCTTTTCTAAAATCGTTACTAGAAAACATCTTTTGCGGAAATCATAGAACTTTAACACAAGTTAAACTAAACTTAAAAACTGATTTTCTTTAATAAAACCTTAACTGATTCTGATGTACTCACTCGAGTATTGAGCTTTCACCTGAGCGGAAAGCTCCATACATACATAACTGAGTCATACATACATGCTGAAAATATAATGAAAACACAATTTCATTTTTAAAAGCACTTCGAAAATCCCGTAGCAGTCCATACCCACATTTCACATTCTGTTGCGCCATCTCTCCACAGCTTGTTTCAGGAAGTGCCGGTAGGAAACTTACCTACAGCATGAACGTAAGCTATGAGCTAAAAAGCTCAGTAAGCACAACGTCCTATCCGCATGCAACTAATGCACAAGAACGTGAACCAATTATGATTTATTATTAAAAATCATTTGTGGTCTTTCTACTGGTCTTATCTTATCTTGTTACTATAACATGTGTGTATGTACTTCGGTACGTAACCATGGAGTGATTGAAGGCGGTCCGATCATACCAACTTAAACCATGAAACACAAAGCTTAACATGGAGTAGTGGAGGCAGCTCTTCCATATCAAGTCAAACCGTGGAACGTGCTGTTTTAACTTACCACGGAGGCAACGTCAGTACAATACAACATGTCCTACTAATCTTAACTCATATCTTATCATCTGACTTATTAATAGTGGACATGCTTCGTGATGCTACAATATCTAACATAAAACATAAACATGCATTGACATAACATGAACATACATAACATGCATACATAACATGAACATACATAACATGCATACATAACATGAACATACATAACATGCATACATAACATGAACATACTACTACATGACATACTACGTATCATCATAAATCATGACATCCTATTCATGCAACTAACATGTGTTCATGCCGTAGGCGGAATTGTACTTACCTTCCGTCTGACGTTCTTGCTTAACTGTCCCATCCTAGTGCTGTTCCACTTCCTGGTACAGCTGCAGGTTCTGCCTGCTTAACAAGGATAGGCTCTACTTAAATCTCGTGAAAAATGCAGGTAAACTAACTAACATGTCTACATGATCTTGGTTGTAGGTCCCTTACGTGCAAAGCGTCTAACTTGGTTACTCTTGGTAACCTGGCGTGCCAAGCCAAAACTAAACCTCTAAGGGTCGAATAACTTAATCTGAAACTATCGGGTCATATCTGATAACCCTTTAGTTTAGCTATCGGTATCCGTTAGGGTCACTTTGGATAACTCGTGAGGATAAACTAACTTAAAGCTATTAGTTAACCAAAAGTCAACAAAAGTCAACCTTGGTCAACCATGGTCAACTATGGTCAACCCTCTAAGGTCAACCTCTCGGGTCTCGGGCTTGACCCGGTAACTCGGGTCTAACACCCGGTTACCATACGTGAACTAATCGTACGCTAAAACATAACTTGAAAATCACATTTCCTTTCTTGGAAAAACACTTAGGGAATAAATCCCAAAATTTCACTTTTCTTGTAAAAATTCTTAACTTAAGTCATAAAATCCAAATTCATGAATTTATGCTTTGTAAAATCATTTTAGGTTGAAAACCGTCTTTGGAACGATTTTCATAACCAAATTACTCATTTAAGGTTGAAAAACCAATTTTCTAAAATCATTTGTTAAGCTTATGGTGCAGGAATTTCGGATTCCTTGAGCACCCTTCATAAAACAATTTTTCTTTTAAAATTGGTACATTATCTGAAAAATTTTTCTTCACGAAAGTTCTAGCCCTCGAAAAATGCTAAAACTTTCGTGTTTTATGCAAATCCTAATTCGGCCTAGAAACGTACCAGTTTTGAGTTGAAACTGGCTGACCCTTAAACGAAACTGGGTCTGGGGGCTTAAATGCTAAGCCACGGGTTTTGGCAGTTTTGAAGGCCATTGGAGTCTTATTTTGAAAAACGGCTCGCTTGTCCCCCTAGAAAAAGTTGTTCCGGACAACTTTCGTGTTTTACGTTTCCCCAAATTCGGCCTCTAAGGGCCTGTTATTTTTCGTTTACGAAAACTGGGTAGACTTAGCCGAATCTGACCAGTTTTCGTGTTACTTTGATTTTACGCGTCCTATTTCGGAAGCTAACTCAACCGATCACTCGGGAGCCTAAAACATCAACATGCAACGTTAATTAACGTCCCACATGTTTTGACATGTCATCCCCTCGTGGCTATGCAAACCAATTCCGAAACTTAACCTAGGTTTGCATTATATTCTCGGGCTTGCATCACATGGATTCGACATCAACAACCCAAACCGAAATAAAATCTAACACCCTAGCATACATGTCACACTTGGCTGCACCTAGGGCAGGGACATAATCAACCATACAACCATGCAAACTAAGCAATTAAACATGCAATAAACCATAGCACATACCTAAAAATCATGCATACTAACTAACATACTAGTCACCCTAATCAAGTCTCATACCCTAGCATAAGCATTAACCGAAAACTAATGAGCTTAAGCTCTTACATTAAAGCTTGAAAATACATCTTAAATACCCACATTAAAGCTTGAACCAAAAAGCTTTAGGGTTAGGGCTTTACCTCACAAAATCCGGAGGTTGGTTCACCCTCTTGGAGCCGAACCTGCCATGCTCAACCTTGGCTACCTTGTAGCCGAAACCACCCCACCAAATGGTCTCCAATTTCAGCCATGCATACACCAAACATACACATCATTAACCATCACTTTGCATGGAAATTTAGCTTAAAAATTCAAGGAATTACCTTGACTTACCCATGACTTAATTAGGGCTCATGGATCCGAAATTCATCACCCTCCTTTGGCTGCCTCTTGCTCGGTTTTGGGTCACCAAATGCACCAAAATTTTTTTCACCATCTTGGTGAATCCTTGCAGCCCTTGCCGAGCCTCTTGGCTGCCCAAACCCCATGAAAAATCTGCTTCATTTTGCTGCACAACATGGCCGACCAAGCACACCCACAAGGCACTAAAAAATCACTTGGCTCCATGGTTGGTTTCTCTTCTCCCTCAAGCTCGGCTACACCATGGTTGGACCTAAAATTTTTTCCTCTCTTTCTTCCTCTCCTCCCACGGCTGCAGCTCACAAAATCTGGAAAAATTCCAAATTTTGGCTTGGTTTTCCATGCACCAAACCCGAGCACACCCTAAGGTAGCTCACACAAGATTTCAATTTTTTTTCTTGCTCTCTTGCTCTCCCTCTTGCTCACGGATTTTCTGCAGAATTTTGGCCAAAGTATGGCTGCTTTTCTCCATTTATTTGCTGCACATCTCATGGGGTCTATTTATAGACTTTTTGAAACTTTTTGGAAATTGCAATTTAGCCCCCAAAGTTTCATTTTCTCTTGCTTTTCTCCCCAAGGGTGGCCGGCTGTCCTCCAGCCCAGCAGGAGCTGGCATGCTGATGTCATGGCTGACCTCACTTGCTTGCATCATCGCTTACCTCACAATTTTCTAAAATTACATTTTTACCCCCAAAAATGGAAATTCTTGCAAAAATGCCCTCTAGGTGTCCGATTGTCCTAAAAATCAACACACCCATCCTATTTTATGATATAAGCATCTCGGTGACTTTATATGCTCATATCGTCAAATTTTTAAAATTTACACTTTTGCCCCAAAAGTGAAAATTTTTTTACATTTAGGCCCCTAAACTTCAAAATTGGCCATAATGCTTGCTTTCCATGTAAATATCATTCTTTTCATAATTTTATGTGATTTTCTCATACTTGAATCACATATTTTCAAAATTTACGTTTTTGCCCCGAAAGACAAAATCCTTGCATTTTCGCCCTCCGAAAGTGGCCGTTCCTTAATTTCTTCTTGCACGGCGAGTTATTACCTTATTGTGACATCATCTAACGACGTCACTTTGCTTACTTCACATATTTTCCAAAATTTACACTTTTGCCCCAAAAGTGAAAATTTTGACATTTTTGCCCTTTGACTTTAACTTGTCCTTTTGGGTGATTTCTTGACTAAATATGTCATTCTTGACCTTAACTAATGCTAGGGATGCTTAATTTTTAGGGTGTTTCTTATTTTCTACTGTCTACTTGGACTATCTCGCCCCTACTGACATATTTTGCAGTATTTTCTCATACCGCATCATTTTCCACTGTCGAGTCAACCGTTGACCACTCTTGGTCAAACTTTGACTTTCTTGGTCAAAGTTGACTTTTTCGGTCAAACTTTGACTTTTTCGAAAAAACGTCCCTTATCGCCCTTTTCAACCTGAAAAGGCGTTTTCTAACCTTAAAAATCTATTCTGAGTCTTATTGAGCCATAAGACTTCGTAAAACGTGTGAAAAACTCTTAACTGAGTTTTTCCATAAACATGTCACATATGCTCATAATTCCTTTAAAAGAGGAAAAATGGCAATCATGAAAATTACAGGTATCACAGGGTTGACTTTACAAGATGTTGAAAAGCAGTAAGGAAGAGTGCTGAGAAAAATGTTTTGTGAGCTAGATAGCAAGAATAAGCCTTTAAAGTGTCACTAGAAAAATCAAGCACACCAAGTTAAAACTTAAGGGCAAAAAGGGCTATGAAAAATTGAGAAAAAATTTTACGGTCCAAAAATTCACACAGATAAATTTTTGTACTTCAGTACAATATAAAAATACTGTGTCTTAGTAAACCACAATATTAGAATTATCTGTGTGGCACAAAAAAAAAAAAAGAATTTTTGGAGACAAAAAGCCAAACAAGGCTTATTAAAGGGTGATGTCATCTAACTTTCCCTTAATGACATCATTAATCATTAATTTAAACTTGGAAAATGTTGGAGGCTTCTACACCACATGTTGGCCGGCCACCTCATGGGATTTCTCAAGGAAATAGCAAAATTTTTTGGGTCAAATTTCAATTAACCAAAGCTCTCTCTACCTCTATAAATACCCCCCCTTTCTATTCATTTTATTCAAGAAATGTGGGGAAGTTCTTGCAATTTTTGCCCTTGAAATCCGGCAGCCACAAATTGAGAGAGGGAGGAGAGAAAACCAAGATTTTATTGAGGGCTTTTGTTCATGGGAGTGTGAATTTAAGCTAGGAGAAAACTAGAAGAGGTTTGAAAATTTTTGTGGGTTTTCTAGGGTGGTGGCCGAGTGGGTAAGGAAGAGAAAGGGGGAGGAAATTGGAAAGTTTTTGAGGGCTTTTTCTCAAGAGGAGTTCGGCTTTAGGAGGAGCAACCAAGAGCCAACCGAAAAATTTTCTTGGGTCCCAAATCCAAGTGTGGCCGTGGGTCAAGGAGCAAGGGGGAGAAGGAGAAATTTTTGACCAAACTTGGCTTTGGTCTAGGTAAACCCTTGAACCCTAACTCTTTAATTTTAAGTTCAAATTTGAAGTTTAAATTATGTTTCAATTGGGTTGTAAGGACTTAAGTACATTTCCAATTTATGCCTTAGTTTTGGTGTGTGCTTGATTGGTAGATCTAGGGTGTATATGGCTTGAAATCTTGCTTTGTTTGTGCTTGTTTGTGATTGATTTTTCATGCTAGAAGAGAAGGGTTGTATGTCCCCTAGTGTGGCCGAAAATCTTCCCTTAGACAGCCTTGAAGCATGCTAGCTTAGGGAGGAAATTTTGGTGTTTGTATGTGTTGGATGCAATCTTAGAACCAAAGCAACCCTAGGTTTATGGTTTTGAATTTGGGTTGCATGGATTCATGGGAACGGTTTATGGGTCCTCATGGGAAGTTAGAAATGCTGTGTGTTTGGCTTGTAGGCTCCCGAAGTGGTCGATCGAGATATGTTCATGAAATAGGACGTAAACCGGACGTAATCCCCAAAACTGCCAATTCGGATTCGAATCTGGCCAGTTTTGGAAAAGTGAAAATTTAAGGCCCTTAGAGGCCGAACTGGGTAAAACTCGAAACATGAAAGTTGCTCAGAACAAATTTTCATGGAGGGGAATGCAGACAGAATCTCAAAATGAGGCTCCAATGGCCTCTGTTTTCAGTAAAATCCATGGCTGATCCATCCAGACCCAGTTTTCAGGGTCAGCCAACTTCAAACAAAAAATGGTACCAATGCAGGCAGAATTAGATTTTTCATAAAACACAAAAGTTTTAGCATTTTTTGAGAGCTACAACTTTTGTGAAGACAAGTTTTTCAGATTACGAACGGATTTTTAAATTGAGACTGTTTTATGAAGGGTGCGCAGGGGAATTGAAAATTCCTACACTTTAGTTTTTACAAATGTGTTCTAAAAACTGTAAATTGTTTTAAAACCGTTGTTTCAACTATGAAAACTGTTCCAAAGGCAGTTTTCGACCCTAAACGACTTTTATAAAGAGTTGTTTCAAAGATTGGAGTTTTTGTAAAAAGTTTTTAAGGATATTAATGTTAAATTGTTCAAAGTGCAAAAAAATAAGAAAAATGGAAAGTTTAAGATAGGAAAATGGATTTTATAATTAAAAGTTGGTAATCAAGCCGATTACGGGCCATAATCGGGAATAGTACCCGAGTTACCGGGCTTAGCCTTAAAGCCCAGAATTGACAAGGGTTGACCAGTAGTTGACCGAATGTTCACTCTGGTTGACCCAATAATTGGTAAAAGGTAACCTTAAGAGTTATCTAATTTAACCCTAAGGTAGACCAATAGTCTAGTAATGGGCCAAGAAAAATGGGTTAAGGAGATTAACCCAATAAGCTATGATGAGAGAGTAGAGCCCAAGGTTTTAAGAAACCCAACAGTAGATCAAGGATCCACCCAAGAGGTCATCCAACATAGCCTCTTAAGGGGTTAATCAAAATACGAATTATTCCCAAATAGTAAGAGGACTAACTGGATCAAGTCAGATATCAGTCGGGGACATACAACTAGATTTAATAGGCATGTTGGTTAGGGTACCAACATTCCACAATGGAAATCAAAATCTCACCTATGTCTTTAATCAAGCAGGGGAAGGCCTGCAGCTGTGTCCGGAGGCAGAACAGCGTCGAGAAGGACATAGCCAGAGAGGTTAGTACAACTCCGCCTACAGCATAGGCTTTAGTTGATACTTACCAAAGTATGTTAAATGTATGCTAGGGGTGCATGCAAATTGGTATATTATGTGTTGCTCTGTGATATGATAATTGCCATGTTATATGTCGCTTGATGTTATGAATATGAGATGCAAAGTTAGAAAGCATGTCACTACTACAGAATGTGGATACCACGACGGCGATTGCACGACCGTTATTTAAAAACCGTCATGGAATCTGAGGAAAAAACGCGGAACAAAAAGCGGTCTCCGAAAACCGTCGTGGAAGTCGTGACTTCCACTACGGTTTTTTAAAACCGTCGTGGAAGTATGTATTTCCACGACTTTTCTCTGAAACTGTCGTGTAATGATCCAATTCCACGAAGGTTGCATGGAACCGTGGTGGAAGCTTCGGGGATTACACGACGGTTAAATAAAACCGTCGTTGAATTTAAGACTTACACGACGGTTTCCATGAAACCGTCGTGGAATTATCGTCCTTTTGTTCAGACATATATCAGATCGAGTAGCCTTGTTTTTCCCACATCGATACAACAGCTGCCGTGAGCAAAAATCAGATCAGATCACTCCGACAACAGTTCCATACGCCGCTGTTAGACGCCACCTACTACCATCTACTGCTCGATCATCATTTTTGTAAGTGAAGATGACCGAAATTAACTCATCTTTTTGATGTTTTCCTCTGTATTAATTTTTTATTTACGAACCCTGAATATTAATTTTGTTTTGTATTTTCTTGGATTGCTTTTGATACGTTAAATACTGCAAAGTGTGGCTATTTGGGTTATCACAATCAATGTATTATTACGATGTATTTTTATTTTGGATTTTTTAGTTAAATAACCCAGGCCGGTTTTGTAATTGTATTTTTAGTTTTGTTATGTTTTTTGGATTTTTGTATTAAATATATTGTTTATTTAGTATTTATATATAATGTAACTAATTAAATGCAAATGATATTCATGCATGCAATTTAATTAAACGTATGCACACCTTGACTTCGAGAACTAATTTGATTTATTGGTTTAGGATTTGCCCGCAAATCATGGATAGGAAATGGATGTGGTTTGATAGATTGACTAAAGCATATGAAGATGGTGTTGAAGAATTTTTGTCATTTGCCAAATCTCATACACAAGACGATAAGTTTTGGTGTCCGTGTCAAGTTTGTGGTAATCATAGATCCCATTCGCATTTGCGCGCTTATGGGATTATTTGTTCTTACCAAACATGGTATTTACATGGCGAAGATTTTGTCCATATTAAGTATACATCGACTAGTACTAAAGATAAAGAGCCTATAGTTGAGGAAAACGTTGGTGATAATATGTACAATATGGTTAATGATTTGGAAGAAAACTTTGTGCACCGTCCGGAGTTATTTGAGGAAATGATTAATGATGCCGAAACGCCCTTGTATGTCGGGTGTACAAAATATACAAAATTAGGGGCATTGGTTAAATTATAGAATATGAAAGCGTCGGGAGGGTGGACGAATTCTAGTTTCACGACTCTTTTAGCTTTTCTAAAAGATGTTTTACCGGAGGATAACAAAGTGCCACCTAGTATGTACGAGGCAAAGAAGACGTTGAGCACGTTGGGAATGGAATACGAGAAGATACATGCTTGTCCAAATGATTGCGTGCTTTACTAGAGAGAATATGAAGAGTTAGATGAATGTCCGGTTTGTAATGAGTCAAGATGGAAGAAGGGCAAGGTGCCATCGAATGGTAGTAAAGGAGTGCCGGTGAAAGTGTTATGGTACATTCCACCAGCTCCACGTTTCCGCCATCTATTCCGTAATGCACAGCATGCTAAGAGTTTGACATGGCATCATGATAAACGTGTTGACGATGGCAAGCTTAGGCATCCGGCCGACGCACCGTAATGGAAGACCTTTGATGACAATCATCCAGATTTTAGTGCAGAACCAAGGAATTTACGTCTCGGTTTGTCGACGGATGGAATGAACTCGCATAGTAACATGAGTAGTCGGCATAGTACCTGGCCGGTCATACTTGTCAACTACAATCTCCCACCAGAAGTTTGCATGAAGTGGAAGTTCTTGATGTTGACATTATTGATTTCAGGCCCTCAACAACCAGGGAATAACATTGATGTTTACTTGGCACCATTAATCGATGACCTAAAAAGGTTATGGGATTATGGTTTACAGGTAAGAGATTCATACCGAGGAGATACGTTCAATCTTCGCGCAATGTTGATTTGGTCAATTAACGGCTTTACTGCACTTGGCAACCTATCTGGTTATCCTGTGAAGGGTGCTATAGGATGCCCCGTTTGTATGAAGGAAACAGCTTCCATCCAGTTGAAAAACGGTAGGAAAACCGTTTACCTTGGTCACAGGAGGTTCTTGCCGAAAAATCATCGATATCGCAAACAGAAGAAGGCTTTTGACGGCAATACCGAAGAAAGATCCGCTCCTCGGATTTTGACTGGCGAGGATGTATTTGAGATGGTTAAAGATGTGAAGGTAGTTTTGGGAAAGAGGAAACGTAAGGATAAAGTTAACGATGGACCCTGGAAGAAGAAGTCAATCTTCTTTGAACTTCCATATTGGAAGTCACTCTACGTGCGTCATTGCTTAGATGTTATGCATATTGAGAAAAACGTATGTGAATCGATAGTGGGCATGTTGCTTGACATTCCGAATAAGACTAAAGATGGTGAAAAGGCACGGTTGGACCTTCAAGAGATGAAGATTAGAACGAATTTGTTTCCCGAGAAAAGGAAGAACGGCACTTACTTACCGCCAGCAAAGTACACATTAAATAGACACGAAAAGAGAAAGCTTTGTGAGTGGCTTGCTTCCGTGAAAGTGGCAAGTGGGTACTCTTCCAACTTCAGGAGGTTGGTGTCGATGAAAGATTTGCGGCTCATTGGAATGAAAACACACGATTGTCATATCTTGATGCAACAATTATTACCTCTTGCTTTGCGGGGAGTTTTAACAAAAGATGTGAGATACTCAATTACGAAGTTATGCTCATTTTTCAATTCAATATGCTTGAAGGTAATTGATCCAATGATGCTAGATTCGCTACAATCGGAATTGGTTATGACATTGTGCCTGCTGGAGAAGTATTTCCCATCAGCCTTTTTTGATATAATGATCCATCTATGTGTGCACTTAGTTCGGGAAGTTAAGTTATGTGGCCTGGTGTATTTTAGGTGGATGTATCCTTTTGAAAGGTACATGAAGGTTTTGAAGGGATACGTGAAGAACCGGAATAGGCCGGAGGGTTGTATAGTGGAAAACTACATAGCCGAGGAATCAGTTGAATTTTGCTCTGAGTATTTGTCCAACGCGGACCCAATAGGGTTGCCAACAAGCGGGCTGCATACCTCGAAAGGACTATCCGTCGCCGTTCATTCATCAGTATGTCAAGATGAATGGGAAAAAGCTTGTTTGTATGTTTTGCGCAATGCCAAGGAAATGGAGCCATTCTTTCAGGTTCGTATGGCGGAAGTAAGAGCTGCGAATCCAAGAAAAGGAAGAAGTGAGAAGTGGATTCAAGATGAGCAGAATCGGACATTTCGGGAGTGGATAAGAAAATATTTGCATGCGAATCGTGGCGTTTCACAAGACGTAAGAAGCTATCCAGAGGTCCGTCATCGATAGTCACAAGATATACATCGTACCTTATTAATGGCAACTCCTTCTATACTCGGGACAGAGATGAGAAGCATCCCGTACAGAATAGTGGTGTCACCCTCCGGGCCGAGTCTATGCATATTTCATCCGCAAAGGACAAGAATTCGGTATATAGTTCCATGAATTACTTTGGGTTCATTGAAGATAATTGGGAACTTGATTATTGCGGCTTGCGAATAGCACTCTTTAAATGTAAGTGGGCTGACAATAATTATGTTAAGTTTGATAGTGACGGCGTGACAGTGGTGGACTTTAGGCGATTGGGATACAAAAATGATCCTTTCATCATGGCGTCACAAACGGTACAAGTATTTTATACAAAGGATCCCGCAAATTTAGAGTTATCTTTAGTTGTGCCAATGAAGACAAGAATAATCCGGGATGGCCAAGAAGATATTGACGGTTTCACTGACATTCCATCATTTACAACGGGCTTGCCACCGGTGGAGGAGATTGATGATTTTGACGATGATGTTTCACACTTACTTCGATTGGACGTCAAGTGGACACGTGTTGAGAAGCAATTAAAAAAGCAGAAAAAAAAAAAAAAACTTAACGTAATATTGTATTTGCTTAAGTACGTTGTAAACATTAATTTCGATACGGTTTTTTAATTACTTACGCACATTATATGGGAACCATTGATCCATGTAAACATTAATGAATGATTGCACAATGTACAGGTCTGCATACTTAATTAAAGGGATTATATCAACAATTTCAACCAGCTATTATCGTAAATTTCAGAAGTACGATGACGGTTAATTAAAAAAGCCGTCGTGGTGTACAATTTTATACGAGGGTTTTCCTGTAAGACCGTCGTGGTATATCCAGTTTCGAAACCAACCACGACGGTCTATTGAAAAGACAGTCGTGGTATAATCAATTACCACGACGGTCGTCATAGTTAACCGTCGCGGTAGATATCACGACGGTCTTTTGAGTTGACCGTCGTGGTATAGGAGAGAAAATGTTTAAATCTATCACGACGGTCTTTTAAGTTGACCGTTGTGTTAGAGTTGTTTGATATATCAACTATACCACGACGGTCTTTTTAGTTGACCGTCGTGGTAATTTAACTACCACGACGATCTTTTAAAAAGACCGTCGTGATAAAACTTTTACCACGACGATCTTTTTTGAGAACAGTCGTCATATCTTTTGTACCACAACGGTTTAAAGATGAACTTACCACGACGGTTTTTAACCAGGACCGTCGTGGTAGATTGTTTTAGCGGCAAGTTTTGAAAATTTCGTAAATCTATCAACTTTCTGAATCCTTTTAATAAAACCTAAAAAGCTGCAAAACTCTTCCTTACCCAGTATATTCACTCTCCGAAACCCTCAAACTCTCTGAAAAACTCTCTGAAACCCTCAAACTCCGACGCCATCGTCCAGAACTCACCAAGGTTTTCGTCCATTCTCCGACGCCATCCACCACCAATGACAGTGATTTTGGACTTTCCCAGTCTCTCTCGCCGGCGACAACCCAGACTCTACTCTCCGGTAAGTTGTAATGCATATTCCTTACGGGCTTTTGACTGTAGGGGTAATTTCGGTCCACTACGACAGTATTTTGTTGATTGTGTTTGTGATTTACATTGATTTGTGGTTTATGGGTAAGGCTCTGATTTGTGAAACAATTTTTTTTTTTATCCGTTGGTGAATCTCCATTGTCCATTGAGAATGATGAGTGAGAAGGTTCTCCAAAACGATGTGTTTCAACCGAATTAAAAATTTTAGCTTTGGATGTCAATTTCAGTTCTCTGAGAACTATTTTATCCGTCACTGTCAGATTGATTTACAAAGAGAAAATTCTTTTTATTTCACTGTAGTGTTAGATTGATTTACAATGTCAACCGACCACGAGGAAACAACGTCTACCCAAACTCAAATTGGAAAACCACGAAGAACCAACTCCTCAAGATTCAATGCCGACGAGGAGGGAAAACGAAGAGCAACGCTCCTTAAAAGAGTGCACATTGTTCGGACGAGGGGAGAACGAATTCAAGTTAGGTTTGACCCAAAAGGCCAACCAATAGGCAAGGAAGGTGATGAATTACAGAGTTGGATTGGAGTGCTAGCTCGGGAGCACATTCCAATTTGGATTGCTGATTTCAGAAGTGCTGATTTGGAACCGAGGAAAGAACGAGTGTGGTTGGAAGTTTTAACTTCATTCACGGTTGATGAATCGCACAAGAAGCAACTTTTGAAGTCCTGCGGAGAGTCAGCAAAATGCTTTAGATATGATCTTTACTAGGCATTTGTTAGGGATCATATTGATGAAGATAGTGTTTGGCAACGACCAGCCAAAGTGGTGAACAATTACCCAACCATCAGCCAGGACGATTGGGAAAGGTTTGTTGCCTATCGACGGACGGCAGATTTCAAGAGGCTATCCCAACAAGGAAGCGAGATAAGGAAAAAGAGCAAATACGGTTGAACCACAGGCCGAGACGGCTATAGGAAACGTGATCAAGAAATCGTAAGTTAATTAATTATTTTTTTTGAAAAATATTAAAGTCTGCATGAAAAATTTTTTTATTGCTTGTGTTCTTTATGGTTACTAACTTTAATTACTAAATTTCAGCTCGAGAAGATGGGGAAGTTTGCGGACCGAGCTGTTGTTTGGCGGGACACACGGCTCAAGCCCGATGGAGAGTACAAGGATCCATCAATTAAAATTATCAGCGATGCAATAGTAAGTCAACACGTTTACGATTTCAAATAAAGAGTAAGATTGTCCCCATTATATTTACGGCCTCAATAACATATTGTGTACTTGTTATAGGACGAACTAACACAACAAGAGACCCAAGGAAGCTTCGACTCTGTGGGCATAGAAGACATATTGACACGGTCTTTGGGCAATCCCGAGCATTCCGGTCGGCTTCGTGGGCAATCTAAATTTGTCAAGCAGTCGCAATACTTCAATTCCAGGTACGGACCAAGGGAGAATCCTGAAGTCACCTTCATGAAGCGACAGCTGGCTGCATTGGAAAGGACGGTGCAGGAACTTTGTGCGAAGAACAGTATCGACCGTGAGACGATGGCCGAGGAGGCAGCCCAACCTACTGTTGATCAGCACAACAGTTTCAAGGCGAGTTGCACCCTCAATGAGAATGAATGTAAGACCCGAAATTTTGAAGACTTGTAATCTCCTTGTTCATAAGGAATTAGAATCTAATTTATGTATTTATGATGTGTTATATGAAAAATTATGAATACTAATGAGAAATTCATAATTTTATTTAAACAATGTTCGGGTCCCCATTTAATGATTATGAGACTCAATTGATGATTTATGAGCCAAGAATGAAGTTTTTAAAGGAAAAAGAACGAAAAAGGATGAAATTTTACAAAAGTCAAAGATTTGACCAAAAAGTCAACTTTGACCAAAAAGTCAAAGGGTTGACCAAAAAGTCAAAAGGTTGACCAAAAGTCAAAGTTTGACCGGGACGGGTCACAACGTCGACTTCACAAGTATGATGAAGGAATATGGAAAGAATCTCCGAAAATGAAGTTTTATAAGCCATAAATCCACCCTAGAAAAATCAAGCACACCGAAAAAGAATTAAGGGCAAGAGGTCTCCGAAAAATTGGAGAAAGAGAGTTTCGGTCCAAAATTTACATGGAAGAATTTTTGGATCAAAATATAAAATAAGAATGCTCATCACAGTATGGGAAATAACTGTAGAGCGCGAAAGGAGCTGTGAAAGAACGAGATGGCCAAACAATGCCTTGGAAGAGCTAGTGGAAGATGACATCAACCCTTGACATCACCCTCCACTAACTCAAGACTACAAATGGCAGCCCATTCCCATTCAAAAAATTCGGCCAACTAAAAGGAAAAGGAAAGAGATTTGGTTTGGTTTGTGAGCTAAATGGAGACTTGAAATCCAACCAAAAACCTAACCAAGCAAGTACACAAGCCCATACCTATGAACTCATTCTCCACTAGCCAAAGCTAGCCATGTGGCTGCCCTCCTCTCCATTGAATTCGGCAGCTCAAAGGGGGACAAGAAAGAATGGCAAAAAGCCAATTTTTAAGGACCAAAAAGTTGAACAGCATGGGAAAAATTTTGAGATCTCTAGGACCAACCAAGAGAGGACACATGTCCCTCCTTACCTTTCAATTTTCGGCAACCAAGGTAGCCAATCCCCCTCCTTTGGTCGGCAACAGCTGGGGACAGCAAAGAAAAGAAAAAAAAATTGGGAGCAAAGGCTAGACATCAAGCCTTAAATCAAGGAAAAGGTGCAACCACTCTTGTCCATCAAGTCCCCTCACTCTCTAGTCATTTTTGTTGAACAAAAATGAGTCAAACCCATGCCTTTTTTGTTGGAAAAATCGAATCCGGTATTGGAGTTACGGCGCAGCGGAAGTTTTAAAATTTTATGCCGTTTCCGGAAAAGAAGATCATGATGCATATAACAATAAATTAATTCATAATCAAGCGTACCTTATTTCTTGGATTCCGGAATTGCTAAAGCGTTTGACCAACGTGTCTTCTCTACTATTCTTGAGTTCCACGTCTCAGAGTGTGTGTGGGCACACGTTTTATGAATCCAAGCGACCGGTAATACTTTCCGAAGTCTAGATCCCTCCTTCTCAATTCCGATGATCCTCGTTGAGAATTTGATCCAACTTCTTTCTTCAAAACTACAAAACAAGAACCGGTTAACCTCCTATGAAAAATTATCACTCGGTTTAACCTTCCTCGCAGTTTTGATTCAATGGAATTTTCTTTCTTTTTCTCTCTCACAAGAAAGCCAAATTTTTGATGTGGAAGAAAAACAAAATTTTTTTTTATTATTAAAAAACGTTTTTCTCCTTAAAAAAAAAAATCAAAAATTAGTTTTTCAAGAACTCCTAGCCTTTATATAGTATTCTAATCCTTTTCAAAATTTATCTCCTACTTTAAAAATAATTAATAATTATTTTCCGGATAAATCTTGAACCAAAAGATCATACAACTTTAGGGCTAGATTCATTGAACATAAAAATAATTTTCAAGAGGAAATCTCCTTTAAAATTCGGCCACAAAGTGAGAGAAATCTTGATTGGTGGTTTAAATTTTAAATCAAGAATCTAGACTAGTCAAAAGATCCTAGTCCTATCTAGATTCAAACTTCTTTTAAACCTTTTCGAATTTAAATAGGATTCACATATTTGAATAAATATTTTCCATAAACATTATCCATATTAATTAGTTTAAATTAATGAAATATTTCAAATTTTCTTTCCTCACAAAAACCATGCACCTATTTAATTAGGAAAGAAAAATTCATGAAATAATCTCCATTATTTAAACCAATTAATAATTAAATGTTAGGAATATATTTAAATAATTTTGAAACAAAATTTTCTTCCCTCCATACAATTAAAAAACGTGCACCACTTTTAATTAGGAGAGAAAAATTTTGTTTTCCAAAATTCAAACACAATCTTATTTTCAAAATTCAAATTAACCAATCACATGTTGACAAATCATTTGTCTACAAATTTCACATATCTAATCCTTTCTGGATTGCATGTTAGAGAGTACTATGTCTTAATAGACATTACAAAATTCCATTTACAATTTACCGATCTCATTAGGAACAAATCCCGAGACGCTTCGTGGAACTATATGAGCTAATAGAGGGACCCGATGGAAATATGTAAATAGGCTCCTATAATTGTGAAAAATTAATCCCAGATTAATTATCCATCAATTATCAACTTCAAAACTATTCCATTAAAAGTTTGAAGCTGAACTCCTGTTTATATATCGTATTACGAAAGCTCTCTCACGTAGTGCTTCTTCCATGATTTATTCATCGCTTGCTTAATCCCCATATGTTATCCATGATTGAATTAAGGACTTTTTCCGTTTTACCTTTTCAATCATTTTAACTTAAAGTTTAATTATTCTCCATTGAAAGAACCACCAATTGTAAAACCATACAATTGGAAAACCACCAGAGAACACAAAGTAAACCGATGGCCAAGATCTTGTTATACTATCTTTCAATCCTCGAATAATACCTTTAAGTAGATAACATTTATTATCATTAAGATAGCTATGGATTCCGTATCTATGAATCTTGATTTCTTCATCCATAAGTCATGCACCCAAAACACAAGTATGTTGACCATGAATTAACAGTGTCTCACCTTTAGTGCATCAAAGTACATAAGTCATGGATGCGAACTCAAGTAATCATTTCAGGATTAAGATTAATGCAGGATGATAATCAAAGTATCATTGATTCTTATAAACGGAATTATTAAACCGAATCAATTAACACTTTAGGTCCAATCCAATGTCATATCTCAATACTGGTATATATTAAAGTTTCTACTCGGAACCTATCCGATGGTCAAGACAAACCATCCCTCCAAGGAAGTAGACAACCTTTACAATCTTATCATGAATAAGATCCCCAAATCTTATTTCGTTGATTACGGACTATTTATTTAGACTGTTATCAAATTACCACATCTTCTATGCATACCCCGTATACATATGGTAATTCGATATATTACCAACAGCCTAGGAGTATTTTATGTTTGTTCAAAATAATTATACAATCAACAAATGAAAGTAAATAGGACACAACTTATTAAACATGAATAATTTCCTCTTATTAATATCAAAATGTCATATTTACAGAAAATCCCTAAGATTTTCTATCCTTAAGGCACCTGTAGATCCTAACAATCTCCCACTTGCCCTAAGCGAGTAAATGTGACATATTACGCATCCCCATGCCTTCGACGTGTTCTTCGAATCTTCTGGCCACCAAAGTCTTCGTGAACGGGTCAGCAAGATTGTCCTCCGATGCGATTTTGCAAACCGTCACATTTCCACTCTCAACAAAGCCTCTGATAATGTGATATTTTCTGTCAATGTGCTTACTCCTCTTATGATGCCTAGGATCCTTGGTATTAGCTACTGCTACACTGTTGTCACTGTAGAACACCATAGCTTTATCCATACCAGGAACGACCTTAAAGTCACTAAGGAACCTGCGGAGCCAAACCGCTTCCTTTGATGCCTCACTGGCTGCCACATACTCGGCTTCCATGGTCGAGTCAGCAATACAAGATTGCTTAACACTCCTCCACACAACGGCACCACCTCCAAGGGTGAAGACAGATCCTGAAGTCGATTTCCTTGAATCCTGATCTGATTGAAAATCAGAATCTGTATATCCTATAGGAACAAGGTCCTGACCGGAATGCACTAGCATATAATCCCTCGTTCTCCGTAGATACTTGAGTATATGCTTGACCGCAGCCCAATGGTTCGGTCCCGGATTCGACTGATATCGACTTACCATACCAACCGCAAAACAAATGTCAGGCCTAGTGCATAACATAGCGTACATAAGACTACCTACCGCTGATGCATAAGGTACATTTTTCATACGCTCCCTTTCTTCCGATGTCTTGGGACAGTCATCTTTTGAAAGTTTGATTCCAATCCTGAAAGGTTGAGCACCTTTCTTGGAATCCTTCATAGAAAACCTCTCAAGTACTTTATCAGTGTATAAAGCTTGGGAGAGTGCTATCGTTTTGTTCTTTCTATCTCTAAAGAGTTGAATACCAAAAACATAACTAGCTTCTCCTAAGTCCTTCATGTCAAACTGTTTGGCTAACCAAACTTTGACAGATGATAGTATTGCCACATCATTTCCAATAAGTAATATATCATCTACATAGAGTACAAGGAACACCACTTTCTCGTTCTTGATACATTTATAAACACATGGTTCATCAATGTTTTGTTCGAATCCATAAGTTTTGATCGCTTGATCAAACCTAATATTCCAAGAACGAGATGCTTGCTTTAATCCATAAATGGATTTAAGCAACTTGCATACTTTGTCTTCTTGGCCTTTTGCCTTAAATCCGTCTGGTTGTATCATATAGATATCTTCCTCAAGAGAGCCATTTAAGAAAGCTGTCTTGACATCCATTTGCCAGATCTCATAATCGAGAGCAGCCGCAATAGATAAAAGAATGCGGATTGACTTAAGCATTGCTACAGGCGAGAAGGTTTCTTCATAGTCAATTCCTTCTTTCTGCGTATAGCCCTTCGCTACAAGTCTTGCCTTGAAAGTTTCCACTTTCCCATCCACACCTCTCTTCCTCTTGTATACCCACTTACACCCAATCGGTTTTATGCCTTGGGGTAAGTCTACAAGTTTCCAGACTCCGTTGGAATCCATAGATTCCATAATCGGCGTTCATAGCCTTTTGCCAAAGACTAGAATTTAACATCCTCCATAGCTTCCTTGTACGTAGCTGGATCATCAATATGTTCTATGGATTCTGCTTCATAAACTTCACCACTGAACATGTACCTTTCAGGTTCCCTGATAATTCTCCCACTACGACGAAGCTCCTGTGGTTGTTGATTCTTTAGTGATTTTTCCGCAGGGTTTTCTGTGACTTTAGGAACATCCAAACCCGAAGTCATCTCCTCAAGCACTACTTTGCTACGAGGTTTAAAGTCTTCCATGTAACTTTCCTCAAGGAATGTTGCATGTGTTGAAACAAAGACTTTATTTTGCTTTGGATTATAGAACAGACCACCTTTTGTCCCTTTTGGATAGCCAACAAACAAGCACACTTCTGATCGTGACTCCAATTTCTTCGCTTCCTTATCCAGGACGTGTACCGGACAACCCCAAATTCGAATATGATTCAAATTAGGTTTCCTACTCGTCCATAACTCATAAGGAGTTTTAGGAACCGATTTGGAGGGAACGTTATTCAGAAGATAGCATGCAGTTTGTATGGCGTGCCCCCAAAATGATAAAGGTAAAGTGGAATAACTTATCATAGACCGGACCATATCCAATAGGGTCCTATTCCTTCTCTCAGCTACACCATTCTGTTGAGGAGTACCAGGTGCAGTCAACTGGGATTGTATCCCATTCTCTATCAAATATTCTAAGAACTCATCCGATAGGTATTCCCCACCTCGATCCGATCGAAGTGTCTTAATGGACTTGCCTAATTGTTTCTCCGCTTCAGCCCGAAACTCTTTGAACTTGTCAAAGGCTTCGCTTTTGCGGGTCATTAAATAGACATATCCATACCTTGAGTAATCATAATAAAATGATATAATACTCATACCCACCACGTGCTTCTATGTTCATGGGACCACAAACATCTGTATGCACAAATTCTAAAAGTTTCTCGGCACGACCATCCTTGGCAGCAAAGTGCCGTTTAGTCATCTTGCCCTCCAAACAGGATTCGCATTGTGGCCAAGGTTCAACCTCGTACAAGTCGAGGCATTCATCTTTTACCATCCTTTGAATTCTGTTAAGGCTTATGTGACCAAGTCGTAAATGCCAAAGATATGATTTGTTAGAGTGAGAAGACTTATGTCTTTTAGAGTTCTTTTCCAATTCTGTATCAAGCAGTGAGTGCATCTTAGGTTTGATAAAATAAAGATTTCCATGCATCCATCCATTACAGATAAGAGAATTGTTTTTCCTAATAACAACTTTATTATTAAAAGAAACTGAATAAGAATCTTTAATTAAACAAGCTACCGAAATTAGGTTCCTCTTAAAATTAGGAACATAAAAACAATGTCTCAAAACAATAAACCTAAATTCATCAAAATAAAGATGCACTTCTCCCACTGCTTCAGCTCGCACCAACGTCCCATCGCCGGTTCTTAACGTAAAGTCCTCCTCATGCAGACTTCTCGTTACCTTGAACCCCTGTAGAGAAATACAAACATGGTTAGTAGCTCCAGAATCTATAACCCAATTGTCCTTAGATTCTTCCACTAAACAACCCTCAAGATACAGGACATTGAAATTACCTTTCTGCTTTTGCAAAGCCAGGAAATCTCGGCAATCCTTCTTGAAATGTCCTTTCTTCCCACAGTGAAAGCACTTAACCTTTTTGGGGTCCACCTTTTGCTTCTTAGTCTTGGTAGACTTCTTAGAAGCAGTTGCATTCACCGCAGGCTTATTCTTCTTGTTCTTCCCTTTTTCCTTCTTCCTTTTGGGATTAGGAACAGACGAACTAGGTTCAGCCAAATTTACCTCAGCCTTAGATCCAGAACCCTTAAAAATGTTCTCAAAGGCTTGCAACTCCTTCATCAATTCCGTTAAAGACATCTCCTTCCAGTTAAGGTTGTAGGATGCCTGAGACAAATCGAAATCCTTGGATAAGGTTTGAAAAACCATAACCAGTTGAGTTGCAGCATCGATCTCAGCCCCATTTGCCTGAGCTTCAGACAAATAAGCCATGACTGTCATCATGTGCTCCTTGATGGGAGTTCCAACCTTCTGCCTGCAGTTCATGAGACCTTTGATAGCATCGGTCTTAGCCTGGATAGTTTGTTCACCAAACATTTCCTCCAGGTTATCCATGATCTGCCTAGCAGTTTGATGTTCCTCATGCTGTTTCTGGAGCACGTTAGACATGCTCGCCCGAATATAGCACATGGCACTAAGGTTGGAATTGTCCCAGCGCTCAAGCGCTACAAAATCCCTATCAGGAGCATCGATCGCAGGCGTAGGTGGTCGAGATTGGGTTAGGACAAAACTGTGTTTCTCAAAGTTTAGGACGATTAGCAAGTTCCTTTTCCAGTCATTAAAATTCTCGCCAGTTAATTTGTTTTGCGTAAGTATCACAGATAAAGGGCTTGACATTTTGATCTATAATAAGAAAACATGTAATAAGTATGAGCAAACATCCTATCAGTTTATAAAATATGATTTTATAATGAAACAAAAAGATCTATATGCAATCTAAATGTTCATGTGTAAAACCCTTAAAACACATACCTTACAATGACAATTCCTAGCTACCGCTTTCTAAGCTACCGAGGGGTAGTCATAGAATAACTAGCCAAGAACACGGATTCCTTCCGATTAATACATATTTATCCACGGAACAAACTCCATTAAATATATATTAACTATCGTTTATTTGGCCACTACTTTACATAACAGAGCCTCGAGGGAGGTTTAATAAATAAAGTAGTATGAGTGTGTAACCATCGTTTCCAATTTTGAATCCATATTTTACATCCGCCACCGAGGGGTGATCTAAACATAAAATATGCCCAAAATTGTTATCCTTTCGGAAATCCAAATCAGTGTGCGCTCTAGGTAAGATACCTATCCGAAGGGAATTCTGGATCGAAACCGAGTAGTAGGCACTACCATGCGTAACTATTGGACCAACGATGGAGGCCGTAGGTCTTAGTGTGTAAAACCTTCTCCCACTCAATCTTTAAATTAGGGTTTTTTTTTTCATGCATAAACAATATTTATTGAGTGGCACTCCCTAGTCTATATGCATGTTATCAATACATCATGAAATAGTATAACATATTCATATAGCAAGTCATATCCATGGTTTGCAAATATGTAAATAGCCGTGGATCATGATTCCATCCTAGAGAAAAGAAAATTGCAAAATTTACAAAAATTAACCGAAACATATATCGGCCTTCATTTGTAGATCCATGCCGTGTATCCTTCTTCAATGTGTCTTCCTTCTCCAATGTCACATCTTTTTAAATTTAAAATTAAATTTAAATTTCAAAAAAGATTATATGTGATTTTTAATTTTAATCAAATTACAAAATATCAAAATTAAATTAAAATCCGGTTTATTAAATTTTAAAATTTAAATTGAAATTCAAATTTAAAATTTGAAATTTCCAAATTTCAAATTTAAATCACAAAATTTTAAAATTCATAATAATATCCATTATTTAAATTTAAATTTTCAATTTTGATTTCCAAATTATCAAAATCACATATCATTGGAAATTAAATTTTCAAAAGATTCTTGTGATTTTTTTTAATAAAAAAAAAACGGTTTTTAATTAAAAAAAATTCCAAAAAAAAAAAAATCACATCCTTTGAAAATTTCCATACCTTCGTTCATCTTCAATCTCCTTAAATCCATTGTAGCCCGAATTTTACAAAAAAATTCCTATGCCGTTTCCGGCTTACAAAAATTCTAGGAATTGAAAGAACGACCTAGCGGTGATTATAGACCGCATCTATTACACTTGAAAAACCTAGATACAAATTCTAACCTCTATGAATCATGACCGGTAAAATTGAACAAGCATCATATATTATCAAAATAATATAAAGCATTCATCCATACATCCATTCATAATATATTTAACATACTCAAAATAAAACCTAGAGTGCCAACTCTCTGAAATATTTCATTAATGCATAGAGAGAAATTTATTTGATCAAATAATTTATGTTATATGCATGATCATGAGTTGGCTCTGATACCAGTTGTTGGAAAAATCGGATCCGGTATTGGAGTTACGGCGCAGCGGAAGTTTTAAAATTTTATGCCGTTTCCGGAAAAGAAGCTCATGATGCATATAACAATAAATTAATTCATGATCAAGCGTACCTTATTTCTTGGATTCCGGAATTGCTAGAGCGTTTGACCAACGTGTCTTCTCTACTATTCTCGAGTTCCACGTCTCAGAGTGTGTGTGGGCACACGTTCTATGAATCCAAGCGACCAGTAATACTTTCCGAAGTCTAGATCCCTCATTCTCAATTCCGATGATCCTCGTTGAGAATTTGATCCAACTTCTTTCTCAAAACTACAAAACAAGAACGGTTAACCTCCTATGAAAAATTATCACTCGGTTTAACCTTCCTCGCAGTTTTGATTCAATGGAATTTTTTTCTTTTTCTCTCTCACAAGAAAGCCGAATTTTTGATGTGGAAGAAAAACAAAATTTTTTTTATTATTAAAAAACGTTTTTCTCCTTAAAAAAAAAATCAAAAATTAGTTTTTCAAGAACTCCTAGCCTTTATATAGTATTCCAATCCTTTTCAAAATTTATTCCTACTTGAAAAATAATTAATAATTATTTTCCGGATAAATCTTGAACCAAAAGATCATACAACTTTAGGGCTAGATTCATTGAACATAAAAATAATTTTCAAGAGGAAATCCCCTTTAAAATTCGGCCACAAAGTGAGAGAAATCTTGATTGGTGGTTTAAATTTTAAATCAAGAATCTAGACTAGTCAAAAGATCTTAGTCCTATCTAGATTCAAACTTCTTTTAAACCTTTTCGAATTTAAATAGGATTCACATATTTGAATAAATATTTTCCATAAACATTATCCATATTAATTAATTTAAATTAATGAAATATTTCAAATTTTCTTTCCTCACAAAAACCATGCACCTATTTAATTAGGAAAGAAAAATTCATGAAATAATCTCCATTATTTAAACCAATTAATAATTAAATGTTAGGAATATATTTAAATAATTTTGAAACAAAATTTTCTTCCCTCCATACAATTAAAAACGTGCACCACTTTTAATTAGGAGAGAAAAATTTGTTTTCCAAAATTCAAACACAATCTTATTTTCAAAATTCAAATTAACCAATCACATGTTGACAAATCATTTGTCTACAAATTTCACATGTCAATCCTTTCTGGATTGCGTGTTAGAGAGTACCATGTCTTAATAGACATTACAAAATTCCATTTACAATTTACCGATCTCATTAGGAACAAATCCCGATACGCTTCGTGGAACTATATGAGCTAATAGAGGGACCCGATGGAAATATGTAAAGAGACTCCTATAATTGTGAAAAATTAATCCCAGATTAATTATCCATCAATTATCAACTTCAAAACTATTCCACTAAAAATTTGAAGCTGAACTCCTGTTTACATACCGTATTACAAAAGCTCTCTCACGTAGTGCTTCTTCCATGATTTATTCATCGCTTGCTTAATCTCCATATGTTATCCATGATTGAATTAAGGACTTTCTCCGTTTTACCTTTTCAATCATTTTAACTTAAAGTTCAATTATTCTCCATTGAAAGAACCACCAATTGTAAAACCATACAATTGGAAAACCACCAGAGAACACAAAGTAAACCGATGGCCAAGATCTTGTTATACTATCTTTCAATCCCCGAATAATACCTTTAAGTAGATAACATTTACTATCATTAAGATAGCTATGGATTCCGTATCTATGAATCTTGATTTCTCCATCCATAAGTCATGCACCCAAAACACAAGTATGTTGACCATGAATTAACAGTGTCTCACCTTTAGTGCATCAAAGTACATAAGTCATGGATGCGAACTCAAGTAATCATTTCAGGATTAAGATTAATGCAGGATGATAATCAAAGTATCATTGATTCTTATAAACGGAATTATTAAACCGAATCAATTAACACTTTAGGTCCAGTCCAATGTCATATCTCAATACTGGTATATATTAAAGTTTCTACTCGGAACCTATCCGATGGTCAAGACAAACCATCCCTCCAAGGAAGTAGACAACCTTTACAATCTTATCATGAATAAGATCCCCAAATCTTATTCCGTTGATTGCGGACTATTTATTTAGACTGTTATCAAATTACCACATCTTCTATGCATACCCCGTATACATATGGTAATTCGATATATTACCAACAGCCTAGGAGTATTTTATGTTTGTTCAAAATAATTATACAATCAACAAATGAAAGTAAATAGGACACAACTTATTAAACATGAATAATTTCCTCTTATTAATATCAAAATGTCATATTTACAGAAAATCCCTAAGATTTTCTATCCTTAGGGCACCTATAGATCCTAACATTTTCCACCCCAAAAATCTGGCTGCACAACCCCCCATTCAGCCCCTTGGATTCGGCAGCTAGAGGAAGAGAAAGACTTGACACAAAGCCTTGAATCAAGGGCAAGAAACCAACCACTAAGTCACATCAACAAGTCCTCCCATTCCTTGTGCCTTTTGTGGGAAAAAGTGAGCCAAAAGCTCTCATTTTCCCTTGTGATACTCGGCAGCAAGAGGGAGAGAGAGAGAAAGAGAGATTCAAAAAGTTTTGGGTTTTCCATCTCAAGGGTTTCGGTTCTAGAGGGAGAGCTAAGGAAAAGTGAGAAAAATCTTGGTGAGTGCTTCAAGAGTTGCCGAACCAAGAGCAAGAGAAAAAGAGGTAAGTGGATCTTGAAAAATTTTTGGATTTCTTCCTTGATAATGCTCGGTTTGGAGATGAGAAAAAGCTAACAAAAAAACTAGGATCTCATTTTTTTTGTACCAAAACCGTGAGCAACCAAGAGCAAGGAGAGCTTGAGAAAATTTTGGTGATTCTCCAAGCAAGTGGCCGAACCAAGCAAGAGAGAAGGAGGTAAAAAAAACTTGGTTTCTCATCTTGTGATTTTCGGTTTTGGTTAGAGCAAGAAAGAACTAACAACAAAATTTTGGATACCCTTTTTCTTGGAAGAAGCCGTGGGCTAGAGCAAGCCAAGGAAGGAAGGAAATTTTGGATTTCAAAACCCTAACTTGGGTTGAGGTAAATCTCTTAAACCACCTTGAATCTAAGTTTATTTAAGTGTTTTTGAGGTTGATTCAAGTGGTTTGTAAGGACATAAGTCCACCTTAATTTTCTGCCCTCATTTATGGTGTGTGTGTGTGCTTGATAAGATTAGGGTTGGTTGGCTGATTTTGATGCTTGTTTGCTTTAAAATTTGTGCTTGAAAATGATGGATTTTTCATGCTAGAAGATAGGTTGTATGTCCCATAAGTTTAGGCCAAAAATCTGCCCTTGACAGCCTTGTGAGCATGCTAGATTAGGGATGGATTTTGTGTTGATGGTATGTGATGAAGCAAGAGTTAGAACCATGTAACCTTAGTCTTTTTAATTTTCGGATTTGGGGTTGCATGAGTAAAATGAGATGGATTTATGGGTTTCAATGGGATGTTAGAAGCGCTGCTTGATGTTGTCTAAGCTCCCGATGTGATCGGTCGAGATAGATTCCGCGAATAGGACGTAAACCGAAATGAGGAACCGAAACTGCCAATTCGGATTCGAATCTGGCCAGTTTCGGGAAAGAATAATTTCAAGGCCTTTAGAGGCCGAATGAGGTAAAACTCAAAACACAAAAGTTGTTCGGAACAACTTTTCCTAGAGGAAATCGTGGACAGAATCTCAAAATAAGGCTCCAACGGCCTCCGTTTTACCCAAAACCCGTGGCTGAACCCTGGGACATTCTCTACCTAGTTTTTCAGACTTAACCCGTTTTCAAACAAAAACTGGTACTGATCTAGGCCGAACTGGATTTTGTGCAAAACACAAAATTTTTAGCATTTTTCAATAGCTACAACTTTCGTGAAGACAAGTTTTTCAAATTCTAAGCCGATTTTTAAACTGGGCGCGTTTCGTGGGAGACGTGCAGGGAGTCCGAAATCTCGCATGTGAGTTCCACGAAAATAATTTCTAGAAAAATTGTGAAGTGTTCCTAAATGGTTATTTTAGCTTCGGAAACCATTCCAAAGGTGGTTTCCGACCCCAAATGATTTTATAAAAGATTTATCTCGAAAACCATGAATTTTAAGGGCTCGGGTTTGAAATTCATATTTTTCCACAAAGTAAAGAAAAAGAGGGTTTCAACCAAGAATTTACAAGTTAAAGAAAATAATGAAATTTAACCAAGGTATTTTCTAATTAAAGGAGTTAGAATTTTTACAAGCAAAATGAAGGATTTTTGGAAGTTAATTACACAAGATTTTCCAATAATTAAGGAAGAGGAATTTTAAAGTAAAATTGGTAAGCAAGCCGATTACGAACGGTAACCGGATATTATATCCGAGTTACAAACCCAAGGATAACCAAGGGTTGACACAAGGTTGACCCAAGGTTACCTAAGGTTAACCTTAAGGGTTACCCAACATAACCCTAAGGGATACCACATGTATATCTGGGCTAAGATTTAATGGGTTAATGGAAATAACCCAATAACAAGGATGTATGAGCAAAGCCCAATAATAGAACAAGGCTCCAACCAAAAAGGTTACCCAATGTAACCTCATAAGGATTTATCAAAGTTCAATAAAGAATGGGGATTAATATGTGGCCAAGATGGATATCATGGATAGGGGACATACAACCAAAAGTAGATGTGAGTGTTGGTAGGTCACCAACACCTTACGAAAGGATCCTGATCCTATATTTTTGGTATATCAGGAAAGTGAATTGCCATCGCCGACAAATTTAAGGAACGCGATTTTAAGGATACGACACTAGAGGTAAGTACAAACCTCACCTGCAGTATGAAAACTATTAAATTATGTTCAAGTATGTGGTTTTCAAATATGCTGCAATATGTTGTGTGCTATATTTATGAAATACCATGTTTAATAAAAAGTGCTGTTTTTGCAAAATGCTATGTTTATAAAAAGTGCTATTTTTGCAAAAGATTATAAAAGTGCTATATTTGCAAAATGTCATGTTTATAAAAATGTCATGTTTGCGATTGCCATGAATGAAAGAATGCCATGCCATGTTATTAATGAGGTAAAAAGTATGTTATCATAGAGTGACATCATAAGGTATGTTCACTAAAGATAAATAACATGGTAAGAAATCACAAGTAAAGTGTCGTACCGACCTCCCACAAGGTGGAGGATTTTTCATGTTAAAGTAAAGGATTCACCCTCTCGTTGATGCGGGAGGGTGTAATCACCCAATGTTCCCGGGGCAGTTAGGGACCTTGCAACTCCTATCTGTAACCTGGAGGCGCGCTAAATAATTGATGGTACGTACACTATGGGACCCATAAGAAAGATAAGTAAGTTAAAAGAAATGCATAAATGGAACATAAATGGTTCACGCATATGCATATGATGATGAATGTTTTCATGATGTTTTAATTGTTTTGTGAGATTATGTTTGTGCTTACTGGGCGAAAGCTCATCAAGTTATATTTCATACTGTAGGTAAGAAACCCGCAGCGTAATGGTGGGCATTGTGAGGATGATGTGGAGGCGGACGAAGGCTGTGTGGATACCACTACGTATTATTTCCGCAATATTTTGATAAGTAGAGAAGTTTTGTATATATAAGTATATACATGATGCAGATAAATTATGCTTTATGGTATTTTGGAACTAAAAAGCTTAAGTAACGTTTACTTAAGTAGTAATGATATATTGCTAAGGATAAATGCTTTTATAAGTATGTTTCAAAAAAAAAATTCCTAATTTTCAAGTAAAGTATGTAAGTAAGTAAGGCGTGACGGCCCTACGTAGTAAGGGGGCGTCACAGAGTTGGTATCAGTGCGGTATCCTGCCAACCTACTTCGTCTCGCACCGCATCATTCTGCAATAGCCCAAGTAAGTTAAATTGTTTTCTTACGCTTAGAATTAGATTTTCGTATTCAACGCATATCGATGGTTTACAATGGAAAGGTTGGTTGCAAGAATGACGTTGGGTTGTGCCCTAACTCGGTGGTGGTTAAACAAGTAATGTATGCCCATGATGAGGAAATTATGTATTTTTCTAAAAACTATGATTATGAAATGAAGATTATGGTTCTGTATAAAAGATATGATTTTATGAAAGTTTTGAAAATTAGAAGCTTATTTTGTTGCTTCTACACAGAATCATGCCACCAAGACGTCGAGCGGCACAGGCCCAAAATGTCGATCTTGCAGCTCAACTGAACGAGCTGAGAGAGATGATGCTAGCCCAGTAACGAGAAATAGGTGGGCTTAGGGCTCAGATAGCCCAGCAGAACCAAGGACAGCCTGAAGCCAGGGTACCACCGGCACCTGAAGAACAACCAGCGGAACCGAAATTCCCCGAGGAGGAACCAGTGATTCCGGAACACCCTGAGGCCCCAGAAGCACCAATGGCGCCAGTAGCTGCTCCGCCAGCACCTCGTGTTCGGACTCCGGCAGAGCTGTATCATGAATTTCGACGCATGAAGGCACCGGAATTCGAAGGATCAACGGACCCGATCGAGGCCGACAACTGGCTCATCGACCTTCAGGTTTCCCTAAACTTCTTGGGGCTCGATGACAGAGAGAGAGTCCTCTGCGCGTCCTTTATGTTGAAGAAAGACGCCCGATTATGGTGGGAAACGGTCCAAATCAGACGGGACGTCAACCAGATGACATGGGAAGATTTTGTGGAAGAATTCCGTGAAAAGTACTTCAACACGGACGTAATGGAAGCCTAACAGGACGAATTCAATAATTTCCGCCAGGGAAATTTATCTGTGGCTGAAGCCGTAAGGAAGTTTGAACAGCTCGCCCGCCTCTGCCCTCAACTCATCAGTTCCGAGAGGGACAAAGTAAGAAAAATGATGAGGATGTTTCAGACTTGGCCGTGATTATCAGCAGTGACCCTCATCCACCGCTCACTGTCGCAGAATGTGTTAGTCGGGCAGTTCGAGCCGAATATTGGGTCGGTCAGAATAAGGTGCAACGGGCTCAGTTCTTTAAAGGAATGAGGAGAAGGCCCTTGCCAAGCAGAGTCATACCAAACTCGGCCAATCATCGCAGCAGAAAGGTCAAGGAGGATCTTCTGGCCAACGCGGCGGCAACAAGCCGTATGGCAACCCCCAGCAGAAAAGAAAGTGGAATGCTGGAGGACACGGGAGCCAGCAGAATCCTCCCCAGAAGAAGAATGCCCCTGATAACAGCGGAACTCCCCCTTGCCAGAAATGTGGGAGAAAGCACCCGGGAGACTGCCGGGCAGGGACAAACCGCTGCTATCTGTGTGGCAAGGAAGGCCACTTTACTAAGAATTGCAATGCCAATGTCCAACACCAGCAGAATTACCAGCGGGGTCAAGGAAGTCAGTTGCACGCTGTACAGATGAAGCTCGAAGGACCTGCAGCTCCTCAAGGCTGAGCTGAAGCTCCAGAACCCCAGGGACGCATCTATGCCTACACAAAGGAGGATGCTCAAGCTGGACCATCCACGGTGGTGACAGGTCAGCTCCCTATTGCCCAACAAGATGCTTATGTGTTGATTGATTCTGGGGCTACGCATTCATTCACATCACCTAGGTTTGCTAAGAAACTAGGTAGAGATAATGAGAAAATTGGAAGGACTTTTCGAACTGCATTACCCTCCGGGGAAATCTTGTTGTCTGATTACTGGATACGCCACGTTCCAATAATCATATGCGGTAGAGAGATGTACGTCAACTTGATCGTCATTGACCTATACGACTACGACGTAATCCTGGGTATGGACTTCCTGGGAAAATACAACGCGGTTATCGACTGCCAGCGTCGTGCCGTTACGTTCAAGCCAGTTGGAGATAAGGAATTTATCTTTCGAGGATCGATCTCAAAGCAGCCGAAGATGTTTATTTCAGCGCTAAAGGCTAGAAAATTGTTGGCAGAAGGATGTACGGGATTTCTAGCCAACATGGTAGACAAGACGCAAGAGACCGAAAGTAAGCTGGAAGATGTGCTGATAGTCAAGGAGTTTGTGGACGTCTTTCCTGAAGATCTGCCAGGATTGCCACCAGAACGAGAAATCTCTTTCGAGATTGAGTTACTTCCAGGATCAGCGCCTGTGTCCAAGGCACCGTATAGGATGGCGCCCGCTGAACTCAAAGAATTGCAAGTCTAGTTGAAAGAGCTCCTGGATAAAGGATTCATCAGACAGAGCTATTCACCGTGAGGAGTCCCGGTGTTGTTTGTTAAGAAGAAGAACGACACTCTAAGAATGTGCATCGACTATCGGGAGTTGAACAAGATCACCATTAAGAACAAGTATCCTTTACCCAGGATCGATGATCTGTTCGACCAACTGAAAGGAGCTTCAGTCTTTTCGAAGATAGATCTACGATCGGGATATCACCAGCTCCACATCAAGGAATGAGATATTCCGAAGACGGCGTTTCGTACTCGATATGAACACTACGAGTTCCTCGTCATGCCGTTCGGACTGACAAATGCACCAGCCGCCTTCATGAATCTGATGAATCGAGTATTTAAGGACTACTTGGATAAGTTCGTCATTGTCTTTATAGACGACATTCTGATCTATTCAAGGTTGAAAGAAGAGCATGAGGAGCATCTAAGGATTGTACTACGGATTTTGAAGCAAAATCAGTTTTACGCCAAGTTCTCCAAGTGCGAGTTTTGGTTGGAGAAGGTCCATTTCCTAGGACACGTGGTCTCAAAAGAAGGCATATTCGTAGACTCGGTCAAGATTGAGGCGGTAAGCAAGTGGCCAGCCCCCAAGAATGTTACCGAAGTGCGCAGTTTCCTCGGATTAGCGGGCTATTACCGACGATTCGTCGAAGGATTTACGAAGATCGCGGCGCCACTTACCGCACTCACAAGAAAAGGGAAGGCCTACGAATGGACAAATAAGTGTGAATAGCACTTCCAAGAGCTCAAAAGCAAGCTGACAAGCGCTCCAATCCTCACAATTCCAGTCGTGGAGGAAGAAAACTTCGTGATTTACAGCGATGCCTCTAAGATAGGATTGGGAGCAGTGCTCATGTAGAACGGAAAAGTGATTGCTTATGCCTCGCGACAGCTCAAGGAACACGAGAAGAACTATCCGACGCACGATTTGGAGCTTGCGGCGGTAGTATTTGCCTTAAAAATTTGGAGGCACTACCTCTACAGCACAAAATGCGAAGTGTACACGGACCATCAGAGTTTGAAGTACATCTCCACCCAAAAGGAGCTTAACATGAGGCAAAGAAGATGGCTCGAATTGGTGAAGGACTACGACATAGATATCCGATACCATCCGGAAAAGGCTAACAAGGTGGCCGATGCCCTTAGTCGGAAGTCGTCTTCCTCGTTAATGTCAATTCAGTCTCTGACTGAGCTCTTCAAAAGGAGCTAATGGAAGCCAGAATCGAGCTTATTACGGGAAGATTAGCTGCTCTAACCTTCCAGCCTACCATTTTAGATGGAATGAAGGAACGTCAAGAAGCCGATGCCTCGCTGCTTAGGACGAAAAACGAGGTTTTAGAAGGAAAGGAGTCAGATTTCCACATATCCGATGAGGGCATACTCTATCAAAAGGATAGACTATGCATTCCTAATGAGGAAAAATTGAAGAAAAAGATCATGAAAGAAGCCCACGAGACTCCGCATTCTGTCCATCCCAGAGCCACGAAGATGTACAAGGACTTGAAAGAGAGCTTTTGGTGGCCCAAGATGAAGAACGACGTTGCTACTTTTGTCAGTAAGTGCCTTAGCTGTCAAAAAGTAAAGGCGGAACACCAACGTCCAGGAGGAGAATTGCAGAAAATTTCCATCCCAGAATGGAAATGGGACTAGGTGACGATGGATTTCGTGGTTGGTCTGCCTCGAACCCCTAGAGGCAACGACGCTATTTGGGTAGTCGTTGACCGATTAACAAAGTCAGCGCATTTTATAGCCATCAAGCTCAGCTTATCTGTGGAACAATTGGCAGAATTGTACGTGGCTCAGATCGTTCGCTATCATGGAATTCCGAAGACGATAATCTCGGATCGCGACGGTCGCTTTACTTCGAAATTTTGGAAGAGCGTACATGAAGCAATGGGTACCAAGCTTTCGTTTAGTATAGCTTTTCACCCACAAACGGATGGACAATCAGAAAGGACCATTCAGACCTTAGAAGATATGTTGCAAGCTTGCGTGATGGATTTCAAGGGAACTTGGGATAAGAAGCTTCCTTTGATCGAGTTCTCGTACAAGAACAGTTTTCACGCTTCAATTGGAATGGCTCCTTATGAAGCTTTGTATGGAAGAAGATGCAAATCTCCAGTCCACTGGTATGAGACAAGAGAAAAGGAACTTGTATTTACGAACTTCATTCGAAGGACCACGGAAAACGTGGAGCTCATATGACAAAGGATGGAGACTACATTTAGCCGGCAAAAGAGTTACGCTGACAAACGCCGAAGAACTCTCGAATTTGAAGTAGGAGACTTGGTTTTCCTCAAAGTCGCTCCATTTAAGGGAGTTATGCGGTTCGGAAAGAAGGGGAAATTGAGCCCAAGGTATATAGGGCCGTTCGAGATACTTGAGAGAGTTGGGAACGTAGCCTACAAGTTGGCCTTACCCCAAGATTTGGCATATGTACACAATGTGTTTCATGTGTCGATGCTGAAAAAGTACATTCCGGATCCGTCGCACGTAATCGAGCATGAACCAATCGAGATTCGTGAAGACCTGACTTATGAAGAAAAGCCAGTCCAAATTTTAGCACGTGAAGAAAAAGTGCTAAGAAACAAGGTCATACCATTGGTAAAGGTATTATGGAGAAATCGCCATATTGAAGGAGCGACATGGGAACGAGAAGAAGACATGAAGAGAGACTACCCCGATTTGTTCTAATTTTCAAGGATGAAAATCTTTTAAGGAGGGTAGGTTGTAAGACCCGAAATTTTGAAGACTTGTAATCTCCTTGTTCATAAGGAATTAGAGTCTAATTTATGTATTTATGATGTGTTATATGAAAAATTATGAATACTAATGAGAAATTCATAATTTTATTTAAACAATGTTCGGGTCCTCATTTAATGATTATGAGACTCAATTGATGATTTATGAGCCAAGAATGAAGTTTTTAAAGGAAAAAGAATGAAAAAGGATGAAATTTTACAAAAGTCAAAGGTTTGACCAAAAAGTCAAAGGGTTGACCAAAAAGTCAAAAGGTTGACCAAAAAGTCAAAGTTTGACCGGGACGGGTCACAACGTCGACTTCACAAGTATGATGAAGGAATATGGAAAGAATCTCCGAAAATGAAGTTTTATAAGCCATAAATCCACCCTAGAAAAATCAAGCACACCGAAAAAGAATTAAGGGCAAGAGGTCTCCGAAAAATTGGAGAAAGAGAGTTTCGGTCCAAAATTTACATGAAAGAATTTTTGGATCAAAATATAAAATAAGAATGCTCATCACAGTATAGGAAATAACTGCAGAGCGCGAAAGGAGCTGTGAAAGAACGAGATGGCCAAACAATGCCTTGGAAGAGCTAGTGGAAGATGACATCAACCCTTGACATCACCCTCCACTAACTCAAGACTACAAATGGTAGCCCATTCCCACTCAAAAAATTCGGCCAACTAGAAGGAAAAGGAAAGAGATTTGGTTTGGTTTGTGAGCTAAATGGAGACTTGAAATCCAACCAAAAACCTAACCAAGCAAGTACACAAGCCCATACCTATGAACTCATTCTCCACTAGCCAAAGCTAGCCATGTGGGCTGCCCTCCTCTCCATTGAATTCGGCAGCTCAAAGGGGGACAAGAAAGAATGGCAAAAAGTCAATTTTTAAGGACCAAAAAGTTGAACAAGCATGGGAAAAATTTTGAGATCTCTAGGACCAACCAAGAGAGGACACATGTTCCTCCTTACCTTTCAATTTTCAGCAACCAAGGTAGCCAATCCCCCTCCTTTGGTCGGCAACAGCTGAGGACAGCAAAGAAAAGAAAAAAAAATGGGAGCAAAGGCTAGACATCAAGCCTTAAATCAAGGAAAAGGTGCAACCACTCTTGTCCATCAAGTCCCCTCACTCTCTAGTCATTTTTGTTGAACAAAAATGAGTCAAACCCATGCCTTTTCCACCCCAAAAATCCGGCTGCACAACCCCCCATTCAGCCCCTTGGATTCGGCAGCTAAAGGAAGAGAAAGACTTGACACAAAGCCTTGAATCAAGGGCAAGAAACCAACCACTAAGTCACATCAACAAGTCCTCCCATTTCTTGTGCCTTTTGTGGGAAAAAGTGAGCCAAAAGCTCTCATTTTCCCTTGTGATACTCGGCAGCAAGAGGGAGAGAGAGAGAGAGAGAGAGATTCAAAAAGTTTTGGGTTTTCCATCTCAAGGGTTTCGGTTCTAGAGGGAGAGCTAAGGAAAAGTGAGAAAAATCTTGGTGAGTGCTTCAAGAGTTGCCGAACCAAGAGCAAGAGAAAAAGAGGTAAGTGGATCTTGAAAAATTTTTGGATTTCTTCCTTGATAATGCTCGGTTTGGAGATGAGAAAAAGCTAACAAAAAAAAAATCTCTTGGATCTCATTTTTTTTGTACCAAATCCGTGAGCAACCAAGAGCAAGGAGAGCTTGAGAAAATTTTGGTGATTCCCCAAGCAAGTGGCCGAACCAAGCAAGAGACAAGGAGGTAAGAAAATCTTAGTTTCTCATCTTGTGATTTTCGGTTTTGGTTAGAGCAAGAAAGAACTAACAACAAAATTTTGGATACCATTTTTCTTGGAAGAAGCCGTGGGCTAGAGCAAGCCAAGGAAGGAAGGAAATCTTTGGATTTTCAAAACCCTAACTTGGGTTGAGGTAAAATCTCTTAAACCACCTTGAATCTAAGTTTTATTTAAGTGTTTTTGAGGTTGATTCAAGTGGTTTGTAAGGACATAAGTCCACCTTAATTTTCTGCCCTCATTTATGGTGTGTGTGTGTGCTTGATAAGATTAGGGTTGGTTGGCTGATTTTGATGCTTGTTTGCTTTAAAATTTGTGCTTGAAAATGATGGATTTTTCATGCTAGAAGATAGGTTGTATGTCCCATAAGTTTAGGCAAAAAATCTGCCCTTCACAGCCTTGTGAGCATGCTAAATTAGGGATGGATTTTGTGTTGATGGTATGTGATGATGCATGAGTTAGAACCATGTAACCCTCGTCTTTTTAATTTTCGGATTTGGGGTTGCATGAGTAGAATGAGATGGATTTATGGGTTTTAATGGGACGTTAGAAGCGCTGCTTGATGTTGTCTAAGCTCCCGATGTGATCGGTCGAGATAGATTCTGCGAATAGGACGTAAACCGAAATGAGGAACCGAAACTGCCAATTCGGATTTGAATCTGGCCAGTTTCGGGAAAGAATAATTTCAAGGCCCTTAGAGGCCGAATGAGGTAAAACTCATAGCACAAAAGTTGTTCGGAACAACTTTTCCTAGAGGACAACGCGAACAGAATCTCGAAATAAGGCTCCAACGGCCTCCGTTTTACCCAAAACCCGTGGCTGAACCCTGGGACGTTCTCCACCCAGTTTTTCAGAGTTAACCCGTTTTCAAACAAAAACTGGTACTGATCTAGGCCAAACTGGATTCTGTGCAAAACACGAAAGTTTTAGCATTTTTCGATAGCTACAACTTTCGTGAAGAAAAGTTTTTCAAATTCCAAACCGATTTTTAAACTGGGCGCGTTTCGTGGGAGACACGTAGGGAGTCCGAAATCTCGCATGTGAGTTCCACGAAAATAATTTCTAGAAAAATTGTGAAGTGTTCCTAAATGGTTATTTTAGCTTCGGAAACCATTCCAAAGGTGGTTTCCGACCCCAAATGATTTTATAAAAGATTTATCTCGAAAACCATGAATTTTAAAGGCTCGGGTTTGAAATTCACATTTTTCCACAAAGTAAAGAAAAAGAGGGTTTCAACCAAGAATTTACAAGTTAAAGAAAATAATGAAATTTAACCAAGGTATTTTCTAATTAAAGGAGTTAGAATTTTTACAAGCAAAATGAAGGATTTTTGGAAGTTAATTACACAAGATTTTCCAATAATTAAGGAAGAGGAATTTTAAAGTAAAATTGGTAAGCAAGCCGATTACGAACGGTAACCGGATATTATATCCGAGTTACAAACCCAAGGATAACCAAGGGTTGACACAAGGTTGACCCAAGGTTACCTAAGGTTAACCTTAAGGGTTACCCAACATAACCCTAAGGGATACCACATGTATATATGGGCTAAGATTTAATGGGTTAATGGAAATAACCCAATAACAAGGATGTATGAGCAAAGCCCAATAATAGAACAAGGCTCCAACCAAAAAGGTTACCTAATGTAACCTCATAAGGATTTATCAAAGTTCAATAAAGAATGGGGATTAATATGTGGCCAAGATGGATATCATGGATAGGGGATATACAACCAAAAGTAGATGTGAGTGTTGGTAGGTCACCAACACCTTACGAAAGGATCCTGATCCTATATTTTTGGTTATCAGGAAAGTAAATTGCCATCGCCGACAAATTTAAGGAAGCGATTTTAAGGATACGGCACTAGAGGTAAGTACAAACCTCACCTGCAGTATGAAAACTATTAAATTATGTTCAAGTATGTGGTTTTCAAATATGCTGCAATATATTGTGTGCTATATCTATGAAATGCCATGTTTATTAAAAAGTGCTGTTTTTGTAAAATGCTATGTTTATAAAAAGTGCTATTTTTGCAAAAGATTATAAAAGTGCTATATTTGTAAAATGTCATGTTTATAAAAATGTCATGTTTACGATTGCCATGAATGAAAGAATGCCATGCCATGTTATTAATGAGGTAAAAAGTATGTTATCATATAGTGACATCATAAGGTATGTTCACTAAAGATAAATAACATGGTAAGAAATCACAAGTAAAGTGTCGTACCGACCTCCCACAAGGTGGAGGATTTTTCATGTTAAAGTAAAGGATTCACCCTCTCGTTGATGCGGGAGGGTGTATCACCCAATGTTCCCGGGCAGTTAGGGACTTGCAACCCCTATCTGTAACCTGGAGGCGCGCTAAATAAATGATGGTACGTACACTATGGGGCCCATAAGAAAGATAAGTAAGTTAAAAGAAATGCATAAATGGAACATAAATTGTTCACCGATCATGATGCATGATATGATGATGATGTTTTCATGATGTTTTAATTGTTTTGTGAGATTATGTTTGTGCTTACTGGGCGAAAGATCATCAAGTTATATTTCATACTGTAGGTAAGAAACCCGCAGCGTAATGGTGGGCATTGCGAGGATGATGTGGAGGCGGACAAAGGCGGTGTGGATACCACTACGTATTATTTCCGCAATATTTTGATAAGTAGAGAAGTTTTGTATATATAAGTATATACATGATGCAGATAAATTATGCTTTATGGTATTTTGGAACTAAAAAGCTTAAGTAACGTTTACTTAAGTAGTAATGATATATTGCTAAGGATAAATGCTTTTATAAGTATGTTTCAAAAAAAAAAATATTCCTAATTTTCAAGTAAAGTATGTAAGTAAGTAAGGCATGACGACCGTACGTAGTAAGGGGGCGTCACAATGAAGGCGACGCGTCGGCTCCGCAGCCCATGCCTAATGCAAGTAAGGAATGCCAACTTTTCCATACTGATTTTATTAATGGTGGAGAAGTTATGGTTGCAATAGGCAGGGCTTACATGGACTGTGTTCCAACCAACACAGTCCATGGGGTTCCTTTGGGCGAGGGGAATGTGCGGGTGACAATTAGTGTCCCCAAAATTAAACGTGCACACCTTCCGATTCCGACGAATTAAGCCACGTATATTGAAGAGGCTATCGGGGGGTTTGTTGCGTGGCCGAGAAAATTAGTCGTGCTTCAGAGCAGTTTAAGCCAGGCCAGTCGAGGTCCCAGTCAAGTTCCCGACCCAGAACCACAGGGAAGGAAACGGCAGAAAAAGAGAGCCGGGAGGAAGAAAGTGCATTCACAACCGGAGGTACAATAGCAAACGGCAGAAGACGTCGTACCTACGTTGGACATCAATGCAATTCCCTCTGAACTGAGACCACTGGCTTATTACGCACAAAGTTCCTTGGTTGACGGTGTCCAGATTCCGTGCCCACCACTGCAAACCGATGATATGCCCATATATATTGGGTATGAAGATGTATGCCATTTCTTAAACTTTCAAGAAATCAGTGCAAGCTGTATAATGGTTTACATCAGGTAATTGTTTTTTCCTTAAACAATACTTAATTATTGTTCCAATTAGCTTGAAAGATAGATATATATGTTGATTTTGCACGCATAACAAGTTTGACTTAATATTTTACAGCTACTTATCGGATTGTTGTGCAAGAGCTGGATTGGAATGCCGATTCGAGTTTATTTCTCCATTCCTTGTCTCGCCAGTTCAACAGAATGTAGATCGCGTAGCCTACATTCGAGAAAAAGCCGACAATATCATCCGGATCATAAGGGACGTACCAAGGGGACAGCTTGTTCTCATGCCATATAACAGCGGCCAACATTGGGTATTGGCTGTTATTAATCCATGGGATGACTCCGTCCTCTATTTTATTCCTCTTGGTAACGATCTGGGTGAAGATTTTCAACAGCTAATTACGTTGTAAGTATAACTTTGATGTTTATAGTTCCATGATTTGACATTCCATAAATATTGTATTATTTGTATTGATATATTGTCAAATTGTTAGGGCACTAAACGATTGGAAATTACTGGTGGGAGAAGGAATAACAAGGCGACGCAACTGGAAGACGTTGATTCAGACCGCTCGATTCCCGATACAGCAAGGACATGTGCAGTGTGGCTATTTTGTCTTGGGGTTCATGCGAGAAATAATGTTAAACGTCGATGGACTTGCCTCGCTGCAAAACAAGACTTCTTATACTGAAGCTGATTTAAATTTGGTTAGGCAAGAGTGGACTACATATGTCATGAGCTAGACACAGCATTGAGAAAAACATATTGAGAACAATTTTGTATAGCACGATTCAATTAAAAATTTTGTACTTTAATTATTTTATTCTTTGATGCATACTTTTTTCATGTCATGAATGAATGAACAGGAATGAATAGGAATGAATGAATTAGTATTAAATTGAACTAATAAATATTTTTTTTGTATACATTAGAACCTACCACGACGGTTTTCATAAAAAACAGTCGTGGAAACATGTATACCACGACGGTTAATAACTAGAACCGTCGTCGTATTCAAAATTCCACGACGGTTTATCATTATGCATGATCCACCGTCGTGTAAGTGAAATACCACGACAATGAATTATATAAACAGTCGTGGTAGATCAAAATACCATAACGGTTTATTGATTCGTTTAAGAAACCGTCGTGGTAAGGGTAAATACCACGACGGTGGATTATATAAACCGTCGTGGTATATTTACTTAACACGACGGTTTTCAATATGAACCGTCGTGGTATTTGTCATTAAATAACAATTTTTCAGCTTATTTGTACATATTACACGACGGGTAAATAACCGTCGTGAAATATGAAAAGATTCCACGACTCTGGATTCCACGACTGTTAGTGAACCGTCGTGGAAATGTTACCACGACAGTTAAAAACCGTCGTAGTATCCGCATTCTGTAGGAGTGTGTTAAGCATGATATTGATGCCAGTATGAGTTAGGATCATGTGACATCACGGTGCATGCTCACTAATTCCTATATGACTAATAAGCTCAAGAAAGAGACAAAGAATAAGAAAAGAAAAGAAAGAAGGCAAGCAAGCTTGCCAGTGTCGTACCACCCGTCCAAGGTCGGGTAGGACTACGGTTTGAGTTGGACTGGACTGGCCGCCCCAACCACTCCATAGTTGCGCGCCGGGTACGAACACTAAAGTAAGGGCTCTAAGAGAAAGATAAGAAAGATAAGTGAGAAAAGTATGAATAAAGAAAGTAAAGTAAAAATGAGCATAACTGGACCGTGCATATGTTAGGCATTGTTAGGTTATGCTGTCATGAATAATGTTATGAAGTGTTATGTGATGCTATGTATGTTAAGTTAAATTGTGCACTATAGTTATGTGTATGACGCAGACAAGACAGTTGTACTTGCTGAGCGAAAGCTTACTGTCTTACGTCTATGCTGTAGGTAAGCAGCCTGCAAACAATGCATGATGCAAGGTGGCTGAGTATGGCGGGGCATACTGTGAAATCGTGGGAAGTTCATCCGCTACGCGTTTTGATTTCTTTCAAGTTTATATATATTGTGTAAATATGTTTAGTCAAGACACCTTTTATATGTTGCACGTTTTTATTAGTGTAAAAAAAAAATTCCGCTGTGTTTTGGTTCAGTGTATAAGTACGTATGTATGTAAGGTAACGGCCTGTGCTTGGTGGGTCGCTACACAAGAGGTATAAGCATTAGTTTTTAAATGTTCAAAGGTAAAGTTACAAATATACTAAAATTTAGGGGGCAAAAATAAAGTTTTCCAAGTCTTATATGATGAAAATATTAAATAAAGGATATTTTTTTCTAATGGTTTAAAGTTCGAGGGATATTCTTGCTATAAATTTAAAGTTTGAGGGATATAGGCACTAGTTTTCAAAATTCGGGAGGTAAAGGATTAAAAATAAAGTTTTTCCTTATTAAATTACACTATAGTTATTTTCCATTTCAGTAATTCCATCCATTTAATTGACGAAATGAGCAAAAATGATACATTTTATAGTTCATGGAGCTTTTTATTCAATTTTCAAAGTTTACGGAGCAAAGTTACAAAAATTAAGAGAGCAAAAATGAAATTTTTCCTCAAGTAAATATAGAACCCAAATAAAATATGGTCTTAAATTTGATCATTGAGATGGAAGTCTCAACAAGAAGTTAAGATGCGTAAAATGAAAGAGCTGTGGAGCCCTTCTTTTCTACATCTTTTATTGATAGGGTTGTACTTACTCTCTTTATTTCTTATTCTTTTTATCTTGAGAAATGCTTTGCTCATTAAAGAAAGAAAATGAAAAGATGTAGAGAGCCTTTATCTGCTCTGCTTGATTAGTGATCACCGAGACTTTTCCTCTCTGAAATTTCTTTTACTTTCTTGAAACAAGATTTCACAGGCACTTCAGTCCTATAGGGCAGCTGAGAGAGGCTAAGTAACAACTTATATTTTTTTTTATTTTTGCTTTTTTAAAAAAGAATTGTGTTACGACGCTATGTCTAAAATCTTACAAGTGGAGGTTTTCTACAACTGGCTATATTATAATATAAAGAGTTCAAATCCCTTATCCTAAGTTTAAAAATAATAATATATGTAAAATCTTACAATTGACCCCTAACATATATGGTGTAGTTTTTAGTTGTTTTTGAACTTATAAAGAAATATCAGGGATTTCTAAAGTATGAAATTGACAACATCGAACAATAATATTTCAAACGTGAATTTTTATTATTATTATTATTTTATTATTATTTTTTTTTGCAATGGTTCCTTCAATAATCCTAAATGTCTAAAATCTTAAAATTGAAATGCAGTTTTTTATTGTTTTCATAATTTTTTCCTCCGATTTCTCTTTGAGTTGGATTATGAATGTCTTCATTTCTGTTTTTATTGTTTCCTTTTTCTTTTAATAAATTTAAGAAAATATTGTCAAACATGAAGAAAAAAGATGTTTATAATTAAAACTTTTTTTTTTTTTTTTGCTTCTTCTTTTAATAAATTCGAGACATGGCCAAAACAAAAAAAGAAAAAAGATGTTAATTATAAAATAGTGGATTAGAAGAACATTTTTTGTTTCACGTCTCCATAGTACATTTAGTACTTCTCATTGACCCCACGTGATAACAATATTAAAGTTGGAGCCAAAAGCCTTTGTTTTGTACATAACAATTTATATGCTACCACTACAAGAAATGTGATTTTAAGAGACCAAAATTTTTGTTACCAAAAAAAATTTGGTAGCAGAAAATAGACTTTCTGTTACCAAATTTTGGTGATTGAAAGGTGTAGACATTTTGTTACCAACTTTGATAGCAAAAACGACACAATCCGCTACCAAATATTTTTGGTAACAAATGGCATGGCGGGAATCGAATTTTAGTTCCCGCCGATAACATTTTGCTACCAAAACACTATTTGGTAACAAAATGTCAACATTCCGCTACCAAGATTTGGTAGCGAATTATAATATTTTGCTACCAAAATTATTTTGGTAGCAAAAACATTGGCGGGAAGCCAAATTTTTTCTCGATAATGTCATCTGCTACCAAATTTCTTTTGGTAGCAAAATGTCATATTTTGCTACCAAAGTTTGGTAGCAAAATATAAATTTCTGCTTCCAAATTTTGGTAGCGAAATTTCTCAATTTGCCACCAAACTTATTTAGTAACAAAAATGTCGGCGGGAAACCAAAATTTTTCCCGCTCAATTCATTTGCTACCAAAATTTGTTTGATAGCAAAATATTACATTTTGCTACCACATTTTGGAAGCAAAATATGTGTTTCTGTCACTAAATTTTGGTAACAAAATATCACATTTAACTACCAAACTTGTTTTGGTAGCAAAATTATTAGTGGGAGTTCAAAATATTCCCATGGATAGTATTTGCTACCAAATTATATTTGGTGACAAAATGATATTTTGTACTACCAAAAATTGGTAGCAAAATATAGTTTTTAGCTACCAAACTATAATTTGGTAGCGAAATATATTATTTTTTGCTATCAAATTTTGGTGGCAGAAAGTGAAAATCCACTACCAAACTAATATTTTGAAGGTGGAAATTCATTTTTTGCTACTAAAAGTTACTTTTTGTAGCAAATCTTCAAGAAACTTTATAACCATATATTTTATGCTTGTGCATTTTTTTTTAAATTTTTGTTTATCGTTTTTCACCAATGTGTTCGATATGAAGTTTATAACAATAATATGTTCTATATAAACAAATATATTTGGTGATTTAGCTTTTTCTTGTAAAACATATAAGTTTTGTATGATACGCATGTATTAAATATATTATGTATAAAGTAGATAACATATTTGTAGTAGTATTTTATTCTTTTAATATATAGAATAAGATATATCACCTTAAAATTTATATTTTATGCTATAATGTGGCTAAAAAATGAATCTAAAATAATTTTTTTTATCAAATTATAATTTTTTTCATTTTGAAAAATTTTTTCTTTCGGCTACTAAACCAAAATTTGGTAGCAAAATACGTGTTTTAAGCTATCAAACTAATATTTGGTAGCGAAATATTTATTTTTTTGCTACCAAATTTTGGTGATAGAAAGCAAGAATCCGTTACCAAAGTTATAATTTGGTAGCGGAAAGTTATTTTTTGCTACCAAAAGTTACATTTGGTAGCAAATTTTCAAGAAATTTTATAACCTCATGTTTTATGTTTGTAATTTTTTTTTATTTTTGTTTATAGTTTTTCATGAATATGTTTGATACAAAGTTTGTAACAATAATATTTTTTATTTAAGCTAATATATTTGGTGCTTTAGCTCTTTCTTTTAGGACATATAAGTTTGTATGATATGTATTAAGTATGTTATATATGAAGTAAACAATATATATACTTATAATAGTATTTATTACTTTAATATATAGAATAAGATATGTTATCTTGAAATGTATATTTTATATTATAATGTGACTAAAAATGGTTTTAAATAAATTTTTAATTATCAAATTATAATTTTTTTCGTTCTTTAAAAAATTTGTCTTTCGGCTACCAAACAAAATTTGGTAGCAAAATATGTGTTTTTTGCTACCAAACTACTATTTGGTAACAAAATATATAGTCTTTTGCTACCAACGTTTGGTGACAGAAAGAAAGATTTTGTTACCAAATATATATTTTGGTGGCGAAAGGGCATTTTTTGCTACCAAAAGTTACATTTGGTAACAAATTTTCGAAAAACTTTGTAACCTCTTATTTTGTGCTTGTAATTTTATTTTTATTTTTATTTTTATAGTTTTTCATTAATATAATTGATATCAAGTTTATAACAATCATCCTAGTATGTTTTGTATAACAAATATATTTTGTAATTTAGCTATTTCATGTAGGTGTAACAAGACATATTCATTTGCATGATCTCTGCTAAGTATGTTATACATAGAGTATACAATATACTTCTAGTAGTATTCTATTACTTAATATATATAGAATAAGGTATGTCATCTTCAAACCTATATTGTATGCTACAACGTTACTGAAAAAATGGTTTTTAATTATACTTTTGTCATCGATTTATACTTTTTTCCATTTGTTAAAATGTGTTAATCTACTACTAAATCAAAATTTGATAGCAGAATATGTTTTTGACTACCAAACTAACATTTGGTAGCAAAATATATGTTTTTTTACTACTAAATTTGGGGGGCAGAAAGCAAGAATCTGCTACGAAACTTAAATTTTGATGGCAGAAAGGCATTTTTTGTTACCAAAAGTTATGTTTGGTAACAAATCTTCAAAAAACTTCATAATCTCATATTTTGTGCTTGTAATTGTTTATTTATTTATTTTATGGTTTTTCATGAATATGATTGATATAAAGTTTGTAAGAATTATTCTACTATGTTTTATATAACAAATATATTTAGTGATTTAGCTATTTCTTGTAGGTATAACAAGACATATAAATTTGTATGATATTTACTAAGTCTATTATGAATAATGTAGGTAATGTACTTATAGTTGTATTTTATTATTTTAATATATAAAATAAGCTATATTATATTGAAATCTATAATTTTATGTTATAATACAACTAAAAAATTGTTTTAAACAAACTTTTGTTATCAAATTAAAAAAAAATTTCATATTTTAAAAATTTATCTTTCGACTACCAAATAAAAAATTTGATAACAAAATACGTATTTTTAGTTGTGAAACTAATATTTGGTAGCAAATTATATAGATTTTTGCTATCAAATTTTGGTGGTGAAAAGAAAGATACCACTTTGGTGGCAGAAAGGCATTTCAAATTGTTTTTCTTTTTGTTTTTTTGTTTTTTTTTTTTTTTGAATAGGAAATTTTAACTTTTTCTTCTGTACCAAATTGTTCATTTTCGCTACCAAAATAAATTTGATAACTAAATATATTTTAATATATACAAACTCTTTTAACACCTACCACTCTCCATTTCAAAAATAACTTAGCAGTACTCTCTTCTAACCCTAACTATCGCGACCTTTCTCTTTCCACTCGCACAACCTTCGCCACGCCGTCCTTTTGCCGCACTGTCACCAACATTTCACCATCCCGTGGCCACACCGTCACCGTCGCCTCGTCATGCCATCGCCGAGCCATCCCCAGAACGTCGATTGCAGAAGGTCGGAACCAGTTGTGACCCGTCGCCAGTCCTGCCATGGATCTCGCCGCGACCAGGCCGTCGCTGTGAATCCGCTCCTCCACTGTCAACCCTTAATTTATTTCTAGTAAATCTTGATTTTTAACTCACTTTCGTTCAATCTTTCTTATATTTAAACAATGTAGGTTTTTGTCTCAGTTTTTTTAGAGGTAGAATATGCAAATTTCGTTATGGCATCCATGGTGTTCGGGCAAAGGAGTTATGGGGGATGTTGGTGAGGTTCATCCATGGAAGCCGTGCTCTTGCAAATGACCAAAAAAAAAAAATCTGGTTTGTTGTTTATTGATAATTCTCTCTCTCTCTCTGTTTTTTTTTTTTTTTTTTGGTCCAGGTTTGAGACATTGGGTTTTTACAAACAACAGTAACAACAAATCAACGAGATGGAGAATGTGGGTTCGAGTATTCTTTTTTTGAAAAGATATATGTTATGATATTTGGATTTTGAAAATTCGAGGTTTTGGAATGTGGGTTTTGTGTGGATTAAAATGGTGGGAGGTGGCTGTTTGAATGTGGGTTTGACTTGCCTCTCTCTCTCTCTCTCTTGCCCGTTTTCTTTTCTTTGTGTAGGTCTCATATTTTTGCAATCTTAAAAACGTCCATGGTGTTGTTGCAGATCAAGATAATGCTAGTGTTTAAGCAGGGAACTGACACGGGACAATGTTGAGATAATAGGTGATTTTCCTTCAAATAAATTTCTTGTTGAACAAAGTGGTTGCACATTTGGGAATCCAAATAATTGGCCTAGAAAAATTGAGAGCAACGGTCTTGACTTTGATATTAGGCGTGTATGTGTTTTTTCTCTTCAACTTTCTGTGTTTATGTTTTTGTTTTTCTCTGGATTGTGTTTTCTAAATTTAAGTTCTTGGCTTTGTATCTTGTAATGTTATAATTGTTTTTTTCCCATATCGTTTTTTTGAGTTCTTGATTTGCTACTTTAGTTCTGGTTGACGAATGCTTTAGATCTAGAAAAATCTATGTTCGTATTTTTAGTTTTTAATTGTTAGTTTGTTTATTAGATTACAAAAGTTATATATATGAATGACTCTATATTATTATGTACAACACAAAGTTAGTAGATTACAACAAAAGTTATGACTTTGCTAACTTTCTATTTTTTGCGTATGGGTTCTGTTATGATTGTCATTCACTATTGGTTGAATCCATTAGTTGAAATTGAAGCTATAGTATTTCCCTTGTTGAATGAAATCAGGAATAGAAGTAGTGGAACAAACATGGTGAGCAGAAAGGAACAAATTGACTAATGGTCCAACCCTATCTTTGGAACGAAGTTTGTGTGGACAGAGTGACAAGAGGGGTTGGCATGTTGATATTAGCAAAGGCAATGATAGAAATCCTTTGTTGTAGTCCACTTTCAATCATTGGAGACTGATGACAGAAATTCTTACGACAATGAAGAGTATGAAAAGCATGATGTTGAGGTATCCTACATGGTGCATAAGCTTCATAAAGATGTATTGCACTTTATTAGTTTATTGTTCTCAATGGTTTTGTTTATTTGATTTGAAATTGATTTAAACTTTGTTTGACGAAGTGATGTTGAGGTGGTTTGTTTGTTTGTTTTTTTTTTTTTTTTTTGGTTTTTTTTTAAGAAGTGACTCTCACTTAGTTTTTGAGTGAAGTTCACATTGTTCTTTGTTAAAGCATGTGTGTTGTTATAAATTTTCTCAATAAGGAAAAGTTCATTATCCACAATTATGGTTATAGATGTTGAATAGAGACATATTTGAGAAGAACCACCACAAAATCATTTTGAGTTCTTGGGAAACGGAAGAGAAAGAACTTGAGCTATTGTTGATGGAAATGGAGGGACCGGTGTTAGCAGACAACAAAGTGTGAAAAGATCAGCCCCCCTCCAAGTCTTGTTAGTTAGATTTTCTAGTTGTGTAGGATTATAAAATGTTAACAAGTAGTTTGAGTTACTTGAGTGTGATCATGGAAAGGTGGTTATTGATTATGTAATCAAAGATTTAAAGGTACTATAATTAATATAAGATATTTAGTTTATTTCAATTATAAAAATATTTATGAAAAACAGAGGATAAAATTTAGAATAATATTTTTGGCAAGCAAGAACTTTGGTAGCTAAACATTTTTGCTACTAAAAATTCGTAGCAGAAAATTAGTCATTTGCCCTTTTTGCAACAAAATATTTGGTGGCTAATACATAAGAATTCGCTTACAAATACCTTTTGCTACCAAAATTTGGTCACATAATCTCGTACAATTTGTTACTAAATATATTTTGCTATCAAAATGTTTGGTCACTAAATCTCTTTTTTTTTTTTTTTTTGTTACCAAAAATTTGGTCACAGAATCTGGTACAATTTGCTACCAAATACATTTTGTTACCAAAAAATTTGGTCTCTAAATCTCATACTTTTTGTTACCAAATATCTTTTGTTACCAAATATTTGGTAACTGAATCTCATACGTTTTGTTACCAAAATACATTTTGCTACCAAAATTTTGGTCCCTGAAATGTCATACTTTTTGTTACCAAATACCTTTTGCTACCAAATTTTTTGGTCACTGAACATCATACATTTCGCTACCAAATATAATTTGTTACCAAAAAAAATTTTGGTAACAAAAACTTTTTGCTACCGAAAATTTGGTAACAAATACTTTTTGCAACTGACTTTCTGTTACCAAATTTTTTAGGTAGCAAAAACTTTTTGTTACCAAAAACAAGGTTTTCAGTTACCAAATTTTTGGTAACAAAAAATCAAAATTCTTGTAGTGTACCCACCATTTTGCTCAAAATTAGCCGGTTAGTGATGAAAATTTTAAGTTGAAGTTAGTTAATTTTTTAAAAACTAATTATAAATTTTATTAATTTTTCAAAGAAAAACAAAAACTAATATAAAAAAATATAGTTTGGTTGGAGTTGCTCTTAAATGCCAAATAAAGCTTCAATTTTGATCTTCAATTTTGAAAGGACTTTATACCAAATAATATATATATATATATATGAGAAAAGATCGGCCAACTTTCTCTATTTCCCTTACCCAATTGATTTAGCACTTTGTCGTTTTTTATTTTCTCTCCATCCTACCGAACGTACCCTTAGTTTGTAGTATCTTAAACTCTCACGGCGCCTACTATTTCATCGGATAACCATATTGACTTTACAAGTACTCTTCCACGTATTATCCCAAAACCGAATCCTTAGTAGTCCTCAAATTCACATCCAATTCCTATAAATACCATATGTTACACAGCTATGAAAAAATAACCCAAAAAAAAAAAAAAAAAAGCACACCCAGAAAGATATATATTTATCAACATACGTATATCTTTGAAGTTTTGTGAATAAGTTGGTGAAAAATGAAGTTGATCCAAACCCTGAGCTTCATGCTGCTGGCCATCGCCATAGCAGCCACGGCTCAAAACCCCGTGCTCGACACTACCGGCCAGCCCCTACTCCGGGACGTGGAGTACTACATCAAGCCCGCGATAACCGACAATGGCGGTCGCTTCACTTTGATCAACCGAAACGAATCATGCCCGCTATACGTCGGTCAGGAAAACACGTCTGCCGGAAATGGCCTCCCGGTGACCTTTGCGCCTTTCTTTGAGGACGAGAATGTTGTGAGGGAGGGTAGGGACTTCAAGGTCTCGTTTGCGGCGGTGACGATTTGTGCGCAGTCAACCACATGGCAGCTTGATGGTGAACTTATCGGCACCGGCGACGATGGAGGTTTCAGCAACTACTTTTATATTAGTCCCGGGCAGGTTGAGAAGACCTATTTCGTGGGGTGGTGTCCGAAAGATCCTTGTCAACCAGATCCTTGTAATTGGTTGAGATGTGGGCAAGTTGGGGCTATAATTGAGAATGGGAAGAGGTTGTTGGTGTGGGATGGTAACCCTGCTCTTCCTGTCGTCTTTGAGAGAGCTTAGAATGAAGAAAACATTCCCCATATATATATATATATATATATATATATAAGAATAAGTCAAAATTTGTATTGATATGAGCAAAAATTGAATGTATTACAATAAATGGATCTCACCATAGCTTAGCTATGAATTTGTGACCATCATGTAATAATAGAAGTAAAATCCCCTTTGACAATTCTACCAAAAAAAAATCTCCTTTGACAAGTTGTAACTCTTCACTTTGCCGTAGTTAATACGTCAATTAAAAGGTATACTATGTTTGAGAAACGATTCACATGATGATGAAAGAAAGTTTGGCAATATCCTAAAAATTGTTAGGGGTTAAAAAAAAATGAAATAAAATAGTTATTTCAATTTATCAAAACTTATCGAGTTTAAGCTTGCATTTGGTTTGCCGGTTGAAGATGAAATTTTTAAGTTAAAATTAGTTGACTAGTTATAATTTTTGTTGACTTTTCAGGAAAAAAAAAAAAAAAAAAAAAAAAAAAAAGAGAAAGAGAGAGACAAAAATTGATATAAAAAAATAAAGTTCAATTGGAGTTAAGTTGAAATACCAAATGAACCATAAATATTTGGACATTCATTGTATTCATTATAAAACCTAAGGGTTTTCATCAATCCAATCAACCGATCAGACTAATCGATCCAATCTAATCCAATCCATTTTTTATGGATAACCGATTTTTATTAGATTAGATCGGATGTCAATTATTGAAAACCGATGCAGGTTGGATCAAAGGCACATTTTACCTTGAAAACACCATTCTTTAACTAATATGTGATATTAATATGTTTTTCATACATTTTCACATTAAAATTTTGAAACCCCATATATTATGATATTAAAACAAGAAAAACCATTCTCTCTATTTATAATTTCCTAACAGATTAGGTTATACCTTCGCACACCCTATAATAGTTTTTTTAAAATTTAGTTTTTAACTAGTATGTGATGTATGTAAAAAATACCTAGTAGATTATCCGTTTTAGATAGGCCAAGCAAGAAAATGGGAACAGAAAAAGAAGAAAATATAAAGTCCAAATGAAAAGTCTAAGCACAACCAATTAATTCAACTCAATCCAAACTGATATGGATTGGATTGGATTGATTGTTACACTACTAACGGATTGGATTAGAGGATATTTTCGAAAACCGACCTTTAATTAGATCGGATGTATTATACTACTAAAATAAGATAGATCTCATCTTATGAACACCCCTAATAAAACTTTTATGTATCAGTACTCATTGTGTTTTCTTCTTTTAGTATCTTATGAAAATCTTTAATATTAACGGCTCAGTCGTCGTTGTCATTAAAGATTCGTGGAAATATAAGAGTTCCTTCCTCATTGATGATAAAGGATATATCTCCATCCTTTATTAGTTCGAGAAATTAGGTTAGATGCGGCTCTTTTCTGTACTTATTGTAGAAAGAATTAACCAGACTCTTTTCTTTCCTTTCTTTTTCTTTTCCTTTTTTTTTTTAAAGGAAAATGACTGATAATTATTAATCAAAATAGTAGCTAACCTGGTCAAATATCAAATCCCATCAATCAGTGATTAATGATACTGAAACAATGATTGATTGGGATTGAAAAACCATTGATAGCAATACTAAAGATCAATCCTCAGTCTAATCTGTTACTTTCATATTGGAAAAATTCCTATGCATATCAATCCGCTAGACCCCCAAACTAGTCCGATCCAGTCCAATATTTCATAAAACATCAGATTTATCGGTGAATTCGCAAATTCAATCCATAGTAATTTTATCTAGGAGATATGCAAGACGGGTTGTGGTTCTTGGGGGTGGCGACTATGCAAGATTTGTGAGTGAAGTATAAATGAAACTTACCTGGGATTAGTGTTTCTCTTCTCATTTTCGATAAATGTCCAATGTTTTTATTTTAAGAAAAATATCATTAAAAAAAAATGGTTCGTCAGTGGTGTCACTAATAGATTTGGTGATCAATATTTTATTAATCAATGCGAAGTTAAAACATATCAGTTCATCAATGATATATACTATATCATTACCATCGATTGACTGGTCCATCAACGATGGATTTTTAATATATTAGTTATGGATCATCATAAAATCTAACAATAAAACAGCCATTTACCTAAAAATAAAATAAAAAGTTTGGGTATTTGATTAAAGAAGTATTTAAAAACTGACCATTATCTATCTTTTTATTTACCTTTTGTTATACCATAACCTATGTTAAGACGAAAAACTTATATGTATATTATATATATGTATTTATGAAACTAATCTATGTAATTACATATATGTTTAAAATTTTTTTTGATATTATAGTTGTAGGCATAGACAGGTGATAATATTAATACATTCCACCAAAATCGAGAGAGTTTTTTTTTTTTTTTTTTTTTTTTTTGGCTTCAGAGTTCAGTCTTAGGGCATCTGAGACAGAGGCGATAATTAATAGCTTAATTTTATAATTTTTTTTAAAGAAAAATGTAAGTGTTATTTACGAGGTTACGCCTAAAATCATGATACAGATGTGACATGGTGTAGTTTGAGTTGTTTATGTACTAAAGAAATGTCGGTGACTTGACATTAATGGCAACATCAAACAACAATATTTCAAACGTAATTTTTTCTTGCTGTTCCATCAATAATTAGTCCTAAATGTCAAAAATCTTATAATTGGAAGGCTGTTTTTTGTCATTCCCATTTTTTTCTCTGGTTCGTCAATAAGTTGGGCTATGAATTTCTTTGTTTCTGTTTTTATTTTTATTTTTTCTTTTGGTAAATTTGAGATATCTTCAAACAAAAAGAAAGAAAATGTTAGAATAATAAAACGGTGGGTTAGAAACACTATAATATATATATACATATATATATATATATATCTATTATATATACATATAATTTTGTTTTTCCCTGGTTTCACGTCTCCATAATACATTTAGTACTTGTCATTGAGCCCCACATGATTACAACGTTAAAGTTGGAGCCAAATGCTTTTTGTCTGCATATTATTTATATACTACCAAACATATGCATCTCACAATTCACAGCCACTCTTAATCAGCCACTCCTTTTCCTAGCTGGCTGCTTTTCTTAGTTGTATTTCAATTTTTTTTTTTTAACGAAATTTACCAAAAAGAATAGAGAAACAAAAGGTTTAGAAACACCTAAATCAACCAAGAGAAAAAAACAAGCTCAACAAAATAGGAAAAGTGTATAAAAAAAGCAAATTAAGGGGGGAAAAAACATTAAGATTTTTTAAAAACATTAAGATTTTTTTTACTTTAAAACTCTTTTTACTACTAGCGCTATTATGATTATTATCAACTGATTTGTCCTTCAAGAGTTTACTGTTCTTCCTCAAAATACTTGTTTATCTTTTTCCAAAAGCACAAAATAATAATTTATCTTTTTTTAGCAATTACACGACTTAAATTATTGTCCGCCTTATAATATTTACGTCAACATTATCCGCTCCATGACTTCTTAGTTGTATTTCAAATCTTTACGGCACTAAAATAATTAGCTCAACCGGATAAGGTTAACAAAAATTGACCACTTTGTAGTCTGCTATAAATATTTATTTATGACGATAACTTTCTTTTGTGTCACTGAGACAGTTTATACACGTACTAAAAAAATTGAAGCTAAACATGAAGTTGATCAGATTAAGCCTGAGCTTCTTATGGCTAATTGCCATGGCCGTGGCAGCAACGGCTCAAAACCCCGTGCTCGACACTACCGGCCAGCCCCTCCGCCGCGGTGTGGAGTACTACATCAAACCCGCGATAACCGACAACGGCGGTCGCTTCACTTTGATCAACCGGAACAACTCATGCCCTTTATACGTCGGTCAGGAGAACTCGTCCGCTGCAAAGGGCCTTCCGGTGACATTTGCGCCGTTCTTCGAGGACATGAATGTTGTGAGGGAGGCAAGGGACTTCAAGGTCGCGTTCGCGGCGCTGACGATTTGCAGGCAGTCAACCACATGGCAACTTGATGGTGAACTTATCGGCACCGGAGATGATGGAGGTTTAGGCAGCTACTTTTATATTAGTACCGGGCAGGTTGAGAACACCTATTTCATAGGGTGGTGTCCTCAAGACGCGTGTCTACCGTATGCGTGTAGGTGGGCAAGATGTGGGAGAGTCGGAACTATAATTGAGAATGGGAAGAGGTTGTTGGTGTGGGATGGTAGTCCTGCAATTCCTGTTGTCTTTGAGAGAGCTTAGAATAATGAAGAAAAGCTCCTATATTATGAAGAAAAAGAAGAAGAAAAACCATGTTTAGTTTAATCATATATAGTGAACAATGAAATGTACTACAATAAATGGAGCTTATCATAGCTTTAGCTTTGGATCTATGACCATCATGTCATAATATAAGTAAAATCTCCTTTGAAAAAATTGTAACTCTTCACTTTGTCGTGGTTAAGATATTTTAAGTAGTATTTTAAGTATTACGATGTAGCACAATATTAAAAAGTATGATATTAACTTATCGAATTTAGAAACTTGAATAATCGTGATAAAACTTTTCATGATTTATATCACTACTCATTTATTTTCTTCTTTGAGCATATTATGAAAATCTTTAATAACGGTTTTGTCACCGCTGTCATTAAAGATTTCTAGAGAGAGTTCTTTTCTCGATTATGATCAACGACATGTTTACATTCTTTATTAGTTCCAGAAATTAAGCCAAATAGCAGTTTTGTTTACTTATTTAAAACCAATAGCCATTCATTTTTCTGTTTCCTTTTCTTTTTATTTTTATGAAGATTATTAAAATGGTTGCTAAACTTGTCAAATATCATATTTGATCCATAATAAATTATCATACAAAAATAAAAATTGATTGGAAATCATATTTAATTGGGGATCAATCTGTAGTCCAATCCGTAAGTTTTAAATTAAATAAGGTCCCATTTGGGGGGACATCTAAAAATGGTGTTTTAAAGGTTGAGTTAGAAATGTGTGTTTGGAGGGAAAAATTTTTAAAAAAATTCTGTGATATGAAAAATATTGCAAAAATTTGAAATGTGTTTAGAAAAAAAATATGCAAAATGAATCTTGTCTTGTTCATCTTGTGGATATGAGTATTTTAACATAAAAATTATCTTATTTCAATTTGAAATGAGAAAGTTATGAACTTTTAAAATTTGAGTTTTTTTTTTTTTAAATAGAAGGATAGAAAGTTTGATTTAAAATTGAGATTTTGAAGTCCAGATGGTAAAATACTATCTGGAGATGATGACCCCATATGGGTCCTAAATTCAAATCCGTAATACTCCCAATCTTGTTCAGATCCAGTCCAATATTTCATAAGCATCAGATTTCTCTGATCCAATCTGTAGCCTTTGAATTACGATAATTCTTAATTCATTAGTCTTCTAATTTCATCCAATCCGATATAATTTGATGAAATAGGATCAAGCAGCCAATTGATGGATTAGGTGAACATCCTAACAAAACACAGCATTAAGGTGAATTAAAATATGGTCAGTTCGCTATACATACGATCCGCTTAAAATCTGTTTTTTAGGGGTGGAAGTTCTTCTCAGATAAGTACGTCTGATTTAAGGGATTAAGGATTACTGGAATATTGCATAAACATAGCTATATATATTGTAACTTCTCCAACGGGATATTCCACAATTAAAACGCGGGTCGATTTCAGTGTATTTCTATCTTCGAAATTTGTTCATCTCATTTTCTCTATAACTACTAGCTACGCAGGCTAAAATCACAATTTTATTATAGCTATATATATCAGTGTACACTAGAACAATATTGCATTACAAAAAAGTTTATTTTACATATGTTTAACCTTAAAATTATTAATATATAAGCTCCATTTCTTACTTATTGTAATCACATGATGAAGACCAGTAGTTACACAGATATGATAAACGTTAATTTCAATTCTAGCTTGTGAGGAATCAATTCATATGATAACAATTGTACAAATAATCAAATAGATGACAATTTATCGTCACGTGAATTAATACTCAAAAGTTAAAATTAAAATCGGTGTTCATATCACTACTCATATATATATATATATATATATATATAAAAGCCCAAGGCTCAAGCACTTTCAAAGACAAGAGGCAAAGCAGAGCCATCCAAAGCAGCCAACAATTGCCCGTTCTCAAACAAAGAACCAAGAGAACCACATCTAAACTTGCAAGTGGGACAAAGATCAGCCGGACACCAATCTATTTTGTAGACACCATCAAAATCTCCAGACTTGTCGATTAGGAAATAGTTGGAGTATCCCGCGGCGTCGTCTCCGGTGGCTATAAGTCTCCGCCCGTCGACCGTCTCGTCCTGCTCAACCTTCCACGTAGTCGACTGCACGCAGGTGCTGGCGCGGGAGAATGACACCTTGAAGCTGCTCCGCTCTCTCACCACGCTCTCTCCATCGTCAAAAGGCGCAAACGTCACCGGGATCCCGTCCGCGGTGACGTTCTGCTGCCCGACATAGAGTGGACACGAGCCATTCCGGTTGATCAAGGTAAACGGCCCGCCGTTGTCGGTGATGGCGAGCTTGATGATATACTTGACGCCACGCCGGAGGGGCTGTCCGGAAGTGTCTAGCACCGGGGAATTCTGGGCTGAAGTGGCTGATACCGCCATGAAAAGCAATACAAAGCTCAGCTTTCCGATCAGCTTCATGTTCAGCTTCATTTTTTTTTTTCCTGCTTATATGAAGAACTTAGACGAATAATAACGTTATAGTTTAATGGCTGGTTTTGATGTTTCTATACTCCTAGTATTTATAGGATTCGGTAGGGCTGGGTGAGGATTGTTTAAGAGATGACACATGGCAATGGGAATAAAAGTCAATTCATATTATCAATAAAATGAGTCATTAAGGGTTCGTTTGGTTCACCAGTTTGAATTAGAAATTTTAAGTTTCAATAGTAATTTTTGTTGACTTTTCAAAAAAGACGAAAAACTTTTTCAGAAAAGACAAAAAAATTTTTCAAAAAAAGACAAAAGCTGAGATAAAAAGTTTGAGTTGAAATGGTGAACCAAACAAGAGCTTAGTGTCATAAAGGTTTCAAATATGACTCAATAGCCGTTTACTTTTCTGGTTTTGTAGGGGAAGGGTCTTTTTTAGTGATTTTTTTAATAAATGTAATAAGTTTTTTCAATAAGTAAAAAATTTCCTTCAATTTTTTTTTTTTCAAATGTTGTGATGATAGACTACTTGATAGTTCATTACTAATAGATTGAGTGATTTGGTTGGTGATTAACGAATATAAAACAATAATATACTAGTCTATTAACAATATACCATTGATCTATCAATTATAGACTGATCCATCTGGTTTATTAGTAAATCACTAATGCACTATAGTAAAAACCAGAAAAAAAAATAATAATAGGAAAAATCAGGTAAAAAGGCAAATATTTTTAGACACTCATTTAGGCAAATGAACATTTTTTATCAAACAAAAATTATCAATAAACAGTAATTGATCATAATCAATCAATGATTGACCATTATAAATCAGTGATTTATCATAATGAATCAGTAAAAAATAAATATTAATATTGATCAATCACTAATTAACCATGATCAATCCCAAATATAAGGATAAAAACAAAAATTCTGCTATTTATTTAAAGGAGTAGTTAAAAAAATGCCACCCACCAAATTTTCCCTTTACTAATATACAAATACCTATATGTATTTATATATAAACTAACGTATGTATTTAGGTAAACGTAGAACCCAAAACCAAAAAAAACAATGGTCTCAAATTTTCGCATTGAGATGTAGGTCTTCTCAAGAAATTAAGACACCAAAGATGAAAGAGTTGTGGAGCCCTTCTTTTCAACATCTCTTATGGATGAGGTTGTATTTGTGTGTGTGTGTGTGTGTGTGTGTGCTCTTTTTTTTTTTTTTTTTTTTTTTTGGCGCTAGAAGGATTAGGTTGTACTGGAAATTAAGACAAGAAATGTGTTACGTACGAGGCTACGTCTAAAATCTTACGATTGACCATGACAAGGTGTAGTTTTAGGTTGATGAACTTACAAACAAATATCGGTGATTTCTATAGCACGACATTGACAACATCAAACAACAATATTTCAAACGCGATCCTTTTTCTTGGTGTTCCATAAATAATCCTAAATGTCGGCAGGGAAATCTTACAATTGAAAGTTTTTTTTTTTTTTAATATTGTTTTCACTAATTTTTCCGTGGTTTGTCTTTAAGTTGGATTATGAATTTCTTTGTTTGTGTTTTCTTTCTTTTTTTTTTTTCTCTCTTTTTCGTTTAAATAATTTGAGATATTGTCAAATAAAATAAAATAAAAAGATATTAATTATAAAATTTTAGGCAGTTCTAACATGGGATACAGCTGCTTTTCCCATCGACCGGGTACGCAATTAGGTGCATTGGATCAGATGACAGTGAGAAAAAGGGCTCCACAACGTTGAAATAGGATCAAATGTTGCGGAAGGAAAGTCTTAGAGGGAAAAGTTAGTTCAAACCTTTCAAACGAAAAAGCATTTAATCAAGTGTTTAGTTTTTAGAATTTGTCATCACAATTTAAAAAATAAAATAAAAGAAAAGAAAAACTTTCAAACGACAAGGGATTTTATCTAGTGGTTAGTTTTAGAATTTATCATCACATCTTTTTTTCTTTCTTTTCTTTTTTCTTGTAAAAATTTGTCATGGGTATTGTTCATAGCCGAAAATCTCCAAAAGAGGGAGAAATCCTAGTAAGATAAGTTTTTTTTTTTTTTTTAGAAGAAGAAGATTCTAAAAGTATTTGCAAATTAGGGTTCTTAAAAAAAATCCATCAGATTTGTCTCAGCGAAGAGGTCTAATTTCAATGAGTTTTCTCTTTTCCAAACAACAAATTTAAGTAAATCCCTTGAAATAAATTTTTTTTGACCTATCAAGAGAAAAAGAAAGTTATGAGAAATAATAGTATTTTGGGAAATTGAAGGACATAAGAGTTGTGCTTGTGAGAAAACATAGAAAGAATAATAATAAAGACGAGATGGAGACAGAGAGATAAAAAGTGCGGCATTTAGCTAGCGTCCCACCTTCCTGTCTCGACTGGTGGTGGGCACAATCCCTTGAGTCTAGTTCTTGAGCGATATTGTCAAACGAAACGAAAAAAAACATGTGTTTGGGTGATGAGTACTTTTTTTGGTTCACGTCTCTATAGTGCATTTAGTACTCCTCATTGAGCCCCACATGATCACAACGTTAAAATCGGAGCGAAAAGCTTTCGTTTGCACACAATTTATATGCTACCAACCATCACAGTTCTCACCTGTCGCAGCCACTCTTAGTCGGCCACTCCTTTTCCTAAAGTTGGCTACGTTCCTTAGGTTTTTTTTTTTTTTTTTTTTTTTTTTTTTTTTTTTTTTAAAGAAAAAAGGTAAAAGAACACAATATGAAAAAGGGGGGGAAAAAGGTCTTACAAAGACCTAAATCAAAACAACTGAAAGGGAACTCAACAAAATATGAAAACGGTAATAAAGAAGTAAATTAAAAGAACAAAATATGGTTTTTTTTTTTTTTTTCCTTTCAAATTCTTTTTATTACAAGCGTTAAGATGATAACTATCAACTGATTTATCCTTTTAGATGTAGATGCTAGAAATCTACGGTCAAATTTCAACCAGATTAGATCATAAGAAAATTAATATGCATAAATTAGTGGGGTCCTTGGATATGGCATATGAAAATCACAGAACGATTGGAATCAAAAAATGAAATGGATAAATCAAAAATGAAAGTAGTAAAAGATATTAACACCGAAATTTAGCGGGGTTTGCCGGAACACCGTGCTACGTCCTCTGAGTTTGGCTTCACTATATATGGGTTTCTTTGTACAAATTAAAGGTTATAGTTTCTGGATATAATCCGGCAGAATAACAATAAGCAAAAGGGCTTTTTTTTTTTTTTTTTATAGAAAAAGGGATCCTTAAACGTGAGGAGTCTTCCTCTATTATAGAGGAGAAATCATGGGTCCGAGTTTTTAAGACAGTAGTGGGCAGTTCCCAACTACACTAAGTAATTCAGAACACGTGCAAGAACGTGGACCAAAATGCCATGATTGATCGTGGATCTAGTGATTATGGAAACTGATTTCTAACCGTTTGCTGTTTGTTAAATATGAGTGCTTAACGACGAACTGATCATCCAAAATGACCAACAATGGTTGAGCATCATTCACCATTCGTTTTGTTGGGTCAAGTACCCACCCCGATCCATACTTGGTAAATTAACGAGCCTCAAGGGAACTAAGACCAAATGGTCGAGGACTATCATTTGTCATTCATCACTTTTCTTGTGAGTGATAATTGTTCGTTGGGCCAAGCCCAAATGTTCAAGAACACTTGATCCGTCGTAATTCATTATTTGTCATTTGTTGATCCACTGATCATGATGACCCAGTTATAACATTACGGGGAGATGATATCTGATCCCAACACTAGAGATCATAGTTCATCGTGAGAATATTTGAATAATTTGCATAATAACAAAAACAAAACAAAACAAAAACGAGTCGGCCACGATTGTCCGCCCCACCTTAAGTTGTATTTCAAATCTTTTACGGCACTAAATAATTAGCTCAATTGGATAAGGATTAAAAAAAAAATTTTTTGACTTTGTATTCTGCTATAAATATTATGATGATGGGTCCGTTTGGTGAATAAGTTTAAATTGAAAAAGTACAGTTTGAGTTGAAATTTTTTATTGACTTTTCAGAAAAGACAAAAATTTTTTCAGAAAATGACAAAAACTGATAAAAAAAATATAATTTAAATTAAATTGTCAAACGAGGCCGATATCTTTTTAATGTGTCACTAAAACAGTGTAAATACTTACTGAAAACACTAAACCTAAACATGAAGTTAATCGGACTAAGCCTGAGCTGCATATGGCTAATTGTCATGGCAGCCAAATTCGCATCCACAGCCCGGCACAACGATTCCAACGCTCCGGTGCTCGACACCACCGGAAAGCCTCTTCGACGCGGCGTGGAGGACTTCATCCACCCCGCTGCCTCCGAGAGCGGCGGCCCTTTCACCCTGATCGACCGGGACGGCTCTTGCCCCTTCTACGTCGGGCAGCGCAACGTCACAGCGGACGGAATACCAGTGACGTTCGCGCCGTATGTCGAGGGAGAGAATGTGGTGAGAAAGCTCAAGAACTTCAAGGTCGCCTTCTCCGGCGCCACGTCCTGCGTGCAGTCCACGACGTGGAAGGTTGGCGGTTTCCATGCCGCGAGCGGGAGGAGATTGATCGGTACCGGAGACGTCGCCGCCCCGGGATTCGACAACTATTTCTTCATCAGCACGTTCCAGGAGTTTGATAATATCTACACGCTTGAGTGGTGCCCGGCTGTGTTATGTCCCACTTGTTTCTTCATAAGTGGGTCTGTTGGTTTGCTGTTTGAGAATGGCCAGAGACTGTTTGCGTTGGATGGGAATGGTTCTCGTTTTCCTTTTACTGGTACTTTTCCTGTTGTGTTTGAGAGAGCTAATAATATGAAGTTCCATGAAGTATAAGTCCTTTTATGTAATAATTAAGAAAATGGGGTGTATATATTTCTGGTCGAACAACATCATATCTCTCAATGAAATATATATATATGATGATGATGACGTTTTGCGTTTAATTGTACTACTCCAATAATAGTAGTGAATAAAGTGGAGATCTAGCTCTTATATATTGCTAGTAATTATAGCTTGATTTTCATTATATTGTTGAAGAAAAGCGTCTTTTTTTTTTTTTTTTAGGGCAGCAAGTTCATAATTATTTCTATAATGGTATGATATATACAGTGTACGTTTTCATTTCTTGAAAAGAAACAAAAATACTCTTAGATTTAAAACGTGGGATTTCCTATCTAAATCATTCTCCTCTCACATCTGTTGAGCTAGACTAGCGGAAAAGTGTTAATTATAACTTCTTGTAAGTGCACAACTAGGATAATATTTCTCAATGCAAAATATATGGGAACTTCGATAGCAACTTGTTGAGATGAGGATAATTTCTCTAATCGCGCGTTAACGGAAGTATATGGGATTATGTAAGTAAGGACAATTATAGTACAAAGATAATTAAATTGTGGACTCTTAATAGTTGAAGAGAAAAGCTAGAAATCTAAATATTTATAACTAAGAGTGCATTTAGCGCACCGGTTTGGAATGTCAGTTTTAGGTTAGACTTAGTTTACTTTTTAAAAGCTAATTAAATTTTTGTTAATTTTTAAGAAAAAGTCAAAAATTAAATTTGAGGGTCCGTTTGGTGAATGAGTTTGATTTGGAAATTTTAAATTTCAATAGTAATTTTTGTTAACTTTTCAAAAAAGACAAAAAACTTTTTTCAGAAAAGACAAAAAACTTTTTCAGAAAAAGACAAAAACCGATGTGAAAATTTTGGTTTAAGATTGAAGGTCAAACGAAGCCTGAATTTTTGAGTCTAAAACCTGATGTTCAAATGCAAGCTAAATATACAGAGCACAAAAATGTTAAATCAAGAAAACAAATCAATAAGATCAGAGGTTCCAGTCCCAGCTTCATTTTGCCTTCAATTGATATTACATCACCAAAAGCTAATAAACTTTAAGGGTGAGATTGGTTTCTATCTCATTTTAAACTAAATTGTACTTTTTTTTATCATGATTTTTGTCTTTTTCTGAAAAAAGTTTTTTGTCTTTTTTGAAAAAGTTTTTTGTCTTTTCTGAAAAATTACTATTGAAACTTAAAAATCTTAAACTAAACTCATTCACCAAACACCCCTAAGGATAAAAACTCGATACAGTTTTGCAAACACTGAAAAAAAAAATGAAGATAGTGATTTTAAGATCTCAAAATAAATTGACAAAGCTTAATGACTTGTGGACAAAGTTGACCCATAATCCTGTAAAGAAAAGTATCTTTACTCTTAATAAAACTGGTTTAGATCAATATATATTCGTTTTCCTTCTTCTAGATTTTTCTCACTGAGTTTTTCTAGTTGAGCTTCTTAGCAGGTCGAATAGATCTGTTTTCGTATGCCTTTTTTCATGTAGTTATATACATACATATATATATATATATATGTGTGTGTGTGTGTATTTGCATCTAGTGGGAGGGAAGAAAAACATATCTAGAGAAATTAGTACTCCTAATTAGATCGGCACATGCTAACAATCAATCCCGCGGTAAGCTTACTACGCATATTACTAAAAAGAAAAGGTAAATTGAAAAATTACATCACAAACATTGATCAAATGACAATGCAAAAAGGAAAACAACCTAGTATATTCAGCCAACTGATGAGTTTAGAAACAACTAAAAATTGATGCCAAAAGAAATGTTTGTGTCACCCCGTTTATTAATAATATTAGAAAACATCCAATTAAACATAAACTGTTTATTAAATAAATTAGAAACTTTCAACCTAAACACAACTCATTTATTAACCGTGGCATCAGCCCCGCATAATTACTTAAGTTAATAATTTATACAATAACAACTTATTTAAAATGATTGTGATACTTTTAATATGCTTATTTGTCAATTTATCTTTCCTTTTAAGAAAAACAAATGAAGTTTCTGAAGAAATTTTAAAAATTCATAATATATGTACCTACTTAATTCTATAAGTTTTTATATTGTATCAAATATGTTGTTAATTTGTGTCGAAGCATGTTTTTGTACAAGGCCTTCTTCTTTAATGCTTGGGTCCACGCTATTTGGTGGACCCAATCTATGGACTGACGTTGTGCTCATGGAACCCTTGTGGGTCCTGGTTTTTGATGGGAAGGTAGATAAGTCAATTAATTTCTTGACCCAAATCAGGTGGGTTAATTACGGATTCCAAAGGTAATTAAGTCATTAACCCATGCCCACTGTTTAAGCTTAAAATCTCCAAAGGAAAGCCCCCCGTCATTTAGTGAATCTGAACCCTTAACCCTTAACAATCAGCTCTTAAAATCCATAGACCATCTTATAATTCTCTCGTCCATTAGATTTTTCGTCCAAATTGTAAAATGCTAAAAGCCCGATTGGGAGAACTTCTTCAGACTGAGTTTTACATCTGATATAAAACTCTCAATTATACATCTCTTTTTCTTTCTCTTCCATTTTTAAAATTTCAAACTTTAAAAGTTCATAACTTTCTCGTTTCAAATCAAAATAAGATGATTCTTATATCGAAATGTTTATAACGACAAGACAAATAAAAAGACATTCATTTTGCATAATTTTTTCTTAACACATTTCAAATTTTTACGTTATTTTTTATATCATGTTCATTTTGAAAAGTCCTCCAAATATACATTTTTAACTCAATTTTCAAAACTCTGTTTTCAAAAGTCCTCAAAAGTCCCCAAATGGGACCTTAGGTTTATCAATTCCTTTATAAGAAAAACACAAAATATGTATTTTCAAAACTGTTCATGTCAATGATGTGGGAGTCTTCAAGTCTTGTGCTTTTGTTTCTAGAAGGGCTAATAACCTGGCTCACCTGCTTGCCAAACATGCTCTAAAGTCAACTCTCAGCTGTAATTTTTCAGAGGGCATTCCTCTCTGGAGAGCCCCTGGTGTGGTGGCCGATTTGGCCCATTAATGGAACTTCAGCCTTTACCGCAAAAAATAAAAATAAAAACAAACACTTTTCAAGTTCATAAGAAAATGAAATAAGATGTCATGGTTACGTAATATTGCTCTCAACATCGATGACGTGGATGATGTTTTCAATTTGTACAAGCAAAAGGTCATTTGCAAAATAATAATAATAATAATGAATAAAAAATAAAAAATGAGTTTGGTAGAGGTGGAGTGAAAATAACGATTCCGTCTTCAACGTCTGTCCGAAAACTAAAGTGGAAAGGCATATGAAATCCTACAAAAAAAAAAAAAAAAAAGGGGGCGGGGGGGGAGGGGGGGGAGTTTTATTTTTGGACTCAACAATATCTTTTTGACCGTTGATTTTACCATCAACAAATTATGATCTATTTTCCTCTTTTCTTAACTCGTTTTCCCGATGCGTTTTTCTAATAGAACGCCTCTTTGAATTATAATTTATTAAATAATAGATCCTTTTATATTCCGCTTGTTTCGTTTGTCTTTTTTTATGGAGTTGCTTATTATTGTCTTTATTACTCTCTTGTTTTATTAGCTTTGAGATGAACCCAGATCCTCTGTCAAGACTCGGGGTATTTGGAATATTATTTTAAACTAAAATTTTCATCTCAGTTTTTTTTTTTTTCTGAAAAAGTTTTTTATCTTTTTAAAATTTTTTTTTTATCTTTTCTGAAAAGTCAACAAAAATTACTATTAAAACTTAAAATTTCCAACTCAAACTCATTTACCAAACGGACCTTTGTCTTGCCCTCTATCTTCCCTTATTAATGCCTCGAAATCCATATCCCAAATTGATGGCAAACTCAAAACCCACAAACAAAAAAAATTGGAAAAATGAAAGAAGCGTTGATGGATTTTTTTTTTTTTTTTTTTTTTTTTTTGGGATAGATTGATATAGGTGTGGTTTTCAGTTTTTGACAAAGTTTATTACTAAAATTGAGGTGTTAAATGTCTTTCTTTTTTTATTTTTTATTTTTTAACTTTTCTCGCCGTTTTTTCTTTGTTGAATGCTGGGTTAAATAAATCCAGGAAATACATAAAAGCACATATAGTTCTTCAACATTAAATCCAATGTTCATGAGAAATTTGCCCCCTTCATGTGTGGATATCGGTTATTTTAACTGGAAAACGAACTTCAATTTCAATTTTTTTTTCCTCTTTTTTTTCTTTAAAAGTGTCATGAGTTTTTAAGGGCCATTTGCAGGCAACATCTGGATTTGGTTTTCATGTTTTTTTTTTTTTTTTTTAGTCCTTTTTCTCAATTTAAAACTACTCTTCACTATTCACATATCAAAATATCTATAGTATATTCAAATTTTTAAATTCCATAACTTTGTTATTTCAAGTTCAAATAAAATGATTTTTCTTAAATCACATAAAAATTTGAGAAAAACGAAACAAGATCTTCAGAACCTCCCAATAAATACTCTAAGCTTATTGATTGTAAATGAAATATCTGGTCTCGTCATAGTGAGGTATTACAAAACACCAACTGTACTCCTGTACAAAGAAGGCTGATCAAACAGCTCAATATACACTCTGATACCATAAAAAGAAACAGAAAATCTAGAGAGACAAAGAGAAACCCAAATAGAGAAAGTAAAGAATCCAGAAGCTAACTGTTAAAGGCTCAACAACAACAAGAGTCAGTGAATTTCATTAGTATACATATTTGATCCAACAAGAGAGAAAAACAGAAGTTGTTTCATAAATATCTTGAAAATAAACTCCTAACGGACTCAATACAATCTGACAGAATCTAATAGGAATTTAACATTACAAAATACAGCTCAGCTAACAGATATTCTCTCAATACATTTTGTCTTTAATTTATGCTGTAAGACCGAAAGTTATAATGAACTCTGAAAAGATAGAAACTCGATAATTATACAATTATACGAACAAGTGAAAATAATAATTTTAAAATCTTGAGATAAATTGACAAAGTTTAATAATTAACTTGCAGAAAATGATGACCCATGATCCTGCAAAGAGAAATATTTATACTTCTCGTGTTTGAAGTAAAACGGGTTTCAAGTTACATAATAAAATCTTGGATCATACACTTTTTTTCTCGTTTCTTAAAATTTTTTTCCCGTTGAGTTTTTCTAATAGAACGCCTCTTTCAATTATCTATTTCGAGAATAGATACTTCTATATTCCAATTTTTTTTTTTTAATCATTTTCATAGAGTTGCTTATATATTATTGTCTTTATTACTCTCTTGTTTTGTTAGTTTGAGAGATGGATTCTAAATTTCTTATTCTTTTTTATTTTTTCTTTTGTATGAATGAAGATTTGATTTGGATGAATTGCTTAATTAACGGGTGTTAATCTAATATGTTTGTTAAGTTTCTCTCATATGAAACTCCTACTCTATTTAAAAATATATATATATTCACAAAAAATGTTAAACCCATTTTAAAACTTTTACATTAATTAATTAATAAGAAAGTAAATAAGAAAATGATTTAAAATGTTATTTTATCCGATTATTGTTACGCAATATTCTCAATATCGGTGACGTGCATGTTGTTTTCAATTTGCAAAACGAAAAGATCGTATGCAAATAAAAGATAATAATAAGGAGTTTAAATGGTAACAGAAACAAAGGAAAAAAAAATGAAGCATTATGTCATGTGTTAATTAAAAGACCATGTCATAAGAACTTTTACAGATTATTCTTATTTATAATTAAGGTCATTCATATTTTATTTTCTGAACTTTAAAAATACCCATTTTACCTCACAAGTTTCAAATTAGTTACACTTGACTTTTCATATTAGAATTTTATACAAAAACAAACAGGAAAAAAAAAAAAAAGATTAATATACATTTTTTCGTTTGTTTTTAACAACAATTAAAACAGAAAACGTTTAGTGAGACTTTCTTTTTTTTTCTTTTTCTACATCTGTTTTTAATCAAATTCAAATAAAAAGTACAAAATAGAATTAATTTAGCCCTCATTTTTCTAAAAAATTAATAAAAATTATTATTAAAACTTAAAATTTCCAACTCAAACGGATAATCAAATGGGTAATCAAACGGACCCTTAAAATTCAAAAGGTACAAGAGTTTTTAAACATCAAATCATAATCACGTGAATAATATGCTTTTTAAAATTCAAGTCGCAGCCGAGAATAATCCTATTTTAATAAGTGTGATGTGATATTATCTCACCGTCATAAAAAAGTATAGGCACGGGGACATGTATCATATCATCTCGTTCACCGTGTAAACGTGTAACGAGGCCGTGGTCAAAGTTTTCTGTTGCACATGTTCGGAATAAACTTGAAATAATATAAATAAAGAAGTAAATGAAAAGTCCAAGATTTTGAAACATTACTTAAGGCCAGTTGGGAGGATTAGATTTATCCATTTGACCACGGAAGGGCTCTCCAGGGTACTAATATTGCAAGAATTATGATTTACATGCCGTGACGCAAGTGTACACGCACAGGCAAAAAAACTTTTTTTTTTACCAATATAATAGTAATTAATTAAGGCAAATTAAAATTCACAACTAACTTTCATAATAACCTAATTGCTTACTTCCTTGACTAATCTTCATATTTAACTTTTTAATATTATTAATCATTTATATTGACTGCGTCAAGATCAACAATTCAAACCCAGTTTTTTTTTTTTTTTAAATTTGCCACGTTGAAATAGATGTATTTAAATAAATCTAGATCCTTTAACCCACACGTAACCTTGCATGAAATTTCGTTGCATAAAAAAATGAAAGACATTAGACTTTTAATTTTTTTTTTTTTTTTTTTTTTTGTTGATAAGGAAAGACTTATCTAGCAAAAAAGAAAAGTAATTAAGACTTTAGACTTTTTGATTCCTCACGTTATTTCTTTTGAAATTCTCCTATATAACAGTATCATAACTCAGCTCATCCTATATATACAAAGAAATTATCTGAAATCTACACAAAACCCAAAAATTTACCAAAATTTGCCTTGTAACATATCTATAGTCATGAAGGTCACAGGAACCCTAGCTATCTGCTTATGGCTTGCCATGGCCATAGCAGCCAGAGCTGACATGGATCCGATCCTCGACACCTCCGGCCAGCCTCTCACCCGCGGCGTGGAGTACATAATCAAGCCCGCCATCGCCAACGGCGGCGGTAATTTCTCGCTCGTCGATAGAAACGGTTCCTGCCCGTACTATGTCGGTCAAGAGGACGCTAACTCGACCGGGGGGACCCCGGTCACCTTTTCGCCCTACATGGAGGATGAAACCAACGTGATTGAGACGAGGAACTTCAAGATCGACTTCGCCGGGAACTTGACGTGCAATCAGTCCACGACGTGGAAGGTCGGCGACAACGACACGGTGACGGGGAGCAGATTGATCGAAACCGGAGACAACGCGACGCTTCTAAACTATTTTTACGTTTACACAGAGAATGGATCGTACGGATTGAGGTGGTGTCCTTCTCAACTCTGCCCCTATTGTAGGCTTGATTGTGGGTTTGTTAATTCCTTGAATGAGAATGGGACGTGGTTGTCGTATTTGAACGATACTAATTATCTCCCTGTCGAGTTTGAGAAAGCTACTACTAGTTAATTTTCCTTCATATGGAGATGAGATTGTACTAGTGATATATATAGATATATACACACACATATATAAACTCTCTTACCTATATGGTGTAGTGAATAAGTGTATCATTTAGAATTTTTAATAAACTGGCTAGTTGTAGCTAGCTCAACCATGTGAGCATATATAGGTATGATCTTAGTTCATGATTTCATGTCTTGTACACGCATATATATGTATATACGGATTTATTTTGTATCCATAAATGTTTAATTGTTCGGTATTTTTTTTTATATCTTGTTTTTATTTCTAATTAATGAGATAACCGTGTTCAGATGTGTCGATTTAATTTGAATGTGCTTTAAATATTTTGATGATGTTGTCGATGAGTGATAATATATAAACTTTGGTCGAATTAATAAGGGATTTTGTTGGTGCGTAATGTAATATTTTGATTCAAAGAAGAAATTAAGTACTGGAACTTATAAAATAAAAATAGAGATTATATCTAATTACTAGAACTCATTACAAAATAAAACCAGAGATTCTCTCAAATATATATATATATATATATATGAAACCAGAGATTATATTAGGGAAATCAAACGTAGTCCTGCCTAATAAATCCTGTAGCTAGAACAAATCCCTTTCTGAAAGTCAACTAGTTCTGTTTTCTTTCTTCTTCTTCTTCTTCTTCTTTTTTTTTTTTTTTTTCCACAATTGCTCTGAGTAAATTAATTTATTGGCAATTGTTTGGACGGTCTTTTTCGTTTATTTTTTAATATTATTTTGCTTATTCAAAACATTAGTTGGCAATATCTCCGACCTAGATCTCTCAAAAAAAATAAAAATAAAAAAAAAAATCTGCAAGTTAGACTCTTCGAATCGAAATTATATTTATATGAGAGAACAGCGTTGGAAAATGTATTATTTTGATCTCTTTTTTTATGCTTCCATATGACAGCAAATAGGCACATTGACTTTATGTGCAGGTTTTGTTGATTTCTTGCACGTTTAAGTTTCAATTAGATAACAACCTTAAATATATAAAAATATATGTATATATAGATATAATCATAAGAAAGGTCTGGAATCTTATACCGATATACTATTTGGCACGTGTGATTTTTTTTATTTAAAAACTTAAAACAATTAATTATTTATATATAACTTTTTATTTAGAATATTATATAATAATAAATTTTTATTTAAAACTTATCACATAATATATTAATTAAAATATATTATATTAAAATCATTCGTATCATAAAAATGATTGTAAATATTAAATAAAAAAGATATTGGATAGCAGTCCTCGTTATAATTTATATTAATTTTCAATTAGAATACGTAATTGCGCGTTATTGAATTTATTTCGTTTACTAGTCAAAAGCTTTGAAACTTTCTAGCTGACTTTTTTTATAACCTTTTCCGCCGGCTCCAATTAATCGACTGCCTGTGATAAATATTACGTACTACTCTATTCTCCTAATCATGGAGTTTCCATGAAAGCTTGATTCATTGAGACGACAATAGGACAAATTCAGGATGTGACAGTCTTGTCACCAATCTTTACGAATAAAAACATTTTTCATTTCCGTCTTGTTTAAATTAACAGAGGCATAACGGTTTTCTTATCATGAGCTCGGGTGTAAGGTTTAATCCTATTATTTAATGTTCCGTTTGTCTCGCTATCTTAAATTTAAATATTTCATCTCAATTTTTATTTTTTTTTTCTGAAAAATCAATAAAAAATATAATTAATTTTTAAAAAGTCAACCGACTCAAATTTAAAAATTTTAACTCAAACTATTTTACCAAACACATTCTAAATTTCATCATATAAATATGAAATATTAAAATAAAAAGTTAAGATTAAAATAAATAAAGATATAATATTCAATTTTCCATATCTCAAATATGCTAAAATTTAATATTATAATAAGATATTATATAAAATATTTATAGCATTAAAATAATATATAATTAAACAGGACAAGTAAACAGATAATAGGGTCGGGATCTATATGAACCCGCCTTTTGTCCTGTAATCCGTAATAGGTTAAACTTTTAATACTTTTACATCAGATTTTCCCATCCCACGTTAAGGCAGGTTCCAGCAGATAAACTGGGAAAATTGTCGTCCCACATTTTTCACTACTTTTAGAAACTTTTATTTTAATCATTGAATTTTCAATTATATGATTTATACGTATAAAATTAACAATTTACAACATGTGATATATAGCTGCTCTCATTCATGAATCAAATACATTGAAAATTTAATCCAAATAGTTGAAACTACTATTTTTACACATAATTAAAGAGGACAATGACTAAAAATAGGAGTTCCACTTTTTCTTAGAACTAGGAGGCTTTTAACAAGTCATATTCGGAATAGTCTTTTACAAAGAAAGTTTCAACTTATAATCTATTGCGAGTTTTTCCCAGCTTTGTTTATCTTTAGTTGTTGGTTCCTTAAGCCTTTTGGTTACTTTTCTACTTTGGGTATTAAATTTAGAGCAGGCAATTCGTGTCGCTTGTTGTATTTGAGCTGACATGTTTATAACACGACATAATTAGATTCAACACGAATATTTTATGATTAATAAATGTATCAGGAACTCAACATATATATAGACACAAGATGTTTATTATATGAATAACATGACTAGTACACATGAGCACATTTATTAAACAGGTTATGGTGGATTTTGAAAGAAGAAGTTATTTATAACCCAACTGGAACAATGTAAATTTAAAATTAAAAAAAATAATAATAAAGTTAAAGCCACAATCAATTGGCTATTAATTACAATTAAAAGAATTTGAATAGTGTAACAAGTAAATACACAAATATTCTAGAACGTCATGAGAAGTAACAAACACATAAAATTCCATAAACACAAACATGTACAGGTCATAAATAGGTGGGTTATTTTGTTTGAAATTTCAATTAGAATACGCAATTGGATATTATTGTTCTATTTTGTTTTGTTTTCTAGTAAAAAGCTTTGAAACTTTCTTCTTGACCCTTTCCCGCTTATAAGAATTTGTCAAAATATGTCGGTATCCTCCAACTCCAATTAATCGACTGCCTATAATAAATATATACTACTTTTTTTCTCCTAAAATTTTTTCTATGATAGAAGCGGTCATTTTTCACTATCAATATTTAAAAAAATCTTAGAATTAGTCATTAAATTAATTAGCTTTTCAATAACAATATGATATAAGAGTGTTCATACTAGCAAATTATATGATGCGATATAAAACTTCTCCTTTTTAAAAATCAAGTTATAAAAAAGTTCAACTAACTTAGGATTAAAACTTCAATTTCTATTTATGGCTAAAAAGGACAATTCCTATAGAAAAGTACTATATATATGTGTGTGTGTGTGTTTGTGTGTGTGTGTATATAATTTTTTATTTGCTAAAAGGGAAATTCATTCCACAAGAAAGCCAGAGGCCACACACAAAACAAACAAGAAGCAGAACCAAACTAACAAACGCAAAGACAAGCCGTACGGAAACCACCCAAACTAACAAACCAAAACAAGATTAGGTGGAAGTAGACTGAGGGTCCCACTCGCCCAAGTCTGACGGGACTGATTTAGAAATTAGGGGGTGTTTGGTGTATGAGTTTGAGTTAAAATTTATAAGTTTCAATAGTAATTTTTGTTGACTTTTTCAGAAATGACAAAAAACTTTTTCAGAAAAAGATAAAAATTGAGTTTAAATCCATGAATTTAAACTATTGTACCAAACTCACCCTTAATTAGAGTCAATGACACCAAAACTACAAGAATTCCTCACCCAAAGTGCCAAATAGTGGGCCACGTAGGTACTTCTTTTCATGAAAGCTTATCTATATAATCATATTTTTTTCATTCACGATTAATATAATATAAGACTTAGTTTGGTTTTTAAGTTTAAATTTAAGGTTCAAACTCAAATTTTTATCTTTTTCTGAAAAAGTTTTTTATTTTTTCTGAAAATTTTTTTTATCTTTTCTAAAAAGTCAATAGAAGTTACTATTTAAACTTAAAATTTTCAACTCAATCTCATTCACTAAACGGGCCCTAAATTTCACATTCTTGACTAATATGATATAAATTTTAATTTTATTAATACATGATATGTGTTATATTAATCTAATATCACATTTTTGTGTCAATGTAATGATTTTAAAGTTTGTGTCATGCCTCCCTTTTTATATTGATTAGTTATCGTAGTTGGTTTTTGACAACATATATCCAGAATTGTCTTTCGCATTGAGAGTTTTGGCTTATAATCTTTTGAGAGCTTCTCTCAGCTTTTGCTCATCTTTTGAAGTTGGTTTAGCCTTTCAGTTACTTTTTTGCCTTAATTTGGATCTAAAATCTTAGGTATGGCAATTCGTATTTTACTTATTAGGCCAATACTTTTATGACAGGACACGATTACTCTCAACATGAACTTGGCACGCTTAACAAGCGGTTCAAGAACCTAATGTGCAAAAAGTTTGTTACATAGATAACACAACAAAACACGTAAACACGTTTATTAAACGAGCTGTGGTGGGTTGAAAATAAAAACTATTTATAATCCAATTAATTGGAACAAGAAAAATATTTTTAAAAATCTTCTTTAAAGTTAAAACCAACATCAATTGATTGTTAATTACGACAAAAACAAGCAATTGAATTCTGTAACTAACAAAAACATATTGAGAATCAATGAACACATTAAAATGTCTAAATCAAACATATATATATGAGTCATAAACAAGTGATTATCATATCGACACGCAATTAACTTGTAAAACTAAAATGGATTAAGCAGATTGACACAAAACTTATCCATTTATTTTCGTATTATCTATGTCAATTAAAAAATGACAGAAAAAAATTAGATAGGCAGAGACCAAACCCATTTATTTTTCATCATTTTTATTTCATCGTGCCTTCATGCCATGCCAGAAATTGCCGACCTACTTGATTAAGGCTTTTTCTTTTGCTTTGAACTTATATACTTTTCATCCTATATTAATAAATATTGCCGTGGGTGGCTTGATAAGGAGTAGTTGCTTTAGGAGTGTTAAATTAGTTGGTATGCCCTCTGGTTTTTTGATTAAAAAACGTCTGAGAAGGAGGCAACTAATGTCAGCATACCCCTTTCCCTTTGGTAGAAAACAATTTTTACATTTAATACTCCAGAAAAAATCTCACAGTACTCAAACCTTTGATCACAGACCCACCACGATAATCCAATACCAATAGACCACCACAATCGATGGTAGTTGGTGTGTGGATTAATTATTTGATATATATATCATTTATCATTTATTACCTCTCTGCAATTTAATTTAAAAAAAAAACAAAAAAAAAATTAAAAAACTAAGTTGGAGATTAACATATATACATAAATGCACATTGGTTTGTTTCATGGTCAAACAAACCTCTTTCAAATTTTTAAAACTCTCACAGAACCTTTTCAACGAAGATCAAAAAATGATTTTTAGAGAATGTTATTTTCTTATGCTTCCGTCATGACTTCAATTTTGATAAGGAGTTATATCCTTGATATACGTACCTAAGCTTACAGCTAGTTTATCTAATAAGAATCCTATATATTGGATGAAACTTTTCTTATATATTCACGTGGGGTCGTGACTAACAGACTTCGAAGAAGTTTCAAATAAAGTGGCCCATATTGGTAAAAATTGACTTTAATTTTCATGTGCATGGATAAGCTTAATTTGACCAATATTCCAATTTCTTTATCTGGGTGTTTCGTACTTAATATGTACTTGTTTCATTAGTATCTGATCATTCAAACAATCCAAATATACTAGAATAAATGGTAAAGGGCCTGATTACTTGCGGTACAAGTTACTTCTCAAATGGATGAGACCCAAGGACCTTTACCCTCAATCTCTACGTGTCATAGTTCTGCACAACTTCATATCTAATATCTATAAATATTATGCCTAATTTGCTAACCTTGATAAGAAAGTAAAAACATCTACGAATTCGAACAGTCACAAACCCTATCACAAATTTTTTTTCCTCAATACGTACAGAAAATGAAGCTGAATATGAAACTGCTCGGGATCTTGGGCTACATGTGCCTTGTCATGGCCATGGTAGCCACGGCCCAAGACCCCGTGCTCGACACCGCTGGACAGCCGCTTCAAAGCGGTGTGGAGTACTACGTCAAGCCCGCCATCACTGACAATGGCGGGCGGTTCACCGTGATCGACAGGAACGACTCGTGCAGGTACTATGCCGGCCAGGAAAATGCCTTAGGCCCTGAAGGATTTCCATTGAGATTCGAACCATTTGCCGAGGAAGAAAGCACGGTGATCGGGGAGTCTAGGGACGTCAAGGTCACCGTCGTCGTGTACACGACTTGCATCACGTCGACAACGTGGAGATTGGCCGAGAGAGATCCGGTCACACAGAGGAGACTAATCGGCACCGGAGACGATGAGAGTGCAAGGAACTATTTTAGAATTAATAAACAAGATGAAGGGATCTACAACATTCAATGGTGCCCTACTGAAGTTTGTCCACTTTGCAGGTTTGATTGCAGCACTACTACTGTTGGGGCATTGGTTGAGAATGGCAAGAGGTTGTTGGCCTTGGATGGTTCTGTACTTCCTGTTGTTTTTGAGAGGGCTTGATACATATATGTGTATATATATATATATATATATGTATACATGTATGTGTGTGTGTGTGTGTATAAACACACACACACTGGAATATTAGGCTTTGCTGTTAAAAAAAAAATTGGTGTATACTGTCCATTTTCCTAGATGGAAAACTTAAAATAAAGTGGTGTCTAATACATACAGAATTAATTTTATGCATTTTTATTTTACATTCTCGGACTTGAACCAATTGAAAATAACTCATATGCCCATTAAACATTAATAACATATATATATATATATGTTATTTCATCTTCGATGCCTAAGGGGGATCTGTGGGATGCGGTCTATTGGGTTATTAGTACCACGTTCTTCTTTGCTTATTGTGGTTTCTTTTCTTTTGTCTTTTCAGTGTTCCTTTTATTTCATTTTCTTCTATTTTTTTTTAAAGGAAACTCTTAACCGTCATTCTTTCTAGAAATTGTATTCAAATTTATCCTTTGAGGCATATATCACGTAATCTGCACTGCTGAATGTTTGAGTGGGCCTCACAAAAAAAAAAAAAAATTAGCACGAGAGATATTGATGTGCTTTTGACATAAGAAATAATTTACACAAAAAGTCTATTTTTAAAGTCTCATTCTAAAATATGTTCATTTTTTGATAATATTAAGTCAATGGACGTAAATGTCCATAAAAAATAAAAATTAAAAATTAAAAAAAAACTGCTTGTAGTGCCTATTTGTTCCTTTTACTATATTCAACATCATTTTCTTTTATTAGTATAATTAAGGTTTTCTATAAACATATGTCTTAAGTATGATTAGATTTCTTATAAACCTATTTTTTTAATATGATTTAGGTTATTTATGATAATTATAAAATTATTGTGATAATGTATTTATTTTTTACTATTATTGATTTTGTTTTAATAGTTAGTTTCTAAAGTTTAAATGTATGATGAAATTGTTTATTTCTTTATGGTAATTACTATATCATTATGATGTTTTTTTAAATGTGTTATGTTTTTTTGTTTATGATATTTCTATATCATTATGATTTCTTTTTCTTTATGATAATTTCAATATCATTATGATTGTTTTAAGGTTTTAAAGTATTTCATATTTTTTTACAATATCTACTTAATTTTTTTTATATATTCAGTGTGAATTTTATTTTAATGACTAATCGTTTATTATAATGATTATTTTTCATGTATCATACAACTAATATCAGTATATGGTTCTTTTTTTCCTTTATAATAAAGCAAGTAAAATGGTCTTTTTTCCTTTTATAAAAGATTTGTTTAGTTTTGTATTTTTTTTTTATAGAATTTTTCTTCCCTTTTTTAATATATTCTTTATTTGTTTAGTTTCAATTCTTGATGAAAGGGTATGGTCTTTATAAATGTCAATTTAGACATTTATGTAAATAAAAGAAAAAATGGACATTTTTTAAATCATAGTCTTCAATTTAGACATTTATGTAAATAATTCTTTTTTGATTTGTGACTTTCGAGTTAAAATTAATATTCATGAAATGTATCATTTCTCTTTATAAGAATAAAATAAAGAATACAAAAGTATAAAGAAAAAAAACCCAAGATATTACAATTTCATTAAAAACCATATAGCATAAACTGATGTCCAAAAATTCAAATACAAAATAGACTTTTTTAAAAAATACAAATAGAGACGAAGTCTTGCACAAACAAAGGGATTAAATGTTTAGAAGTAAAAATTGTAGACCATTGGTGGTTAGAATAAAAAAGAAAAGGCAAAAATAGCCAGAAAAGATTCTAGTTTAAATTGTGCCCTTCTAATACTTGGTAATTTGTACAAAACTGTTTTAGAAGAAAATAAAAACACATTTACTAAAGGACGTGTTGCCAATCTAGGAATTCAAATTTAATGTTCTTATTTTATATGTGTCCTTATGACATGTTTATTACTTCTGAGAAGTGAAATGGGAATTAATCTTTTATTTATTTGTTCTCTCTCTTTGTTTTTTTTTTTTTTTAATGGGAATGATCAATTTTGATTTGAGAAACAGGATTAACGATCTTCATAATCCTAATATAATCATTAAATTACTATGAATAACAATTTAGTTAAGTATCTGTTGGAACTAATTTCTGACAATGAATTACTATGAATAACATTCCCTTCTTCATGGGCACATATTTCAAAGTCAATTTCTCATTCACATGTTCATCATTTTGAGTATACGGAGATACTATTTTGAACCACACATGGAGGACAACATATATCCATCTTGAGTCATCATAAACATATTGCAAGTTCCGATCAAAACTAAGCCTCAAAAATAATAACAGTCTTCTTCTAAACTACGATCCCTAAAAATCTTTCGTAGTTATTCATCAAGTCATCATAATGAGGGGAAAAAAAACAATGTAACTTACTTTTGTTCCTCTTCACTCCCCAAAGATCTCGAAGAAAAATGGCAAATAGTTCTAGAAGATTGCTCCCCTTGACACCTTAATTTCTGACTGCTTCAAAATGTTACCCAAAAAAAAAAAAAAAAAAAAAAAGAAAGCATAAACAGAATAGAATTATTAACATAAGAAATATAAATAATTGGGGTTACATTTAGATCTTCGTAAAAGTAAGATTAACTTAAACAAAGAAGTAATCAATAAATAACCTATACAAGATGTCTGCTTTGCTATCCAATAAATAAATAAATAAATAAAACCTATATTAAGCTTTTATATAATAAAAAATAGTATGTCTATTAGACCCAAAAATTGATTCAGTCTCCAACTCATTCACAAAACAATCTAGTTTATTCAACTATTTGACAAGTATTCTTTGTGTTATTCTTTTCAAGACATGGAACGCTTTATGCAGATGAATAAAGATCATGGAAACTTTTTGAACTAATCTCAAATGGCTTTCTAGAATGGTAAAATTTTCAAAATTTCCTAAGTTTTCTTCTTCATTAGTTTCTACAAAATTCCAATACTTATTTTAGTACTAGGAAAGTTGGATTTGAATAGATATAATAAATAATAAATAATAAACTAAATCAAAAAAGAATAAAAATAAAAGGGAGAAGAGAGCAAACAAAGAAATTTAACGTAGATGTGTTTATATCCACAAAATAAGAATAAAGAATTATTTAATGAGTATCACTATGAAGGGACTCTTAAGTAAATAAAAATTTACAAGTACAAAATCTAGTAAGTTATCTAATACTAACAAATATACTAAAATCAAGACATATTCAAATTACAATAATAAATAAATTAAAAATTCTTAATGTACAAAAGCTTAATTAGCTATACAAGCACTTCATGATCAGTCACACAGAAAACAATGCTCGACTTTGAAAGTAAAAAAATCGCCAAAGAGGAAGAAAAAACGTAGGCATGAAATTAAAAAACAAGACAACTAACCAGAGTTTGCAGGTATTGCCTAAAAGGCCTCTGTACAACTCCAGTTATGGATTTACAATTTCATGGCATACGAAAAGGATGAAGTTTCTTTGTGAAAAAGAAAATAGTGCATTTAAATTCTCTATCTCTAAACTTGCTTTTTTAATTTTTATTTTCCCATAAAATCAATATTATGTCACACCCTATTTTTACATGTAAGAGTGTAACGAAGGAAGGACCGTGGGATACATAATGAAAGTATGGATTTTTATATAGCCTTCTTTTTTTTTTTTTGGTTATATATCATGGGTATACGTATAAAAATATATATATGCATATATGCAATGCCGGCCCAAGTAATTTTGAGGCCCTAAGCTAAAAGTTTAAAGGGACTTTTTTAAATATATATATATATTTATTTATATGACTTAATGTTATATGATACATGGTTTTCATGTTATTTCAATATTCTTAATTACTTTCTTGATATTTTTTAACATCGTCACAATATCTTTATTTTATCATTGATTTTTTCTTTAAGTAATTTTATAATCTTCTGATTCACATAGACCATCAGTTTGTTATGTTGTTTATTTACTTGAATTATTCACGTCTCTTAGTGTTAAGCTTTTTTAACGGATCCTATTTGATGATAATCAACTTATTCCCTCCTAAAAGAAAATTAAATAAGCGGGTGAATAGAGGTAGAGTAGTAGAGAGAGATATAAGAAAAAAATATATTTATTTTTTTAATTTTAAAAAATAAAAATAATAAAAAAAACTAGAGTGTTTCCTTCAAGCAATATTCTAAATACATATAAGGAAACCTCTTTATGAGTGAATTGTAAGACCTAAGAACCTTTCAATGTGCAATGTGCCCATGTCCATACTAGTTACCGTGCTTAAAAAAAAAAAAAAAAAAAAAAAAAAAAAAAAAAAGAAAAAGAAGAAGAAGAAGCATTGAGAATGCATTTAAAGCATCGAGTGTTTCCAATTGAACCCTTTAATATAATTGAACAAATTGGTCTTCCAACTTCTCTCTAAAAAGTATTGTGTCTTAATATATATATATATATATATACAGTAAATCTAGTATTAACTTTACCAAATTCTCTACTAGCTAGGATCTTTTTATGAAAAGAAAAAAAAAGGAAAAAAAAAAAAAGAAGAAAAAAAAAAAAAAGAAAAAACGTTAACTTGGGTGCCTTGGGGCCTTAGGGAGTTGCTTAAGCTGCCTTAGGGTTGGGCCAGCACTGGATATATGTGTGTGTATGGACATATAAAGGGCTTTTGTTTTCGTTGGTTGAGAGAATTTTTATCAACAGAAGTCCAACTCTTGAAAGCTTTAGACTGTCATCGTAAGCCTCACTGAATCCATAATTCGACCTGAACCCAATTCCAGACATCATCATTAAAAAACAAAAAAAAACAAAAAAAACAAAAAAAAAAAATCAAAGCTTTGCTTTTACCAGATTACAAAAGCAGCAGAAAATTAAAAAACGGCAAAGACTGTTGAACACAGGAACAAAATTTTAACCAACATTTTGTACATGCAAACCATGTAAATTTTGGTCATACAATAGCCAACACGATATAAGCTTCTGTAAATTTAATCTTATGACTTTCTATTTTTCTATATTAGCTTAATAAATCCGCCAATCATCGGACTGTCCTGACCTGCTATAAGAAAACGAATTTTATCTTAAAATATAAATGTGATTAGAGGCTAAGAATTTACAGTCACAAAGTTAACATATCAATATTCAACTCATAATTTTTACAGATCAGAAAAACACTGAATAGTAATAAATGTGGATTTTCTATATAGACTACGAAATTCTGCCGGCAAACAGTAATCAGAGAACAAATAATTAAAATTCCGTATAAATTACAAAACATGCAATAAAATTCCATAAAAATTCCCAAACACTTTATACACATATATCTACAACATACTAAAAATTCATAGTGAAATAAAATCATATGAATTCTATACATGCGTACTAAATTCAAGGTGACAGATTTCTCATGATGATAAGGTAGTGAACAGTTTTCTTTCAAAATTCCGTATTAATTAAAATACAATCAATAAAAATTCATGAAAATTACCAGCCATTAATAACACATAAACACACAATATATCCGAAAATTAGCATGAAATAAAATCATAGCAATTCAATGCACCTTCCGGAATACCGAGACACTCAATTCAAAAATTTTCAGACGATGAACGATCTCAAAATAAAAATTCATTATTAAATCACCTTTAAGTAATTTGACTCCAAAATTTAAATTCAACATTAATATCATATAAATAAACATTCACAAAATCTAAAATTGTAGAAAACAAGAAAGAAATGTTCATCAAAAGCTTTACATACATATATATACATATATATATAGATAATGAAAGAGTACTGTTTCCCTTTTCTTTTTTTAGGATGCTATTAGTATTATTATTATTATTATAAAATCCCACAGCAACTAAGTTGCCTTCCCTTGACCCCCTGTTTTACCTTAAAGTATATTAATTATTTATATATATATACGTACCTACATAATTAGTATATAGGATATCATATATCTAATACTAACATTGCATAATGCACATAAATAAATCATTGTAAAAATTGCATCAATAAAGAAATCATTAAAATAAGTTAAGACGTATTATTTTTACATGAACCTCTTGAGCACATCGATCCGTTGTGGCCGTCACCTGCGACATTACTAACTAAAATGTTAATAACATTTAGCATAAATCATAAATAACATTTTAACATCAACATAAGCATTAAATACGTGTAACGTATGTTAAAGAAGATGGTCTAAACGAAAAATTGTGAATAAGAAATGATAATTAAACTATCTAAACAACGAAATAAGGTTATATCAAAAAAAAAAAAAAAAAAGGAAATAAACAAACGCAATTAGAAGGCGAACCGAAATTTTAACGAAAATCTAGCGAAAGGGAAGAAGAAAATTTCTGCAAAGGGCAAAAAAAAAAAAAAAAAACTCTCGATTCATATTTTTGCAGTTATTCGCTAAAATATACTATAGTAATTTTAAATTTGTTATGTATATGTAGAATATTAGTTATACCTGAATGATACAATTTCTCCTAAAAAGATCTAATTCCTTATATATGTAGTTTGTTCGTATAACTTCTTAATCTAGATATATAGAGCACACAAATATATATTTATATATATATATATAAATATATATGAGAGGCTTTTTTCGTTTTTAAAAATAACAATCAAATGTGTCGATCTGTTAGAGTATTAATTATTCTATTAATAGTCTTTATAGAAAGTTACTAGTTTTTAAAGTTTTACAAACTTAATAATTATAGGCTATTTTGGATGAATTTCTCCCGCCCCCCCCCTTTTTTTTTACAATCAATCCCCTAAATTTTTGGCATGTTTTTTGTTTTTTTTTTTTGGCTCAAATCCATCACAATTTGGATAGTTTTTTGCACAGAACTTGCATATATAGCCAAAGAAAGGACATTGTTGATCACATTTTTATTTCATTAAAATACTAATTTTTTTTAGGGCATGTTTACTTTCCATCAAAGGAAAATAGAAAGTGATTAGTCATTCTCTTTTAGCCTTTTTCCATTTAATCATATGTTTACTTATAAAATGGGGAATAAGATTTTAGTACACCCATACAATACAGGGAATGAAAATGGAAAATATCAATTTATATCTCTTTAATAATGATTTCTTGTCCAAAGTAATACATATAAAATTTACTCATCGTGTACTCTTAATCAGTTTACCATGTCAATACTAGTTAGAACCTTAATGTATAGCCAGTAAATCCTTGTTTTACGTGGTAAATCCCAACCCACCGCCTCGGCCTTCATTAAGCATCCAAAGACTTATCCTTTACGATCGGGAGTCTGCAGCCTATCCGGCCAAAAGATAGAAGACAAGCAAACAAACCATAACACATTCTTTAGCAGGAAGATAGAGAAGAAGCAAGAGGTTTGCGACGTGAAACTTGCAGTTAAGTTATATGTTAAAAATTAGATCTCCATCCTCTATCTTTACCCTTATTTACCTTAAATATATCCCAAAAAAAAAAAAAAAAACAGAGTGGGAGAGAGAGAGGAAAAAAAAAAAAAAACCTCAAAATGCTTAGTAAAAATAGCTATGCTTACAAATAGGCAGGTTTACTTTATTACATTCATTACTGAAAAGTTGAAACATGAAAGTATATGTGAAATTAGTGTTCCTTTTGGCATCTCCGTTTACAGTATGGGAGCAAAATATTTGGGTTTTGTGATATTAATTTACGACAATGAATAGTTTTTTTATGCTAAGAATTTCATCAAGATAAATAGTTGTAAAGGGAACATGAACATTAATTGGCTTCACAGTGACGCTTGGAGTAAGAAATTCATAATCACTTAGTTATTCAACGTGATAGTGTTGGTAGTAAGGTCCATTTTCTATCTTAATAATAAGATTACTATTGGAGGTAAGTTTATCTTAATAAAATTATTAATTTTTAATTTTTCTACTTAATATTTGTACTGTGCTTGTACTGTGCGAGTACCCATTTTTTAAAAAATAGAATGTGAGTACTATTTTTTATTTTTTCCCGTTGGAAATTTTAGAGAATTAGACAAAGTAGATTGTAGGAGATATTAGAAAATGTTTCGAATGTGTAATAGTTTTCCTATTTGTTTATTGCAGGAACATTGATTGGACACAGACATGGTTATTAAACAACCAGCTTTCTAGGCTAAGGTATATAAATTGTTCATTGTGTAGCTTTTATTTTCTTAATAGGGTGTTTGGTGAAACCATTCAAACCATTCAACTCAAACTTTTTTTTATCTTTTTCCCAAAAAGTTTTTGTCTTTTTCCCAAAAAGTTTTTTGTCTTTTCTGAAAATTCAAAAAAATTTACTATTGAAACTTAAAAATCCCAACTCAAATTACTCCACCAAACGGGCAATCATATCTTAACAGTAAAACTTCATCTTTTTGTGTTATAATTTCATTCTATATAACACCAAATTTCTTGTTCATAAATAAGTTAGTGATTGCATAAGAGATTGTATGAGTGCCTAAATAGTTCAAAAACTCAGACCTCATTTGACGTTTCATTTTTTGTCTTTTTCCCTACAAAGTTTTGTGTTTTTTTGAAAAGTTTTTGTCTTTTCTAAAAAATCAACAAAAATTTTCAACTCAAATTTAAAATTTTCAACTCAAACTCATTCACCAAACGAACCCTTATCATTAGTTCAGTTGATATTCTTTTTTCTGGGGTAGAATTATTTATTAATTTGAGATTCTTTAATGCCATTACATCTCTTGCTTTTTTTTTTTTAAATATATTTTCTTGCTTTAACTTCTGTCATGTATTTTGGTTTTTTATATAGAAATGTGGTCAGACCTTTAGTCATTTTTCTTTTCTTCATCATTTCTGACGTACAGCCCCTAAATAATGTTTGCTTTGCTTGTATATGCAAGTTTGACCATTCAAAATTAGCTGAATGCGTTGTACACAAATATTTGTATTCAATTATAAATCAATCCATATCAGAGTTTTAATTAACCGACAAGGAAACTCCTAATGCTAAATGATTGCTTGAAAAAGTAAGCCTTCATTGAAAATTTAATGTATCAACCTCGTAAGTATGAAGTGCATTCTAGTTTAAATATGCACATATATATATTGTTTATATATAATGAAGTAGGTAAGTACGTGCGAAGAAAAGTTTTTGCGGTACTTGTTTTCAGACATCATATTTTCATATTATTCATTTAATTGCCTAGTTCTTTAATTGATATTCAAAAGACTTTTTTTTTTTTTTTTTTTGTGCATCAAATCACAATGAACTTATCGCACAATTGAAATTTTACATCTTAAACCGTTAATTTTGACAAATTACACTCCAAATCTATAACATTTACCCATAATAAACGAATAATAATATTAATCTTGTAAAATAAATTGACATATGATTTATACATGATCATTAATTAATAATATGAATGATCACTGTTATTTATTTAAATATATATAAATTTATTGATATTAAGTTCTTTACGTAAGTATATTGATTTAAAAAGATCTTTTATGTTCTAAATTAGTAACATATCCGTAAGTCAAGTGTTAATTTCATAAAATATAAATATCGTTACCAATGGGGATTGAGTTATTACAGATTTACAAGTTCATGATGTAAATTATCAAAATTAAAAGTTTGAAATACAAAATACAACTATCTAACAACAAGTTTACGATGCACTGATTAAAAAACATATTAAAAAAGGATTAAAAGAAATACGACTAAAATAAATGTCTTAGACCATATTATCTTGTTGATTTTGCTTCTAGTAAAACAAGATCGGTAATGTTCTCACGTCCTATCTCATTTTTTTTTTATTAATTACATCTACCTTAACTTATCCAACGACGTTACTAAATAATGTGTTGCGGAATTTACCAGAAACTCGATCAAACAAGATGTAGAACAATAACAGAAATCAAAACACAGCAGAGCAATTCCAAGAAGATAGTAACCCCAGAGAATATTGTCACCCAAATTACCAACTCTCTTGAATCTGACTCTCACTCTAGAAACTTTCTCTCTCTCTAAGTCTTTCAAGATCCCTCCCCAACTAGATCAAGACAAAGTAAGAGGAAAAATCCCTTTCATAACTGAAACCAACTCTCACACGGACTAATACCAACTCGTTACATGTGTGATGGGACTAAGACCTAAAGATCTAAGAACGTGATTGGTTGGTAATTCATTCCAACCATACAATTCCAATTTTTTGTCTTTTTTTTTTTTAATTTTCCTCAAAAGTAAAACTCAATTTCATTGTTCACTTCTCCAACTCTAATTTAAAAACTTAAATTTTGAAATTCTATAATTTTATTATTTCAAGTCGAGATGTTATGAATTGTGTTTAAAAAAAAAAAAAATTTGCATCGAATATTGACAAGAACAAAACAAAATCCGTACTGACATTTTTTTCAGACACATTTCAAATTTTTTACACTTTGTAATTCCAAATAATTCATTTTCAACGAAACACACGATTTCAAAACTCAACTCAACTCCAATGAAAATATCTCCAATTTTCTAACTCAAGAGGACAACCAAAGAACATTTGTCAAGACTCATATTGTCAACATGAAATCGCCAACTCTGTTGATTTCGACAAATATAATAATTATTCTTTCATTGGAATTTCTTTTCATTAATATGGATTTCTTTTTCCTTAACATTAAGGTATGTTAATAGTTTTTGTCGTTCGTAATTATCATATTGCTGATCCTTAGTTAAGTGCTCCTTTCCTGGAGTTTTACTAAATAAAGGTGTTTGGTATGTAAGTTTGAGTTAAGATTTTTAAGTTGTAATAGTAATTTTTGTTGACTTTTTAGATAAGACAAAAAACTTTTTCAGAAAAAATACAAAATTTTTAGTTTAAACTTTAAGTTTGAACTAAGCTTCCAAACAAAGCCGTAGTTTATTAGTTCCAAGTGCTCTCTTAGAAATGTTTTTGCTGTAACTTTTCCAAGCTCATAGAATTTTTCAATGTATATATTTGACTGTCAAACCAAATGTTTTCTTCTTTTTTATTATTAGGGAGGTATTTGGTGTGTAAGTTTGAGTTAAGATTTTAAATTATAATAATAATTTTTGTTAATTTTTTAGGTAAGACAAAAAACTTTTTCAAAAAAGATAAAAAAAATTTTCAGAAAAAGATAAAACTTTTAATTCAAACTTTAAATTTGAACTAAGCTTCCGTACAATGCCTAAGCTTTTGGTTAAAGATTCCCTTGTAATTATAAACTATTTGTCTTTTTCGAATGGGCCAATTTAGTTGGATTATTCTAGGATTTATTTTACTTATCTTTTTTATTATTGAACGTTTGGTTAAAGATTCCCTCGTAATTATAAACTATTTATATTTTATGAGTGGGCAAATTTAGTTGGATGATTCTAGGATTTATTATACTTTGCCTCCTCTTTTTATTTTATTTTATTTTTTTAAAGAAAGGATTTCCTGATTTTGTGTCATATTCAAAATCAATGAACCACGAATCTAGATGTGAAGTGCTGGTCGGTAAGAAGATTAATCTTACATTCGGTTCATCAGTTGGAGATAAAAATTTTGAGTTGAAATTGTTCATTTCTTAAAAATCAGTTATAAATTTTGTTAACTTTTTAGAGAAAAAAAATCGAGATGAAAAAGTACAGTTTAATTAGAATTAAATTAAATGCCAAATGAAATATAAATATTCAAAATGGCTCCCACAAAAATTGCACACACATGAAGAAGATTGATCATTTTTTTAATTAGAGAAATAAAATCAAAATATATACACATAGATAGGGAGGGGCTATTATCCGATAACTTTTCTATATGTCACTTGTAATTTTTTTTTCTTTTTTGTGATATATTATACTAAACAGGTAATTCTAATAGCACATTTTTTAATTATATTTTCTTACATCAATATCTAAGTAGTACCATGTAACTCAATTCTAAATAGAAAATCAGAAGTAAATCAACTGATTGTTATAAATTTCTAAATAGAAAGTTACAAGGCCAGTTAGTATCCAGTATTGGATACAAAACAAAAAAATATATATATATTTAAATCACTTAATTAATATAATAGAACACAAATTACATTACAAGTAAGAGAGGATACCGTATAAAAGCCCCTAGCTCCTCCATCTACATGTATATTTTTTATACGTAGAAGTTTACTGGAGGCGTATAATATGTAAAAACTTTATTCAATCAGAACAGAACAAAACAAAACAAAAATCATAAATATTTAGAGCTTATTTCAAGAAACAAAAATAGTCGATAGGGACGGTATCCCCGCTCCATCTCAATTGGCTCCGCCATTATATATATATATATATATATTTATATTTATATTTATATTTATATTTATATTTATATATATATGATGAACAACCGCGGATGTCAAGACCTTGAATATTGACCAATAGGAAAATTAAGAGAGAGATCAGGAAAAATATGGAGTATGGAAGTTCTTTGCTAGTGCCGAGTGTTCAAGAATTGGTAAAGGAGCCCTTAAATACTGTCCCTCCCAGATACATACGTTCGGATCAACATGAAAAAACCAGCAATAAAATTATTATTAATTCTGTTTATGAAATCCCAGTTATTGATTTCGAAAGCTACTTGGTTTCTGGAGAGTTATCTGAGCTTGAATTGGCTAGTCTCCACTTAGCTTGCAAGGACTGGGGCTTCTTCCAGGTATGTACCTGTCTATACCATTTCTTTTACTTAATTTGGTCGATTATATGTGAGGGGAAAAAAAAAAAATGAATTTGACTGCTTTTGTAGTAAAGGGGAAAAAAAGAAAACAAAAAAGAAAAGTTGTGAATGTTTTGTTTTTGATTTTGATTTTGTTTTTGTTTTTGTATTTTTGGTTTTTGGGATTGTTTTTGCTAAAGAAGTTGTGAAGCTAAAATACTACTTGGTTTGATATGACGTATAAACACTTTTTTTTTTTTTTTTGGTTGAACCTGAAATTGTGGATTCAAATTGGTGTGATTCGATTGCAGATTGGGTATTCAAATGTCCCCTAAATGCAAATTAGTAATATATATGTATATATAGGCGGTAATTTATGATCATAGAAGCTCTTCCAATATTTGATACATTGTAATTTCTTTGGTAGTTTGTAACTTTTTTCTTTATTAATAATTTAAGTAGAGGGCTTATTAGATTGGATCTTTTAGATGTGTTAATTTTTCTTTATTTTAGGTTTTTTTTTTAAAAGCTATTTAAATTTAAGAACTAAATTAGTGCTCAAATTATTGAGATAAATTTTTTCTGAATCTTCTAATCTGAACATTACTAAAAGCTAAAGCCCATATGATGATTAGAAGAAAATGATTAAATAATTTGTACTTGCAGTTGGTAAACCATGGGATAAGCACTTCCTTGGTAGAGAAAATGAAGAGAGAAGTTGAAGAATTCTTCAACCTTTCAATGGAAGAGAAGAAAAAGTATTGGCAAAATAAAGGAGAAGTAGAAGGATTTGGACAAGCCTTTGTAATCTCTGAAGAACAAAAGCTTGATTGGAATGACATCTTCTTCTTGACTACACTTCCACTTGATTTGAGGAAGCCCCACTTGTTCCCAAAGCTTCCCTTTCCGTTTAGGTATATTTCTCTTTTGAAGATCCATGTCCTTTATTAGTTATCACGGGATTTTCTTTTAATCCAAAACTTAGGATGATTAGTCTATTATCCGGTCAGTTCATGTGTAACGACTAATCTTAGAAAGATAACTTCAAAATTCGTTGATTCACACGTAATATTGAAAATGAGAAATTGAGCCAAAGCAGTCAAATGACAATTAGTTGTAGAGTCAGACTCCAAATCCACTACTTTTTTTTTTTTGGTGGGAAAAAATTGTATATCATGTTTTTTTAGTCAATAGGAAACCGACCTTTGAAAATAAAAACAAAAAAAAGTAGGTAAACTTGCCAATTTACAAATTTTAATTTGGGATATTTTCTTGAAAGGAGTCGAATGGTACGCTTTCAGGTTTGTTTGGCATTCCATATAAAAATATTTTTTGGTCACCATTTAAAAAGTTTTTTACAGTGTTTTCTATTAAAAAATATATATATATTGTACTGTTCAAATTTATTTTTTAAACTTATGAACCAAAGGAACCTATAATATTACATTTATCCTTTAATATAGTTGAAAATTATGATGAAATCATATTGAAAATTGTCACTAAACTATATATATAACCTCTCAAATTTAACATAGTTGAAACTTCAAAAACCACGAAGTTCTCTAATTTGACCTTGAATGATCCTAACATAGGTTAAAAAGCCAAGTATTTCTACACCACATCAACACATTTATATTTCAATTACTAAAGAAAAAAAAAAAAAAGCTTTAGAATACCAGTGATGTTAAACATTATACTAATTGAGAGGTGGATCTCACTATTGAATCTCATATTGTGAAACCCACATTCTATTAATGACTGATGTTCCCTAATATTGTTCATCACTAAAATGTTAAATGGAAGTTTGTTGCTTATATATATGTAGGGACACCTTGCAGGCATATGCCCTGGAGCTCGAAAATCTAGCCAAGTCAATAATATCCCAAATGGAAAAGGCTCTAGAAATAGAAGGCAAAGAAATGACAAGGTTGTTTGAAAATGGAATGCAAGCAATGAGGATGAACTATTACCCTCCATGCCCTCAACCAGAACAAGTCATAGGCCTAACTCCTCATTCTGATTCTGTAGGCCTCAACATTCTCCTCCAAATCAATAAAGTGGAAGGTCTCCAAATTAAGAAAGATGGGATTTGGGTTCCTGTCAATCCTATTCCTAATGCCTTCATTGTCAACATTGGAGATATCTTGGAGGTAATATTTTCAACATTGGAGATATCTTGGAGTAATATTTTATCATTCTTTCCATTATTAGCTTAAGGCACCAAGTAGGTATGCTCTTGTTGTTTGTATATAAATTTGGACAAGATCACTTCTTGACATCTAAAGGCAAAGTCGACGTTAGAGCTGTAAAAATCTGCCGGCCCATGCCCCGCCTTCTTGGCCCTGCGGCTAGGCTGTACATGATGAGAGGGTTGGGTCTAAGTTTATGGGGTCACTGGCTGTATATTGTCTTTTTTTTATTATTTTTCTTATAGTTATTTTACATATAAAACATAGGGTTAGACTGGACCGACCTTTGTTTATACTCGACACTCCTAGCCTGACCTGTTTATTCCTCGTGGCTCACATGGGCCAAGTGGCTCAAATTCACACCTCTAGTTTATCATAGACGTCATAACCTAGCTATATCACTAGTGGTGACGGCATAGCAATCGTGAATATCTTTAGTAAGTTTCCCCAAATTGCAATCCTAGATTTTGATTTTTCGTGTCCTCATGTTGAGCTTCAACCTTAAAAGTGTGCAACTCTGGACTAAGCTTGATAGGAGAATGGGTCAAGTCTAGTACTATTCCACTTATGGTTCTACTAGATTTTTAAATGGACAGTAAACGGGAGGCGTAAGGATATCATGTATCACCTTTTCTCTAAGCAAAAATAAAGAATGTATATACTAAAGTATATATATGTGTATAATGCAGATGATAACCAATGGCGTATATCGAAGCATTGAGCATCGAGCAACCGTAGACTCTGTGAAAGAAAGACTCTCCGTTGCTACATTCTACAACCCGAGAGTAGATGCTGAAATTGGCCCTGTGAATAGCCTGATCACAGAGAAAACTCCTGCATTGTACAGAACGTTGGAATATCAAGAATATTTCAGAGGTCTTTTTGCACTTGAACTTGATGGAAAATCTTACATTGATGCCATGAAACTAGAGCCTGGTGGTGAAGATTGTTAGATTGCTCAACAGTTTGGAGCCGACCATGCAAGTATTAGCGTGTATATTGTACTGTATTTATACTAGTAATTGCACTCCAAGCATTGTCTTCTTTGAATGGCTACTATGTTGCAATGTACTTTTAAGCTTCACTTTGTTATTTTTAAGTTTCATTTTAGTTTAAAACCACTTCTCGAACTATCAATTTATCACAGCTAAAAAATAGATGGTAATTATTATGTGAATAAATAAGTATTAATCATGATTAATATCGTTATTTTAATGTTAGGAGGCGAAAATTACCAGCTGTCAATAACACATAAACATACAACATATCCAAAAATTAGCATGAAATAAAATCGTAGCAATTCAATATACCTTCCAAAATATCGAGACACTCAATTCGAAAATTTTCAAACGATGAACGATCTCAAAATAAAAATTCATTATTAAATCACCTTTAAGTAATTTGATTCCAAAATTTTAATTTAACATTAATATCATATAAATAAACATTCACAAAATCTAAAATTGTAGAAAACAGAAAGAAATGGTCATCAAAAGCATATAGGTTACACTTAGAGATTACATACCATCAAGAAAAGTCATCAACCAATATGAAGACATAAATTACACGACTTAACTTTCACAAGTTCTTTGTGGAGAAGAAAAGAAAAAGCAAAGTAGAGGAGGCAATTGAAGAATAAAACCTAAAGCTTTACATATATATAATGAAAGAGTTGTGTTTCCCTTTTCTTTTTTTGGGATGCTATTATTATTATTATTATTATTATTATTATTACTATTATTATTCTTATTATTATAAAAACCCACGGCAACTAGTTGCCTTCCCTTGACCTTCCCGCCCCCGCCCCCCGGTTTTACCTTAAAGTATATTAATTATTTTTATATATATACATGCCTACATAATTAGTGTATAGGATATCATACATCTAATACTAACATTGCATAATGTACATAAATAAATCATTGTAAAAATTGCATCTATTAAGAAATCATTAAAATTAGTTAAGACGTATTATTTTGACAGGCACCTCTTGAACACATCGATCCCTCGTGGCCGTCACATGCGACATTACTAACTAAAATGTTAACAACATTTAGCATAAATTATAAATAACATTTTAACATCAACATAAACATTAAATACGTGTAACGTCTGTTAAAGAAAATGGTCTAATAGAAAAATTGTGAATAAGAAATGAAAATTAAACTATCTAAACAACGAAATAAGGTTATATCAAAAAAAAAAAAAAAAAAAGGAAAAAACAAATGCAATTAGAAGGCGAACCGAAATTTTAACGAAAATCTAGCGAAAAGAAAGAAGAAAATTTCTGCTAAGGAAAAAAAAAAAAAAAAAACTCTCGATTCATATTTTTGCAGTTATTCGCTAAAACATACTATAGTAATTTTATATTTGTTATGTATATGTAGAATATTACTTATACCTGAATAATATAATTTCTCCTGAAAAGATCTAATTCCTTATATATGTAGTTTGTTCATATAACTTCTTGATCTATATATAGAGCACACAAATATATATATATATATATATGATAGGCTTTTCTCGTTTTTCAAAAATAACAATCAAATGTGTCGATCTGTTACAGTATTATTCTATTAATGCAATCTTTATAGAAAGTTACTAGTTTTCGAAGTTTTACGAACTTAATAATTATAGGCTATTTTGGATGAATATACCCCATCCCTTTCTTTTTTTTTTTTTTTTTTTTTTTTGACAATAATCAATCCCCTGATTTTTTGGCATGTTCTTTTTGCTTAAATCCATCAAAATTTGGATAGCTTTTTTGCACAGAACTTGCATATATAACCTAAGAAACGGCATCGTTGATCATATTTTTTTTTTAATTAAAATACTAATTCTTTTTAGGGTACTTTTTTTTTTTTTGGCATCAAAGAGAAATAGAGAGTGAATAGTCATTCCCTTTCAGGCTTTTCTGCTTAATCACATGTTTACTTATAAAATGGGGAATGAGATTTTAATACGCCAAATACAATATAAGGAATGAAAAAAGAAAATATCAATTTATATCTCCTTAATATTGCTTTCTTGTCCAAAGTAATACATATAAAATTTACTCATATACTCTTAATCACTTTACCATGTCAATATTAGTTAGAACCTTAATGTATAGCCAGTAAATCCTTGTTTTACGTGGTAAATCCGAACCCACCGCCTAGGCCTTCATTGAGCATCCAAAGACTTATCCTTTACGATCGGGAGTCTGCAGCCTAGCCATGGTCCGGCCAAAAGATAGAAGACAAGCAAACAAACCATAACACATTCTTGAGCAGGAAGATAGAGAAGAAGCGAGAGGTTTGCGACGTGAAACTTGCATTTGAGTTATATGTTAAAAATTAGATCTCTGTCCTCTATCTTTACCCTTATTTACCATAAATATATCCCCCCCCCCCCCCCAAAAAAAACAGACAGAGAGACATGAAAGTATATCTGAAGTCAGTGTTCCTTTTTGGCATCTCAGTTTAGAGTATCGGAGCAAAATATTTGGATTTTGTGATAATAATTTACGACAATGAATACTTTTTTTAAGCTAAGAATTTCATCAAGATAAATAGTTGCAAAGGGAACAACATTAACTGGCTTCACAGTGACACTTGGGGTTAGAAATTCATAATCACATAGTTATTCAACATGATAGTGTTGGTAGTAATGTAACACCCCACCTATGCAGGACTATTACCTTACTTATTTTACCTTATTCATTCATGAAAAAGTACTAGATTTCTTTTTATACATATACAAGTATGTACGTAATTAAAGAACGTGGTTCAAACATTTATAACATATTACATAACTCTTACTAAATATTACATAATATAATAAAATTTCCAAAACGCGTGGCGGTGTCCATCCCAAATTTCATAGTCTGCAGCGCCACCATCTATAGTCTTGTATCACACATTACTGATAGGCTGCTTACCTACAGCATAAACGTAAGTAATGAGTTTTTACTCGGCAAGTACAACTTATTATCCGCAAAACAATTTTAACAAAGATATGCATGATCCATTTATGCTTTCTTATCACATTCTTTATACTTCCTTATGTTAGCATCTTTTTGGGCCCCTTACATAACATGAGTGTACGTACCGTGGCGCGCAGTCATGGAATGGTTGGGGCGGCCAGTCCAATCCAACTCAAACCATGGACCAAACCCGACCTAGAGCGGGTCGGTACGACACAAGGCAACTTGCTTGTCATTATCTTTAAAAACTTGTTTTTGTCTTGAAAAACCATTTCATACTTGGAAACTCGTTCCATACTTGAAAACAGTTTATTACTTGAAACTTGATCTTATTCTCACCATGTGACTTATCATTAGTGGGCATGCTTCATGATGTCATAATAGTATAACATAAATCATATGCATCACATACATGCGTGCATGAGCATTGAAAAACATGCAAAACAGTAAAACAATTTGCCTATGCTGTAGGCGGAGTTGTACTTACAGGTTAGACTACGTCCTGTGTTTGTTGCTTCCATTGGTTTGCAACAACAGGTTACCTTCCTGTTTTCAAAAGAATGTAAGATAAGAATCCTCCTATCTTACCATAAGTCATCACATTAAATGTTGGTATTCTAACCAACATTCATGAGTAACCCTAGACCCTAGTTATATGTCCCCCTACATATCCTTATGATAACTTGATTGGTTACTTAAAATAACTTTGGGTACTAAGCCCAATCATACTTGAATAGTATTAGGTTATTATTCATAACTTTGGAACTAAGCCCGATTACTTTTAATCCGTATCCCATTAGGTTACTATAGGTAACCCTGGGTTTTAGGCCTTATTAATTTTAAATGAATACCCCATTAGGTTACTATGGGTAACCCTTAGGGTAAGGCTTGAATGATATCCCATTGGGTTACTAGGGCCCAATTAGTTTTAAGGTATCATCCTATTAAGTTGCTATTGGTAACCTTAGGTGTGAGGCCCAATTATTCTTATTGGGTTACCAACGCCCAATTACTTTTTAAAGTGATATCTCATTAGGTTACTCTTGATAACCATGGGTTCTGGGCCTAACCCAATAGATTAAGTATCCTAACCGGTTACTAACGGTCAACTCTTTGTAAAGAGAATTTCAAAATAATTTGGCCCATATATTTATTATTTTTGAACATAGATCATAAAATTTGTAAAACCTTAAAACTCTTTGAAAATCAGTCCATAATTTTGGTGGTTGGTGCATATACAGGAATTGTCTGTTCATGCACTGTTTTGAAAAGCTTGTGCAAGAATTTCCTGTTTCCTGTTCAGTTTTTAGAATTCAATTTTATCTTAAAATCCAATTGGAATTTGAAAAAATTTTCTTCATAAAAGTTGTAGATCTCGAAAAATCCTACAACTTCTATGTTTTGCTCAAAACCTAATTCTGTCTTTATCTTGCTCAAATTTCTGGTTGAAACCGGCTGGCCGTGCACAGGGTCTAGGCAGTCCTAGGCACGGGTTTTTGTAAAATTGGATGCCTTTGGAGCTTCCTTTTCAAAATCTGTCTACTTGGCCCCTAGGATTTTCAATTTTCTATAACTTTCACGTTTTAAGTTTTTCCAAATTCGGCTTCTAAGGGCCTCAATATCGGCTTACCAGAAAACAGTCCAGTTTTACCCAAAAACTGATAGTTTTGCATGTGGTTCATTTTACGTAAAATTTACGTGCAAACTATCTCAAACGGTCACAACCATGAGCCAAAGGCAACATACAGTGCTTTAATGTCAGTTTCTAGTAGTCATGCATTTGTTTTAAGCCATACAACCCTTGTGGTGTTCCATTGCCCACATAAGGTTTTAAAGTTGATTTTGCATACACCATTCAACATACAAGCTTCTAACCAACTCATAATTCAACCATGCATAGCCTACATTTCCTTCAACTTATGGGAACATATAACATACACTTTATATGTATGCATGCAAACCATTATATCTCACAAGCATACTATCAAAACATGCACCAAAACATAGATTGAGACCATAGAACCTAATCAAACACATAACCAAGCACTAAACCTATTGCATGAAATTAAATAGGTGAGCTTGTGCTCTTACATACCCACATGAGAAATACGCATAAATTTGAATTTAAGGCTTAATAGAAAAGCATAGGGAGTCTAGGAAGAATACCTTAGCAAAGGGAGATTAATTCTAGGTTAGGGTTCAAAATTTCTCCTCCTTCCTTGCTTTACCAAAGGTCCGGCCACCCTAATTTTTTTCTCTCAATGGTCGGCTGCTAGGGGTGAGAAAAAGTGAGACAAAGTTTTGGGGCAATGTTGAATAAAATGAGCCAAAAACTGCCCCCCTCACATCACCTATTTATAGGTGAAAAATGTTTTTCTTTTTGAATTATTTTTATTCCTCAATTGCAAATCTAACCCCACAAAAATTTTATTTGCCCCCAAGCCCCTAGGAGTGGCCGACCATCTTGTGCCACCTTGCACCCAATTTAATGCAATATTATCTCCAAACTTCTCTTTTTTTTTAGTTCAAAAATCTCATATTTATCATGAATGAGGTGTCCTCCCCTTAAGGTCTTGTTTGGCTTTTCCCTTAATAAGTAGTCCATTTTCTTCATAACTCAAATAATACTAATACTGTTTTCAACTAAAAACAGTACAGTTATTCTGGACTGCAGTCCAGAATTTATCTGCATTTAACTGGACTGCGTGTGGGTTTTTCGTAGGACTTGAAGCTACTTAGCCCTTAATGTCCTAAATAATGTGCTTGATTTTTCTATAGTGGTCTCATATCTTATTCTAACATTTTCATCGGTGATGACGGTTTTCACAGTATAATTTCCATACTGCTTATTATACTGTAGTACCGTCCTGGTCAAACTTTAGTCAATCTAAAGTCAATCTTGGTCAAACTTTGACCAACAAAAATTATAAATTTTTGTCTCGCCCTTTATCTTCAAAAGGCCTTATGCTTAGCTAAACAAACTATTATTGAGTCTTATGAGACTATAAAAACTCAGTTATAGTCTAATAAAATTAAATTAGATATTTCACATAAATCTTCATGTTCCTTAACAAGGAGATTATGAATCAGCAAAATGGGTAGTTGTTATAAGTAAGGTCCATTTTCTATCTTAATAATATGATTATTATTGGAGGTAAGTTTATCTTAATTAAATTATTAACTTCTAATTTTTCTACTTAATATTTGTACTGTGCTGGTACGAAATTTTTTTAAAAATAGTATTATGTGAGTACTATTTTTTTTCCCCAATGGAAATTTTAGAGAATTAGACAAAGTTGATTGTAGGAGATATTAGAAAATTTTTTGAATGTGTAATAGTTTTCTTATTTGTTTATTGCAGGAACACTGATTGGAGGCAGAAAAGGTCATTAACAACCAGCTTTCTAGGCTAAGAGGGTGTTTGGGATTTGAGTTTAAACTCAAAATTTTCATCTCAGTTTTTGTCTTTTTCTGAAAAAGTTTTTTGTCTTTTCTGAAGAAGTTTTTTGTCTTTTCTGAAAAGTCAATAAAAATTACTATTAATTAAAACTTAAAATTTTCAACTCAAACTCATTCACCAAACGAACCCTAAAGTATATAAATTGTTCATTGTGTAGCTTTTATTTTCTTAAATCATATTTTAACAGTAAAACTTCATCTTTTTGAGTTATAATTTCATTCTATATAACACCAAATTTCTTGTTCATAAGAAATAGTTCAAAAACTCATCATTTGTTCAGTTGATATTCTTTTTTTCTGGAGTAGAATTATTATTAATTTGAGATTATTTAATGCCATTTGGCATTACATCTCTTGCTTTTTTTTTTTTTTTAATATATTTTCTTGCTTTAACTCTCTGTCATGTATTTTGGTTTTTTATAAAGAAATGTGGTCAGACCTTTAGTCATTTTTCTTTTCTACATCATTTCTGACGTAGAGCCCCTAAATAATGTTTGCTTTGCTTGTATATGCAAGTTTGACCATTCAAAATTAGCTGGATGCGTTTAATTTACGCAAATATTTGTATTCAATTATAAATCAATCCATATCAGAGATTTAATTAACCTACAAGGAAACTCCAAATGCTAAATGAGTGCTTGAAAAAGTAAGCCTTCATTGAAAATTTTATGTATCAACCTCGTAAGTATGAAGTGCATTCTACTTTAAATATGCATATATATATATATATATATATTGTTTATATATAATGAAGTAGGTAAGTACGTGCGAAGAAAAGTTTTGCGGTACTCGTTTTCAAACATCATATTTTCATATTATTCATTTAATTGCCTAGTTCTTTAATTGATATGCAAAAGACTTTTTTTTTTTTTGGCGCATGAAATCAGAATGAACTTATCGCACAGTAGAAATTTTATATCTTGAACCGTTAATTTTGACAATTTACACTCCAAATCTATAACAATTTATCCATAATTAATGAATAATAATATTAATCTTGTAAAATATATTCACATATGATTTATAGATGATTCAATAATTAATAATATGAATGATCACTGTTATTTATTTAAATATATATAAATTTATTCATATTAAGATGTTTACTTAAGTATATTGATTTAAAAAGATCTTTTATGTTATAAATTAGTAACATATATGTAAGTCAAGTGTTAAGTTCATAAAATATAAATATCGTTATCAAAGGGGTCGAATTAGTACAAATTTGCAAGTTCATGATGCAAATTCTCAAAATTAAAAGTTCGGAGTACAAATTACTACTATCTAACAACAAGTTTATGATGCACCGATTAAAAAACATATCAAAAAAGGATTAAAAGAAATACGACTAAAATAAATGTCTTAGACTATCTTATCTTGTTGAGTTTGTTTTTGGTAAAATAAGATCGGTAATGTTCTCACGTCCTATCTCATTTTTTTATTAATTACATCTACCTTAATCCTATCCAACGATCGTTACTAAATAATGTGTTGCGGAATTTACCAGAAACTCGATCAAACAAGATGTAGAACAATAACAGAAATCAAATCACAGTAGAGCAATTCCAAGAAGATAGTAACCCCAGAGAATATTGTCACCCGATGTGACGCCCTCATCCTACGTAGGGTCGTCACATTACTTACTTAACTATATCTTTCTTGAAAATTCGAGAATAATTTTTTTTTCTTCTTAACATCCATATATATAAATAGATTTGTTTAAAGTCTTTAGTACCAAATATATTATATAACATAATTTGTTTTTGAGATATATACATATATACAAAAACTTATTAACTCAAAGAAAGATGCGGAAAATATGCGTAGTGGTATCCATACCGCCCTTCATCCGCCACACCATCCACATATAGCCCATCATTTAAGCTGCAGGCTTCTTACCTATAGTATGAAATATAACTAATGAGCTTTCGCCCAGTAAGCATACAAACGTAATCTCACAAACAAACACATTAAAACATGCCAATATCATAAACCATATGCAGGAACCATTTATGTTCATTTATGCATCCATTTTTTAACTTGAACTTATTATCTTTCTTTAATATATGGGCCCCTTGTGTACGTACCAGATGCGCGCTCTCTAGATAAAGTTAGGGGTTTGCAAGGTCCCTAACAATTCTGGAAATCATTAAACTTGAACATGAATAGTCCTCCACCTTTGGGAGGTTGATACGACACTTTACTTGTGTGTTCTTACCATGTTGTTTATCATTAGTGAACATACCTCATGATGTCACTATATCATATCATAACTTACACTTCATTCATAACATGGCATGACTTAAAAGCATGGCATTTTACAAACATAGCACTTTTGCAAACATAACATTTTTACAAATATAGCGCTTTTGTAAACATGATATTTTACAAATATAGCACTTTTGTAAACATGACATTTTTATAAATATAGCATTACGTAAAACATAGCACAAAACATATTATAGCATATTTGAAAATAGATTACTATTTTCATACTGCAGGTGAGTTTGTACTTACCTCTTGTGCTGTGTCCTGAGTGTTGCGGCCTCAATTCAGGTTGCAACAGCAGGTCACTTCCTGCTATTTGAAAAAAGTATAGGATAAGAATCCTATCATAAAATGTTGGTGACTGAACCAACGTTTACACATAATCTTAGTTGTATGTCCCTGATACTTGATATCTTACTTGGTACCAAATAGTCATCTTACTGTTTAAGAATAATCAAACTTTGATTATTCTTTAAAAGGTCACGTTGGATAACCTCTTTTTGTGCTAAGCCTTCAGCATACTACTAGATTTTCTTTTAACCCTTGGGCTTTACTCTTATACCATAATTTGTTGGGTTAATTCTATTAACCCTTTTCTCTTAGCCCAATTACAGGTTTTTTTGGTATCCCTTAGGGTTACCTTGGGTAATCCTTAAGGTTACACTTAATTAAACATTGAGTCAACCAAAGTCAACCCCTGGTCAACTAAGGTCAACTCTTGGTCAACCTTCTATGGTCAATCATCGGTCTCGACCCTGTAACTCGGATATAATATTCGGTTACTGCCCGTTACGTTCACTTTGCTCTATCTTGACTTAAAATCTCATTCTTTTTCTTAACTTGAAAAAGTTAAAGAATAATTCTTAAAACTCTTAATTTTACTCGTAAAAATTCATGTTTTCAAAACGGATCTTTTATAAATATCATTTAAGGCTAGAAATTGCCTTTGTAATAGTTTTCATAGTTAAAACAGTGATTTTGGAGAAGAAAACAATTTTTCTGAACTAGTTTTAGAAAATCCTGTACAGGAATTTTCTGTTCACTGCACAGTCTTTGGAAAACGAAGTCAGTTTAAAGATCCAATCCGAATTTGAAAAACTTGTCTTCACGAAATTTTTAGCTCTTGAAAAATTCTAAAACTTTCGTATTTTACGAAAAATCTGGTTCCGCTTGTATCCTTGTCAGTTTTTGTTTGAATCTGGTTAGGTGTGTAAACTAGGTCTGGGCAGACCCGTCTCGGGTTTTGATAAAAACGGAGGCCATTGGAGTCTCATTTTGAGAAACAGCCCGTGCTGTCCCCTAGGAAAAACCATGTTCTACAACTTTTGTGTTTTACGTTTCACCCAGTTCGGGCTCTAAATGCCTTAAATTTCCATTTTCCCGAAACTGGTTAGTTTTAAATCCGAACTGGCAGCTTCGGTTGTTAGGTCCGGTTCGCCCTAATTCGCGAAGTCTAACTCAACCGACCACTTCGAGAGCTTACACAGCAAACATGCAACGTTTTTAACGTCCCATATAAACCCATAAGCAGCTCAAACGGATCCATGCAAACCAAACCCGAAAAGCTCTAATCCTAGGTTTGCATGGTTCTAACTTTTGCATTCCATTCAAACAAGCATCAATCATTCAAGTTCAAGCTAGCCAATTAACAAAGGCTGCCTAGGGCAGATTTTGGATCTAAATCAGGGGATACACATTTCAATCATCATCTAGCATACAACCTATCAAACAACAAGCATAAATCAATCAAGCAAAACACATAAATAAGCCAACCACCCCAGGGGTTTTGATAAAAACGGAGGCCATTGGAGTCTCATTTTGAGAAACAGCCCGTGCTGTCCCCTAGGAAAAACCATGTTCTACAACTTTTGTGTTTTACGTTTCACCCAATTCGGGCTCTAAATGCCTTAAATTTCCATTTTCCCGAAACTGGTTAGTTTTAAATCCGAACTGGCAGCTTCGGTTGTTAGGTCCGGTTCGCCCTAATTCGCGAAGTCTAACTCAACCGACCACTTCGAGAGCTTACACAGCAAACATGCAACGTTTTTAACGTCCCATATAAACCCATAAGCAGCTCAAACGGATCCATGCAAACCAAACCCGAAAAGCTCTAATCCTAGGTTTGCATGGTTCTAACTTTTGCATTCCATTCAAACAAGCATCAATCATTCAAGTTCAAGCTAGCCAATTAACAAAGGCTGCCTAGGGCAGATTTTGGATCTAAATCAGGGGATACACATTTCAATCATCATCTAGCATACAACCTATCAAACAACAAGCATAAATCAATCAAGCAAAACACATAAATAAGCCAACCACCCTTAGTGACCTAATCAAGCACATCTAATCAACCTAGAGCATGAAATTCAAATTGGACTTATGTCCTTACAACACCAACTTGAAATACAAATAAAATGCCAAAAATTTAACTCAATTGCAAGATTAGAGCTCAAGAAATTACCTTAGACCAAAGTTAGGGTTTGGGGTACCAAACTTCTTTCTCCCCCTTGGCTTTCCTTGCCCACGGTTTCAACCTAGCTAGGACACCAGAAAATTTTTCTTGGTTTCTTGGTTGATCCACTCCAAAACCGAACACCACCCCAAAGCTTTGCCCCAAAATTTTTCAGTTTTTCTTCTCCTTTTTCTCCTCCCCTCTCTCTCGGCCACAACAGCCAATATGGCTTAAAAAATTTTCAAACTTTTTTCTTGGTTTTCCCTAGAGCAATCCGAACTCCCCTAAGCAAAACCCCTCAAGAAATTTTGATTTTCTCTTCTCTTTCTCTCCTCCTAATGCTCGGATTTTTCTGCAGAAAAATGGCAAAAACCTCCCTAGATTTTTTGAATAAAAATGAATAATGGGTCACCTATTTATAAAGGTGGGGAAATTTGTGAAAATTGCACAAAAACCCCATGGAAAACTAATATTTGCTCTATGGGGGGTAGTTGGCGACAATGGAGGGTGCTAGAAGCTCCAAGAATACTTTCCAAGCTTAATTAAATATTAATGATGTCATAAATTAAAAGCTAGATGATGTCACACCCCCTTTAAAGCCTTGTTTGGCTAATTTCTCTAAAAATTGTCCATTTTTGTGCTACACAGATATTTCTAATACTGTGCTTCACTAATACGCAGTATTTTTATACTATACTGCAGTACAAAATTTATCTGTGTAAAATCGGACAGTAAAATTTTTTTCTTATTTTTCCGAGCCCTTTTCACCTTTAATCTTAATTTGGTGTGCTTGATTTTCTAAGGTGGTTTTAAAGCCTATTCATGTTATGTTACTTGAAATGACGAGTTTTACAGTATCTTTTTCATATTGTGTCTCATAATACTGCGAAGTCAATTCTTTTACTATTTTTGGTCAAACTTTGACTTTCTCGGTCAAAGTTGACTTTTTAGTCAAACCTTTGACTTTCATAAAATCATGTACTTTTTCGCCTTTTTCGACTCAAAAGGCCGTTTGCTAACCTTAGCATTCTATTTTGAGTCTTATTGACCCATAAGAATTCATAAAATCAAACACAAGCTCTAAATCAAGCTTTTTCATAAATACATTCATAGCATAAAATTTAATTCCTTAAAAGGAATTAGTGACATGAAAAATCTGGATATTACACCCGAATTTCCAACTCTCTTGAAACCGACTCTCACTCTAGAAACTCTTTCACTCTCTAAGTCTCTCAAGATCCCTCCCCAACTACATCAAGACTAAGTAAGAGGAAAAATCCCTTTTTTAACTGAAACCAACTCTCACACAGACTAATACCAACTCGTTACATGTGTGATGGGACTAAGACCTAAAGATCTAAGAACGTGCTTGGTTGGTAATTCATTCCAACCATACAATTCCAATTTTTTGTCTTCTTTTTTTTTTTTCCTCAAAAGTAAAACTCAATTTCACTGTTCACTTCTCCAACTCTAATTTAAAAACTCAAATTTTGAAATTCTATAATTTTGTTATTTCAAGTCGAGATGTTATGAATTATGTTTTAAAAAAAAATTTTGCATCGAATATTGACAAAAACAAAATAAAATCCGTGTTGATATTTTTTTCGAATACATTTCAAATTTTTACACTTTATAATTCCAATAATTCATTTTCAACGAAACACGCAATTTCAAAACTTTAGGAAAAAAAGTATCCTGCAAGTTCAAAGGCTGGCAGTAGTAGGTAATCCCTTCCTTTATAAAGAGTAGTTGCCCCGCCCCGGCACCAGTTACAGCAATCTTGTATATGGCAAAGGAGGAGATATTCTGTATACGGCGTGGTATATAATAATAAAGGATATGGCAGGCTATAAGATAGTTATACGGAAATGCATAAGCTAATCAATCAAGCCAGTTGGCTAGCGAAGAAAATCCGGTACACAAATCTTTTTAATGAATGAGATCTCGGTAATTACAGTAAAAAATACGGTGTTTATGCGACTTGTGTCCTTCTTTTGATCCTACGGAAAGCTCCTCAACAAACAACTGGGGAAGCTCATCCCTCGCTTCTTCCCATGGAGAACGGGAGATCCTTGAACGCGCGTTGATCCATAACTAGGTCAAGCAGTGGTTAAAATGGAACTCTTGGTTCTACACCGTAGCATGTCAGCCGGACCCAAGTTTCGCCGAATTGTTTAACTCCAATCCAAATAACTCCAATTTTCTAACTCAGGCGGACCAACCAAACAGCATTTATCAAGACTTATTTTTTCAACATGAAATCGCCAACTCTGTTGATTTTGACAAATATAATAATTATTCTTTCATTAGAATTTCATTTCATTAATATAGATTTGTTTTTCCTTAACATTAAGGTATGTTAATATTTTTTGTCGTTCTTAATTATCATATTGCTGGTCCTTAGTTTAGTGCTCCTTTCCTAGAGTTTTACTAAATAATGTAGTTTATTAGTTCCATGTGCTCTCTTAGAAATGTTTTTACTGTAACTTTTCCAAGCTCATAGAATTTTTCAGTGTATTTATTTGACTGTCAAACCAAATGTTTTCTTCTTTTTTATTATTAAGCTTTTGGTTAAAGATTCCCTTGTAATTATAAACCATTTATCTTTTATGAGTGGGCCAATTTAGTTGGATTATTCTACGATTTATTAGACTTGTCTTTTTTATTATTGAACTTTTGGTTAAAGATTCCCCCGTAATTATAAACTATTTATATTTTATGAGTGCGCAAATTTAGTAGGACGATTCTAGGATTTATAGTACTTTACCTCCTCTTTTTATTTTGTTTTATTTTTTTAAAGAAAGGATTTCCTGATTTTGTGTCATATTCAAAATCAATGAACCACGAATCTAGATGTGAAGTGCTGGTTGGTAAGAAGATTAAAGTTGTTGACTTCTTAAAAATTAATTATAAATTTTATTAATTTAAAAAAAAACAAAAACTGATATTAAAAAATTATAGTTTAATTAGAGTTAAAATTTTAATGTTAAATGAAACATAAAACATTCAAAACGACTCCCACAAAAATTGCACACGCATGAAGAAGATTGATCATTTTTTTAATTAGAGAAATAAAATCAAAATATAAACATATATATAGGGAGGGGCTGTTATCCGACAACTTTTCTATATGTCACTTGTAATTTTTTTTTTTTTTTTTGTGATATAATATACCAAACAGGTAATTCTAATAGCACATTTTTTTAATTAAACTTGTCTCTTTCATCGATATCTAAGTAGTACTATGTGACACAATTCTAAATAGGAAATCACAAGTAAATCAACTAATTGTTACAAATTTCTAAATAGAAAATTACAAGATCCAGTTAGTATCCAGTATCAGATACAAAACCCAAAAAAAAAAAATTAAATCACTTAATTAGTACAAATAACATAAATTACATTACATGTGAGGGAGGGTACCGTATAGAAGCCCCTCCATTTACATATATATTTTTTATATGTAGAAGTTTACTGGAGGCTTATAATATGTAAAAAAATTCATTCAATCGGAACAGAACAAAACAAAACAAAAATCATAAAATATTTAGAGCTTATTTCAATAGAGAAAAATAGTCAATAAGGACGGTTACCCCACTCCATCTCAATTGACTCCGCCATTATATATATATATATATATATATGATGAACAACCGCGGACGTCAAGACCTTGAATATTGAGCAAGAGGAAAATTAAGAGAAGATCAGGAAAAATATGGAGTATGGAAGTTCTTTGCTCGTGCCGAGTGTTCAAGAATTGGTAAAGGAGCCCTTAAATACTGTTCCTTCGAGATACATTCGTTCGGATCAACATGAAAAGACCAGCAATAAAATATTATTAATTCTGTTCCTGAAATCCCAGTTATTGATTTCGAAAGCTACTTGGTTTCTGGAGAGTTATCTGAGCTTGAATTGGCTAGTCTCCACTTAGCTTGCAAGGACTGGGGCTTCTTCCAGGTATGTACCTGTCTATACCATTTCTTCTACTTATTTGGTCGATTATACATGAAAAAAATAAAAAGAAGAAGAATTTGACTGCTTTTGTAGAAAGGAAAAAAAAAATGAAAAGAAAAAGTTGTGAATGTTTTGTTTTTGTTTTTGTTTTTTTTTTTTTTTTTTTGGTGTTTGGTTTTGTTTTTGCTAAAGAAGTTGTGAATGTTTTTTAGTTGTGAAGCTAAATACAACTTGGTTTGATATGACGTATAATTACTTTTTTTTTTTTTTTGAACCTGAAATTGTGGATTCAAATTGGTGTGATTCAATTGCAGATTGGGTATTCAAATGTACCCTAAATGCAATTTGTAACATATATGTATGTATAGGTGGTAATTTATGATCATAGAAGCTCTTCCAATATTTCTTTGGTAGTTTGTTTTTTTTTTTTTTTTCTTTATTAATAATTTAAGTAAGACGGCTTATTAGATTATAGGATCTTTTTGTTGTGTTAATTTTTCTTTATTTTAGGTTTTTTTTTTTTCAAAAGCTATTTAAATCTAAGAACTAAAGTAGTACTCAAATTATTGAGTTAATTTTTTTTTTTTTTTCCGAATCTTCTAATCTGAACAATACTAAAAGCTAAAGCCCATATGATGATGAGAAGAAAATGATTAAATAATTTGTACTTGCAGTTGGTAAACCATGGGATAAGCACTTCCTTGGTAGAGAAAATGAAGAGAGAAGTTGAAGACTTCTTCAACCTTTCAATGGAAGAGAAGAAAAAGTATTGGCAAAATAAAGGAGAAGTAGAAGGATTTGGACAAGCCTTTGTAATCTCTGAAGAACAAAAGCTTGATTGGAATGACATCTTCTTCTTGACAACACTTCCACTTGATTTGAGGAAGCCCCACTTGTTCCCAAAGCTTCCCTTTCCATTTAGGTATTTTTCTCTCTCCTTTCCTTTGAAAATCCATGTCCTTTATTAGTTATCGCGGGATTTTCTTTTAATCCAAAACTTAACTATAAGGATGATAAGTCTATTATCGGGTTCGTTCATGTATAATGACTAATATTAGAAAGATAATTTCAAAATTCGTTGATTCACACGTAATATTGAAAATGAAAAATTGAGCCAAAGCATTCAAATGACATTAGTTGTAGAGTCAGACTCCAAATCCACTACTTTTATTTATTTTTTTTTTTTAGGAAAAAATTGTCTATGATGTTTTTTTAGTCAATAGGAAACCAAACTTTGAAAAGAACAACAAAACAAAAAAAAGTAGGTAAACTGATCAATTTACAAATTTTAATTTGGGATATTTTCTTGAATGGAATTGAATGGTACGATTATGGGTTTGTTTAGCGTTCCATATAAAAAGGTATTTTGGTCACCATTTAAAAAGTTTTTTGTAGGTCCATTTCATGAATGAGTTGAGTTTGAGATAAGATGAAATTTTTAAGTTTGAGTTGAGTTGACTTTTTGAAAAATAGTTATAAACTTTGTTGACTTTTCAAAAAAAGACAAAAATTGAGATGAAAAATTTGAGTTGAGTTTGAGTGAAGTTGATTCACCAAACATAGCAGTAGTGTTTTCTATTAAAAAATATATATATCATACTATTCAAATTTACTTTTCAAACTTATGAACCAAACGAACATATAATATTACATTTATCCTTTAAGATAGTTGAAAATTATGATGAAATCATATTGAAAATTGTCATTAAACTATACATATAACCTCTCAAATTTAACTTAGATGAACCTTCAAAAACCGCGAAGTTCTCTTATTGACCTTGAATGATCCTAACATAGGTTAAAAAGCCAAGTATTCCTACACCACATCAACATATTTATATTTCAATTACGAAAAAAAAAAAAAAAAAAAAAGCTTTAGAACACCAGTGATGTTAAACATCATACTTATAGAGAGGTGAATCCCACTAGTGAGTCTCATATTATGGAATCCACATTCTATTAGTGATTGATATTTCCTAACATTGTTCATCACTAAAATATTAAATGGAAGTTTTTCGCTTATATATATGTAGGGACACCTTGGAGACATATGCATTGGAGCTCGAAAATCTAGCCAAGTCAATAATATCCCAAATGGAAAAGGCTCTAAAATAGAAGGCAAAGAAATGACAAGGTCGTTTGAAAATGGAATGCAATCAATGAGGATGAACTATTACCCTCCATGCCCTCAACCAGAACAAGTCATAGGCCTAACTCCTCATTCTGATTCTGTAGGCCTCACCATTCTCCTCCAAATCAATGAAGTGGAAGGTCTCCAAATTAAGAAAGATGGGATTTGGGTTCCTGTTAATCCTATTCCTAATGCCTTCATTGTCAACATTGGAGATGTCTTGGAGGTAATATTTTCAACATTGGAGATACCTTGGAGTAATATGTTATCATTCTTTCCATTATTAGCTTTAAGGCAGCAAGTAGGTATGCTCTTGTTGTTTGTATATAAATTTAGACAAGATTCACTTCTTGACATCTAAAGGCAAAGTTGACGTTAGAGCTGTAAAAATCGGCCGGCCCATGCCCCGCCTTCTTGGCCCTGTGGCTAGGCTGTACATGATGAGATGGTTGGGTCTAAGTTTATGGGGCCATTGGCTGTTTATTGTCTTTTTCTTATTATTTTTCTTATAGTTATTTTACATATAAAACATAGGGTCAGGCTGGACCGACCTTTGTTTATACTCGACACTCCTAACCTAACCTGATTATTCCTCGTGGCTCACATGGGCCAAGCAGCTCAAATTCACACCTCTGGTTTATATTTGACGTTATAAACCTAGCTATATCAGTAGTGGTGACGGCATATCAGTCGTGAATATCTTTAGTAAGTTTCCCCAAATTGCAATACTAGATTTTGATTTTTTTGTGTCCTCATGTTGAGCTTCAGCCTTAAACGGGTGCAACTCTGGACTAAGCCTAATAGGAGAATGGGTCAAGTTTGGTACTATTCCACTTGTGATTCTACTAGATTTTTAAATGGACAGTAAACGGGAGGCGTAAGGATATCATGTATCACCTTTTCTCTAAGCAAAAATAAAGAATGTGTATACTAAAGTATATATATGTGTATATTGCAGATGATAACCAATGGCGTATATCGAAGCATTGAGCATCGAGCAACCGTAGACTCTGTGAAAGAAAGACTCTCCGTTGCTACATTCTACAACCCGAGAGTAGATGCTGAAATTGGCCCTGTGAATAGCCTGATCACAGAGAAAACTCCTGCATTGTACAGAACGTTGGAATATCAAGAATATTTCAGAGGTCTTTTTGCACGTGAACTTGATGGAAAATCTTACATTGATTGCATGAAACTAGAGCCTGGTGGTGAAGATTGTTAGATTGCTCAACAGTTTGGAGCCAACCATGCAAGTATTAGCGTGTATATCGTACTGTATTTGTTCTATTAAGTGCTACTATGTTGCAATGACTTTTAAGCTTCACTTTGTTATTTTTAAGTTTCATTTTAGTTTAAAACCACTTCTCGAAGTATGAATTTATCACAGCTAAAAAATAGATGGTAATTATTGTGTGAATAAGTATAAATCATGACTAATATCGTTATTTTAATGTTAGGAGGCGAACGTTTTCAAAAAAATTACGGGACAAATGTTTTCAGAAATTAGAACTTCCAAAACTAAAATCTAGGACAGGAAATTGACTACATTAACTGATTAAAACATGTTATGGAATCAGCAGTCTGATTCGAAGTTAATTAAATCAATTAAAAGAAGATAAACCATTATTTTTTATTTAAAAAATCAATAATCTGTATGAATAATTACAAGGAAGGTTTTGCGGTGTTTAAGAGGGGGGTGGGGTTGGTGGGTGGTTGGGGTGGGGTGGGGCGCCGGGCGCCGGGCGCTAGTAGTCAGAATGTGGGACTAAACTTCTCTCCAGAATAAGAGAACGCAACATACCAAAGGACCATTAACCTACACAAGTCTACCCAAGCCAAGCCCCACGTTACCAGCCAAAGACGATCCGTAACTACTGCTATGCGGCTTAGTTCCTATGAGCAGCTACCGCTATGGCTGCTGCACCAACGGCGCCAAACTGTGATTGAGCTTGCAGCAGTTTTGCGTCTATGGCAGACAACTGGTCAACCTTCGGTTGCTGTTGGTAGTATGGGTTGGTGTTTTTGTCGATGACCATGGCCGGAGATTGTTTGGCCACCATGTTCAATTGTTGGGTCTGGGATTGCGGTCGGTGTTGTGAAGTGTCCATGCCAGACTTCTCTAGATTTGCAGTGTGCGTTCGGAAGAAGCAGTCTGGAGAGACGGCCTGAGGGAGGATTCCATTTCTAATCCTCGGATCGTTGGTTTCTTTCATGCTTCTGCCCTTCTCGTGTGGTAGAACCGGTCCATCAACTCTCCCTGGTTTAGCTGCGCTAGACAAATAATTTGTTATAGATCAAGTAGATCTTTATTTGGGAAGGCACATTGGCTTTCCGAATTCAAATTTGACTTCCTTAAAACAGTTCAAACGATTCCAGATACTTGTGATATAGATAAAATTAACAGTTATCAAAGCAACGTAATTCTATACCTGCTGGTACCCGTGGTGGTGGCCGTAAAAATTTTGATGGATTTCTGGAATTCATATCTGCTACTCCAATATTGCTAGATGTATATGCCATCAGTTGTCGATTGTCATACGAAGCCATAATAGGCTGGTCATTAGGAGGAACCGTTCTTGTATGGACTGTTGACCTGTACGTAAAAGACATTGAAATAGTGAGACAAGTAAATGAAGTTTCACCAACTATAATCACTGAAACATATATATACATTTCCGTGATATATAGAGATTATGTAATATCATTTTTCAAATAGTACCGTGGCAGGGAGACATGCTTCCTCTCTGGAGGAATAACTGGTCCACTTTTACCGCCATTTTCCTCCAGATAAGCAAACTGCTTTCTAAACTGACCTATAGCACTGGATCAAAAATATAAGCAACATGTCATCCTCTAATTAAGAAGATAAAATAAAAGCATCAGACGATACAATAAACAGTTGCACGTTCAGTAAGAACCGATTTCTACCTGGGATACATAAAGTTTGTGCCCTCCGATCCATTCATGTAGTCTTTGAGTAGTTGAGGATGGTATTCGAGAATCTCCCGGTATATTAGTTCCCTAACATCCTCCTTTGCGACTCTTCTCCTCTCAAATTCAAACTCAAGCTTTGAGATGGGCTGACAAGAAGGTTCTCTCTCAACCTTGGCCAGGCCCTTGAAGTAAGGATCAGCCAGTGCCTATTAAAAAGTTAAAATAAAAAACAAAACAACTTTAGGCTGGTTTATTGTTAGAAGCTACATGTAACTTGAGAAGAAAAACATTCAGTTGCCAAGAACAGTCGTAACAAGGACAGACCTCCTCGGCGGTAGGCCGGTCCTTTGGATCAAAAGCTAAAAGTCTTTGCAATAGTCTAAGAGCTGAAGGATCTGCGTTTGGAAATTTCTGTGCAAATGAAACGGGAGGCTTTTTTTGCATGTCCATCAAGTATCTCCTTGCCTTCTCATTTCGAACCTGGGGATTATTTAAAAATGCACAGCTTAGAAACACAACAACCCGATAAGCAAACTAGGAAGAACTAAGAAAAGAGCTATGTTTGTGTATGCAGGCAACAAGCAAAGAGAAAGAGAGAAATTTGGCGCATACTCCTGAAATGGTTTCTGACGAAGGTGTCCCCAGAAGATCAGTGATCAAATCTAACTGATGAACGACACTTTTACCAGGAAATAGCGGCTTCCCTGTCAACACTTCAGCAAAGATGCAACCAATGCTCCAAATGTCTATTGCTGGAGTATACTGCACAAAAATGCCAAAAAGAAGTTAGACCATTACACCAGAGACAGAAAACTTTGTACAGTGATAAAACCGCCCCAGAGAAACGGACATAACCTGACACCATTTACCTGAACGAAAGACATATCAACTTCCAGGAGAGTTCAATAGTCCTCCCTGAACAAGAATTATTATAATCTAGGCATTACTGCTTACTATACAAAGCACTCAGAACATATTCCACAAACAGTAAAACATGCATAATTCCAATTATTCCATACCAAGTCAAAAACCTATTAAACTTTTCTCTTTGTTAGCACGCTCACCTTCTATCAGAATGAAATGGACTACCTAAAGAAGAGTTGCGGTGGATAAGTAAACAACCAATCAACTACTTAGTGCATGAATAAGCCTAGCATGATTACCACCTAGAGATTTGGACAATCAACAACTTCTTTAGCTTACAATCTGGTGAATAGCAAAAGCCAAGTAAAAGCCACCCCACCTGGAACTTTAAGGACAATCATGCCTTACAGATAGGAGAAGAATAGATTTTCACAAAATTGTCACATAAATGAAAATCAAGATGTGCAAATTGGAAGAAATAAAGAACTCTCACTTTGACCATATAAGATATCTAGAGATAACTTTACCATTAGCAAGCAATATAGTACATTGAGATTTATTGTCAAAACTTCACTTTTCAAAGAAGCACCAAAGCAATTTCGCGGTGCAAATTAGAACTCTGACTCTAAACAACCAATTCATTTACACCAGAGTAAAATATGCACACATGGAACTCCTAAACCAATAGAGAGCAAAACAAGAAAGAAGGCATACCAATTTTACACTCCAACCAACCACAAACCATGTTCCCATCTCATTTAACTGGCTTTAAATAAAAAGTAAGCGAAATGTAGCAGGTAAGCAATACCTTAGAAAAAAATGAACCACAAAGCTCTGGAGCTCTATACCATCTCGTGGCAACATAGTCCTGTGAATATATTGGAATGATCATTAATTATATTTCTTGCACAATTTTCACAGCAATATTATCAAGTAAGAAATGCCACAATAAAAACTATTAAGGACTTGGTGCAAATACATACCGTCCAAAATATCGTGGTAGGTGTGTCACTAAATGCAACTCTTGCAAGCCCAAAGTCACAAACTTTAAGTTTGCAATTCGCATTTGCCAAAATGTTCTTCGGCTTAAGATCTCGATGATACACATTTGCTGCAAACACACAACCAATAATAAGCCAAAATATGCAATAAAGAAACAAGTAGCTCACGACAAAATATTTTTAAGCACTTCAAGTAAAATTTAGCATCTACTATAAAACGCAACTAAAACAATCACCTGTATGCATATATTTCAATGCACGCAGCATCTGATAAAGAAAAAACTGATGATGTTCGCGGGTCAAATCATCATTAGCCTTGATAACTTGGTGAAGATCGGATTCCATCAGCTCAAAAACAACAAAAATATCCCTGAATTCCCTCTTCGAAGGAGGCATCATGATGCGTTTAATCTCAACGATATCGGGATGCCGTAAAAGCCTGAGCAACTTGACTTCGCGCAGTATCCTAATAGCATCTGAGAGATGCTCAAAAACGTCGTTTATTTTCTTTATCGCAACCTTTTCTCCCGTATGCGTGTCGATAGCTGCACAGACAACCCCATAACTTCCCTTCCCTATAACTTCCAGAATCTTATATCTATTAGCATCCCCATACTCGGTGAAAAATTCCATGTCCTTGATCTGAAGAATGAAAAACTTACTTTAATAAAGCATTTACCATATTTTTATACAACCCCAAATTTCTAATTGCTCAAAACTCTTCCAACAAAACCCCATTTTTTCACATTTCATCTCTAACTCTAATTTGCAATGTGTGGTTAAAGCCATTACAAAATATCAAAGATTTCGAAAAGTTATAAAAGGAGAACAGAGTCAGGTTCTGGAGGAGGAAAAAAAAAAAAAAAAACATAAAACATAAACAAAAGCGGGAACAAATAGATTTCTTTCCTTGAAATTCAAGACAGTGGCAGAACAAATAAAAAATAAATATTGTAAAACAATACAAAGAATCTGCATGTTATTTTATTTCTAGTTTTGATATTTAAATTTCGCCAAATTTCCAGAATTTATGCAGAGAAATTCACATTCAAAGCGACAAGGCGAAATATGAAATACAAAGAAACAATATTGGAAAATAAAGAAAACAAATCTTTCACAAAAACTGTCAGTTCAGCGATAATTAGAGAAGGGGAAAAGGAAAATATTTTGTCTCTGAAGACCAAGAAAGAAAAAAAAAAAACTTTTTTGAAAAAAAAAAATAAAAACCCAAAAATTTCTTAAAAGGTTGAAAGTTTCCATTTCTCGGATTCTGCTTTCCGGTAAACCAAACAAAAATCAAAACCTAAGGAAGATCCTCAAGCACTTGAAGACACAAAAGACAAGAAATTTCAGGAAAAAGGATGAGAAAGAGAGACCTTCTTCGGGCGATCTGAGTTCATCTTCTTTAAGGTAAACAAACAACACGAAATCTGATCAGAAAAATCTCACGAAAAACTCAGCCGCATTAACCAAAGCACGCCCAAATTTCACCAGATCCGACACCGGCAAGGCGAAATTGGTAACCCTAGATTCTGGAGAACTGGAGGAAGAAGAAATTCCTACGCAACCTTTAGATTAGACTAAATAAAACCTGCATTCGCTTTGTCTCTCTAACTTTCTCGGAAAATCTGGGCTCCGAAGAGAGAGAAAAACAAAGAAGAGGAAAAAAAAATATCCGATGGGAAATACAGAGAGAGAATCGAAACGGAAAAGCAAGAGAAACGTTTCGTCGTCTTCTTCCTCTTCTTCTTCGGTGTTTCTTCTGTGTTTCTTCGTTTCTTCTTCTTCTTCTTCTTCTTCTTCTTTATACTTTCACCTACTAGTGTGGTTTTTCTTTTATATTTATAATTTAAATTTTTCATTATTTAATATTGTACTTAAAAACCGTGTTTGGTCTTAGTGGCAGTTATCGTAATTTATCCCAAATGCTGTGGCCCTCTTTTAGTTAAAGTGATTTTTTTCTTTTTCTTTTTCTTTTTTTTCTTTTCTTTTAGGTCACACTCTTTTTACTCCAGAAAATTTGCGGATAGAATTTGAAGGCCAAAAAAAATCATCGAGCACAATATATGGATTCAAAATTTAAATTGGATTTTTTACATGGTACGTTCAGATTTCTAATGTAAATTGGATTTTTTTTCAGTTTTTTAGATTATAACTTTAAATTATCAGATGATATTAAAATCGTAACAAGTCAAAATTTTAACAAAGTTTAATGAAAATATAACATAATAAAAATTAAAGAATTCTCTTCTTATGTCCTCCACAACTTATCTTTTTTATATTTATTGTCACTTGTGGTCATTTTCTATATGATTTTTTTTTATGAATTTAGGGAATGCAATTTTTTTAAGAAGAAAATAAATTAGTTTTGAGTTTTGTTAATCTAAGTAGGTACATTTGTTTTATATATCTTTTATGATGAAATTAATAGTGAATTTACAAAGAGATTATATCTCGAACAATCACATTATTTATTTCCTAATCCAATAACTTTTAAGTTTGAATTAACGGTTCACCCACATAACCTTAAGGGAGTGTTTAGTATGGGGTAATCTTTTATAAAAGAATAGAAATCTTAAAATTATCATGTTTATTATGAGATTATCTTATTTTAAGATACCTGAGAACCTAAAAACCATGAGTTTCAAATACCCTTATAAAGGAGTAATCTGAAACCCGTAATCTAAAACACACCTCCCCTTAGATTTCAGATTACCCCTTATCTAAATATCATGGTAATCTTAAAATTTAAATAATTTAAACACAACTATACTTTTAACTTTAACTTTAAAAATAATCTACAGATTTAAAGAGATGAAAAAAAAAAAAAGCCCACGGATTTACTACATATATATATATAATATTTTCATCATAGTTTCCTCCTACCTATATAATTCTTCATCGTAGCATCTCCTGTAAACATTAACACCACCACAGTCACTGGTAATCATTGTTTTTTTCTTCACCGTCTTTTTTTTCCCCTCCTTTCTTACGTGATTCTTCTTTTCTATTTCTATATATTTAATATGTATATATTTTGTTAACATAATATCGTAAGTTATATACATAATCGTAACTTTGGTTTGTTTTTGTTGTTTTGTTTTGTTTTTTGTTTTTTGTTTTTTTGTTTTTGTTTTTTTTTCCTAATGCGTACCTTTTTTTCTCTTTCTTTTTCATCTCCAAGAATCTTACTAAAATTGTCTATATACAAACCAAATATTATAATCTAATATTCTTAGGAATTTGATTACTTTAAAAAAATTTTACCTGATTATATTTGATTACCTTCAACCAAACACCCCCTAAACTAAAGAGAAAACAACCTAGAATACTTGTTAATAATTTTCTTATACCAAAATTAAAGCATCTTCTTTTTAGAAAGAAATTTTAAAACATTTTCTTTATTAAAATACAGTATGGAAAAACAATGGATTGACTCATAAATTGACCCTATCAATAGCATATGAAGATTTTCCCTAAAAGAATAGAACAAAAAAAATGAAAAATAAGATAAAAAGTAAGTGTGCATTATTGTTTAGATTTTTAAATTTTCATGCACTACTACAAAATACGGATACCACGACGGTTTTTAACCGTCGTGGTAATATTTTCACGACGGTTTTCTAACCGTCGTGGAATCTAAAAAGATTCCACGACGGTTAAAAAACCGTCGTGGAATTGGCAAAAATAATGCTTAAATATGGACATTTAAGAACATACCACGACGGTTTTTTGACCGTCGTGGTAGGTAACAATGAAAAAAAAAATTACGAATTCATTTCATTTTCTCAAAAACATTTAAATCACAAAATCAACACTTTTTTCCGAAAAATTCTCAAATCCGTGCCTTACCCAAGCAATTTAATTCAAATCTAAAACATAACTACAATGAACAATCATCAAAAATGTAGGGGACGGATTTTGACCATTTCGGATGGAATATTCCTAACTCAACAATCTACGAAATTAACATTTTGGACGGAACATTTTATCAACAACCACAATCAATAAAATCAACATTTTGGATGAAAAATTTCCAAATCCGTGTATTACCCAAGCAATATACATTACAACTTATCGGCTTGTCGAGCGTGGGTACGGGCGAAGTGTGGTGAGAGAGAGAGGGAAAGCCGCGTAAGTTCCTTGGTGGACCCGTCGGAGAATGGTGGAGGCCGCGTGAGTGGTGGAGAAGGCCATCGGAGAATGGAGCCAAGAGAAAAATTTGAGAGGTAAAATAAAGAGAGGAGGCGCGGTGAGATAGAGCGAGTTTTTTGAGATTCGGCAATTTTGGGTATGGAGTTCGAGTGTGTATCAGAGAGTGAAAAAGCCTCGAAATGTAATGGGGTGGGAAAGATGGTATTTTTTTGGGTTTTAATACATGCTCCAAAAAATTAAATTAAATTCAAAAATTTTCAAAATTCCCGCTTAGTACCTACCACGACGGTTTTTGGGGAAAACCATCGTGGTATGTTCACCTACCACGACGGTTTTTGTCAAAAACCGTCGTGGTAGAGTCCAAAAATAAAAAAATAAAAAAAATTGTAAAAAAAGACCATTCCACGACCGTTTTTAAAAAACCGTTGTGGAAGCCGAAGCTTCCACGACGGTTATAAAAAACCGTCGTGGAAGCTTGTAAAATGCAAAAAAAAAAAAAAATTTTTTTTTTTTACTTTCCACGACGGTCTTTGACCGTCGTGGAAGCCGAAGATTCCACGACGGTCAAAGACCGTCGTGGAAGGTAAAAAAAAAAAAAAATTTTTTTTTTTTTTTTTTTGCATTTTGCAAGCTTCCACGACGGTTATTAAAAACCGTCGTGGAAGCATGCTCTTCCACGACGGTTTTTTATAACCGTCGTGGAAGCTTCGGCTTCCACGACGGTTTTCGGAAACTCTGTTCCGCTCCATGTTTTTGCTGTATTTTTCACGACGGTTTTTTAAAAACGGTCGTGGAAGCTCCGTCGTGGAATCCACATTTTCTAGTAGTGATGTATATATTCATTTATTATTTCTTGCTTAGTTATTAAGATATTTTCTTTTCCTTTCAAATTGTAAAAAAATAAAACTATATGTATATGTATGATATAATTTCAATATGTATGCACATATATACTATTCATATTTGTGTGTTAGTGTGTATATATAGGTGGCTCTCCCTCCTTGACACGTTTTTTATTAAATTAAAATTTTACCCTAAATTGATTATAGGGTTTTTGTTTAGTTTTAAGAAATTCTATTTCTCCAAAATAAAAATATATATACATTTCTTCCTAAAATAAAAGATATAATCCCCATCCACTAAATATATAACTGATTTCTCTTAATATATATGCACACTTATATAAAAGTGATTTCAAGTATTTATTAGAAGATTTTGTCCCTTATCATAAATCATAGGCTAATTGAGGTTGAAATAGCCTTCAAAGGGCATATGGATATATGTTTTTAAAAAATAAAATAAAATAAAACAGAACAACTAACATTAAGGATTGGCAAAACTAACGAGCAAATCCCTAACTTCATTTTTTTTTTCTTTTATTTTTCTCTTTCAAAAGATTTGTTTAATTATAAATAATGCTTAAATTTGAATTGGATTGCCTACATTAAAGAAAGTGGATACGTCTTTGATCATATCCTTATTGGAGCTGGGAATTGTATGCCAAGTCTTGGACAAAGGAATCATTTACTTTTTACATGCTTTGGTTGAGATTCTATAATTCTTTGGTCCTTTTTATTCGTAGAGAGCTTCTAATTAAGATAGTATTCTTGTTCATATAATTGATAAGATATTTTGTTTTAATCCTTGGATTAAGTTTATACCAATTTAAAATATAAGTTTCCACGTATCAAAAAGGAAAGATATTGAATATGAGAATCCGTATAACAATAGATGGAATTCCCATAAAAATACCACTAGATGGAGTCCAAGGATTAAAATATCGATATTGTGAAAATATCAATAATTAAATTTTATGAAAATATCGATATCAGTGAAAATTAACATAAAAATATGGAAATTCAATCTAAAACACTAAATTTTAACGTAGAACAATATCTCAAATTGACATATTTATTTTTTTTGTCCACACTTAATATTTGTTTGGACTTTTAACCCTCCATACTTATCAAATTAGAAGTCAAAAAAATGAAGCTAGTATAACAAGGACAATAATTTAGAAATGTGCCTTTTAAGGGTCTTAGTTTAAACAATATTGATACCAAGACTTGAATTCGAGTAATTTTTAATTCAACTTTGGACATGTTATGTATATGTTTCCCGATCTCTACCCATTGCCTCTTCATGTATAGCAAATTTTGAGTCAATTAAAAAAAGTCATGATTTTATTACATTAAAAATAAAATAAAAAATACTTAGGCTCCGTTTGGAACAAAAAATAAAATAAAAAATACTTAGGCTCCGTTTGGAATACGGGTTTGATAAAAAGTTTATGTTGAAGTTTTTTGACTTTTAAAAAAAATTATATTAAAAAAACTAGTTATAATTTTTGTTGACTTTTCAGAAAAAGATAAAAACTGAAATAAAAAACGTAGATTTGAACCTAAGAGGCAAACACATGCTAAGAATCGATACTTTATGGATATTTGTTGATATTTCCATGGAATTTTTAAAATTACCACATACTTTGTCATTTAATACTACATTGTTCATGAAAATTCACAGTACTCTCATAAAAATTCGATATTTGCAGAAATTTCATGATTTTTTTTGAAAAGATACGATACTTTTGTTTTCCTATTGGTACTTTCAAAATACAAAAACTTTTGCAAAAAATATTAGTAGAAATATATTGATTTTTCAATCCTTGATCAAGCCCCAATGATTTATTATCCAATTAAAATCGTTAAAAACGTATAGCGTGCAATTGAGAACTGCAACAGTTTAGATCATACTGTTAAAAAGTTAATTCAAAGATGAAAATAGTAATTTCTACCAGTAGTGAAAAATAAGAGAATGTATAGGAGGAATTCAATTCTTTTATTCTCAAATCCATGCGAAAAAATAAATGCAAGAATATAATAAATAATCTAGAATATAATTTGGTAGAATGCCTCCATAAAGGAAAGAAAAGCTAAATATTACCAAATAAAAAAATGGATTAGCAATTATTTATAAGGGGATAAAAAAAAAAAAATCAAATGTCTGGTTTGAACGATTTTAGTGACAGGTGAAGTTGAAGAGGCAATGGAATTGGGAAAGGAAATATTCGACTGTCATTTGGGAATGCGAAATCTGGCAAGATTCTAATTTCCGTTCCTTTTCCTTAAGACAACAATTTTAACGTCCAAAATATCTTTATTTTCATTTTTAGTTTTTTTTTTTCTAGCTTTGATTTCTTGTTCTAACACCAAAAAAAAAAAAAACTAAAAAAAAACTAAAAACCTGAAAACCTAAAATAATTGAAGTACGTAAAATTCCTCCCTACTTAAACAAAAGGGTTTATATATATATATATATATATATGTTGTATGTATGTATATGTGTGTGTCTCATCCTTTTGTAACATATGAAGAGCATTCTTATTCAATTCGACTCTTAAAATGGAACTATTAAAAATATTCATGATGATGTGATCCTTTTACTGTCAGATTATTGTTGAATGAAAAAATGGTTTGCATCCAGTTTGCAAAAATTTGTATTTAGAAGTAAATTATTAATATTAATAATAAAGCTTCGACGAGGCTTTGAAAAATTATTGAAAATTTTCTTTATTATAGAAATTATAATCATACTCGATTCGAATTTATAACTTTTTTTTTTAACTTCATCTTAATTTATAATTATGTAATAGGGTATCATTTATATGTTCATTTTCTAAATGCCAAATCCGATTAAATTTACATTATAAAAAATATTGCAAAAAGACAAAATATAATATATATTATATGTATATGTATACGTATATGTATATATTACAGTTAAAAACAGAATCATAAAATTTTGCTTAAAAAATAAAACGACCCTAGAAAAAATCTACTAGATATATATTTATATATATATATATATATACCACCCTTGAAGACATCTAAATTTCTTGGAATAAAGTTGTCTCAATTCATGACTATCATCAGAACAATAATATAATGAAGAAAGTGTCGGCTAAATTGATTTTGACAAATAAAAAAAGGATGGAAAAAGAGGTACCACATATATAAATATACACACATATATATATATTGGATGAAATGTCATGGTCCCATAAAAGTAACAAGTTGTTGTCACTTGGATTTGTGGTCAAGGGAAGTCTAGTGCCAACATTGTGGAATACAAATACTAATGCGGTGAGAAATTAACAATTATATATATGGACCTTGTAGGTTGGTCGGTTTGCAAATTAAACTGTCACCAATTCAATCCAAAATATTAGGTTTTTAAATATTTTTAACATAAAAAATAGACATATACATATATAAGTAGAATAAGAAAATGGGGATTTTATTTAAATAATGTATTGGTCTATTAATTAAGATTCCAAATTCTTGTGCAAAGTTTCTTGTTGTTTAGACTTCAATCGTAAGATTCTGATGCTTCTGGATGGTGCCGAATACCTTTCACTTGTTCTCCACAAATTAAAGACAAGTACATCATTTATATATATAATTATATATATATATATATGTTGTGTGTGTGTGTGTGTGTGTGTGTATACATTTTATGTAATAAGGAAAATCTCTTGTTTTGTCATTTGAACTACTGCTCTTATAGGCCTGCAAAATATATGACTTGGTTCGCGATAATAAATATTAAGGTTCTCTCTCTCTCTCTCTCTTTTAATGATAGGGTTTGATACGTGTGTGTATATATATATATATATATATATATATTAAATAGAAAACAGTGTTGGTGGCAATTCTATTGTAGTAAGTATCAATTTTCGAAAGGATCCCAACTTAAATTGTCGAATAATGCGATATTAACCGGGATGGCAATAGCCGTAAGAATTGATCGTTTAATGTTTTTTTTTTTTTTTTTTTTTTTTTTTTTTAACAGGTTTGATTATTTCGAACTTTTTGTCTCCGCAAAAATTGCTTTTACCTTAATATGTTTTGTGATTGGCCCCAAAAAAAAAAAAAAAAAAAAAAAAGAATATTCATTCTTACATGCACATGAAAAACATAAAACTCTGGACGTTGACGTTTTGGCTTTCGAAATTTCCATTATGCTCAATGATCAATTACTATGTATTCACAAAGAAAAAGCTCTCTAATTGCATCTGAAAGCAGTTAATAAAATCCAATCAAAAGATTTGAAAATACGAATTTAGTGCCTCTTTTTAACTTAGAAAAGAAAGATTTAAACTTTATATCTATAATAACATTATATATAAAATTACTGGTAGATTAATATATTATAATCATCCAAAAACTTTAAGAGATTAAGGATACAAAGTACCAAAATTAGAAATTGAGTGGAAAAATTATCAGGTACGTACCTAAAAAGTTAGGAGAACAAAAGTATTAAAATTCCTAATAATTTTGGTAGAATAAGTAGAAACCCCAATCTCCTAAAATCGACAAATTATTGTTAGATTATGTTATACAATCAACTGAAAAACTTTAAAAATTGACTAGAGATAAAGGTATCCAAAGTAAGAAGTTGAAAGGAAAAATTGTCACCTAAAATGGTTCAGGAGGATAAATGATAATGAAAACCCTAATAATTCTAGTAGATTACTAAGACGTAAAAACCCAGATCTCCTAAAATCGAAAATAAATAAATAAATAAATAAATAATTTGCCTTGTGAAAGAGGTAATCGTTTGCCTTGTAAAACAGGGCGTCTCAACGGTATTAATTATTGCTGTCGTAAAACGAGGGTCGTAATTCATGACCAGAACTAGTACTGTGCACATTAATCTTTTCTCCAACTTGGCCACACTCGTATTTGCAGCCACAATTTGCATGCGTTTTGCATGGCATCCTTATCTACTTTCCTTGTATTATTAATTTGCAATTAGAGCACGACAGTCACTTTGTGGATCCCACCCCCCTTATTTATAATTGCTTTCGAGCCTCTTACTTTGTGAGACCACGTGATGGTGTGAAATTACCAATCTACTCCCTCTCAATCATGCACGTGCGCGTCTGCATTTTTGTGGGGTCAAAAAACAAAATAGTAGTCAAACTGAAAAATTCAACCATTTTGGTGTTTGAGTGGCGACTGAAAACTACGGCTTTCAAGGTCCAAACAAATTTCATAACAAAAGAGCCTAAACAAGTACCTTTTTTTTTTTTTTTTGGATTGGAATCGAGTCCCGTTTAACCTCTACCCTCTACTTGTTAAGTCTATGGTTATCCCTATAGATATGTTGTTCATACACATATTCAACGATTGTATTTGTCCGACAAATATATTTTTTTGATGCAATTGATGTATAATTTTTTTATTAAAGCTGAGTAATTTTTCAAAAACTTATTATAATTTTTATTGAATTTTTCAGAAAAAATACAGAATTAACTGATACAAAATTTTGGATTCAGAAAGGGTGCATGCGTCAAACGCGTGCTATATTTAGACGCATATAATTACTAGTTAATTTATACATAATTTTTGTATAACTTTTGTATAACTTTATGTGTAATATGATATTATTTAAAAGTTGTTGATATATATAATGAAGTATCAAAAGATAATATAATACATTAATGATCTTCATATTACAAATTATTAGCCTTATATTATGAGTGCGTTTGGTTTACGTAGAATGATGGAGATGAAACCTTATATATATATATATATATATATATATATATATATATATTATTGAGATTAGATTTTGTATTTCATCTCTCACCATTCACGTGACATCATAAAGCAAGGAGATCAAATCCAGAGAAGCAAGCACCTTGCCTGAAGTCATCATATGGAAAAAATCACGAAACCTTCCATATTTACTTCTACAAGCAATCAGGGAAAGAATCAAGCCTAAAAAGGGACTTTCCTCAATTTAACAAAGCAAGCTATTTATGAAAAGTCAACCAAGACTAAATATCAAAGAAGGTAACTTCCAATAAGCAAATATGACAGGTTCTACACCAAATCAACGCCAACTGAAAGCTATCCAATCTCCATCTATAAATAGAAAGGCATCACCACATGTGCAAGGATTCCAATCTCCATGCCAACTTTTGCCCATTCTATACGAAGAGCACACCCAATACGCCCAAGATCATCCAATCTTCATATTACAGATCATTCGATCTTTACGAGAATCATACGTACAAAGAAGAGATTTTCGCCCAGGGCATAAGAGAAATCATTGGAGATCCTTCTAGTTCATTGGACATCATCTCCAATGACCATCACATCAAGATCATCCCACAGGAGGCCCAATCATCTTGAAATCATCCTGGAAATTTCTCGGAATTCCCGTATCTTCACTCAATTCTCTATACTCCCTGCTATCTCTCTCTATTTCCTACATTCTCCATCTCTATTCTTCCCATTCTCACTGCTAGGGTATTCATTCTATTATTTCATCAACTATAGAGAAAACAGCGAAGCGACCACACAGGATTAGCTCTCACATTGAAATTGAACATCTATAAGTCTTTTGTGTTCTTTATCTTAATTACTTTACTTTATTGTTATTTTGCAGCTTACACGCTCAATTAACTCAATATGCAATTAGTTGGCTCAACAATATAGCAATTCTCCATCTCTCTCTATTTCCTACATTCTCCATCTCTATTCTTCCTATTCTCACTGCTACGGTACTCATTCTATTATTTCATCAACTATAAAGAAAACAGTGAAACGACCACAAAGGATTAGCTCTCACATTAAAAGTGAACCTTCTATAAATCTTTTGTGTTCTTTATCTTAATTACTTTACTTTATTGTTATTTTGCAGCTTACACGCTCAATTAACTCAATATGCAATTAATTGGCTCAACAATATAGCCATTGGCCCTAACCTGATTTGATCCAATTCGATTGTAGATTTAACCCTATATATATATATATATATATATCAACACCGTTTGATTTATAATACACAATAGGTTTTTTGAGAGCATATAAAAATTGGTTTTCGAAAATATCAATGAAAATTATGAGAAAAGGTGTTGGGACCGTTTGCAAAGCATTTGATGGAGAATTTTACTCCATGCCATCGAAAGTGATCAATCAACTTCTCAGAGGATGATTGTTTTTTATTTGGCCACTAACGAATCAATCATGGGCTCCACAGAATTCAAAGTTCATCGACCTATTTCCTTGTATCGTAACAGTAAGAATGTTATTTGGATTACGCGTAATTCATTATTATATAAACGAACGTGTATTTAAGTTTATTGTCACATGTCACTCTCTATTATTTTCAAATTGGCACTTTCACGTTATTTTTCGTCCCTTTTTCCATGCAAATTGTCAATTTGTTTACAAAGTTACTTTGTACTCCGCGTTTTTGCTTTTTGATTGGCAAACTAATCAGCGTCAATCTTTTTTGCAACCAAATTGTGAAGTTTGAGGGAATGTGTAGATTAATTTAATATTTTAATTATCATTATTTGTTTTATATATTTATCTTCTGGTTAGAATATTTTATTTATTTGCTTATAAGTCTATAAAAACCCATCTTTTTAAAAAAAAAAAATAAATTTTCATTATAAGCAATTCAATAAGAAACCCTGACTTTTTCTTTTCTTTTTTTTTTTTTTTCCTCATATTGAATCTTAGCATCAGATTGGTTCATCAATTCAAACTATTAGTTTGAACTGATTTTTTTGTTCTTTTCCTAAAAAGTTTTTTTGTCTTTTCTGAAAAAGTTTTTTATCTTTTTTAAAAAGTCAACAAATATTACTATTAAAACTTAAAATTTCCAACTCAAACTGGTGAATCAAACGGAGCCTTAAATTTTCAGTCATATGAGTTCAAATCCATCTAATCAAAAACATTTGGATTTCTCTCTCTTTCTAAATCCGAATCACACTTTTTATTTTTTTTTTCCCCTCTTCTGAATACCAGTTGTATTCAAATTCTCAATTCGAATTGAATTACACAAGTTTAAACCCATGTTTCAACCGGCGAATTTTTTGAGAGCATTTTTAAAATGATTTGGAAATGGAAAGTTTGAGAGGGACCGCCTGCAAAGCATTTCATGGAGAATTTCATGTCATCACAAGTCAATTTAACTCCCGATAAGATGACTTTTAAAAAAAAAAAAAAATTGGGCCGCTAATAATAAATCATACGCTCCACAGAGAGCCACAAAATTCAAGAAAGTACTACAAATCGAGTACACTCGACATCTCCATCCACTTTATAGCTACCAAACTTTAAGACATAGCTCGCATGTGAATCTCAATGCACAATTCCTACTCCGTTTCGGTGAACCAATTTGGATGGAAACATTCAAAAGAAAATCTATACTACAGAAAATCATTCAGATAATCAATATGTTGTCCCCTCTAACATAAGGGTCCGTGTGGTTCACAAGTTTGAGTTGGAATTTTAAGTTTAAATAGTAATTTTTGTTGACTTTTCAGAAAAGACAAAAAACTTTTTCAGAAAAGATAAAAAATTTTTTCAGAAAAAGACAAAAACTGAGATGAAAAGTTTGAAATGGACCAATGAGACAAACAGGGGCTTAGAATTTTGCTTAAAAGTTTCAAATGACAATATTTTATAATATTTCATACAATTTCAAATGTTACTTCTCAAACCGAAATAGAAACATTTGAATTGTTAAGAAATGTTTCTCCCTAACAGAGAGTATGGACATACATATGCACACACACAAATTCTACTCTTCATATTAAGTAAACTTAGGTTTTATTTAGTTCATAGGTTTGAATTTAGGCAATTCGAATGATTTTAAGATAGTAACTAAGTATCGAAACGGATTTCATATCCCAATGATTAGGAAAAATATGTGCCTATGTATATGAGAAAAGCATCTGAATGACACAAATTCAGAGACTATTACACCAACATGACATAAAAAAATTAACATTAAACTAATATGACATAATATTAAATTAAAATTAATTAAAATTTGTGTCATTTTGGTCAAGAATGAAACTTTTATATCATATTGGTCAATATATGAAAAAAATAAAAGGTGGTTTTAATTAGGTAATCATTTCTATGTATATCGACAAAAAAACTAAAATGGAGTCCTATATGGACATAGGAAAAACTTCCCGTGCCAAAATTAGCTTGGAGGCTATTGTTAGCCCAAGCATAACTATCTAAGAAGAGGGTGAATTAGATTTTAAAGGCTTACGAGAACTTTTTGATCATAACTATTGTAAGGCTAAGTGATTGTCAAAATTGGTAGTAATTTTTAAATGTCGCAAAACTGACTTGGACGTTAAAAAATTTTCTCGTCGGTCTTCTGATCTTCAGGTTTTGATCCATGTTTAAGTTATTCCAATCCAAAAGCTTGATTTATAGGGTGTTTGGCACACCAACTCAAAACATTCATCTCAAAATTTTTTTTGCCTTTTTCTCAAAAAGTTTTTGTCTTTTTCCCCAAAAGTTTTTTATCTTTTCTGAAAATTCAAAAAAATTTACTATTGAAACTTAAAAATCTCAACTCAAACTACTCCACCAAACACCCTATTAATCTTCATTCTTTTCTCTCCGTAATCTTGATTTGATCCGATCCGTATATAATTTTAATTAAACGCAATCTCAAGATGAATTTTATAGTAACTTTTCAATCAAATGATTGTTACTATATCAAAATGAATTTTAATGAAATATTGGAGCCAACAACCTCAGAGTCTTTGACGACGACAAACACTTAATTACTTAGGTAATAGGTAAACAATTTAAGTTAACAGGTAAGAACTTCTGCGGAAAAAAAAAAAAAAAAAAAAAAAGGTTAACAGGTAAGAAATTTCAACTTGAAATTAGATGATTAGGATTTAAAAATTCTTACCAAACACCGAAATAGAATTTTACCATTTTGGATTTGTTTGGTTGGTTATTTTGAGTTGAAATATTTTAGTTGTAATAGTAAATTTTTTTAAATTTTCAGAAAAGACAAAAAACTTTTTGGAAAAAAGATAAAAACTTTTTGAGAAAAAGACAAAAAAAAGTACAGTTTGAGTTGGAATGAAATGATGAGGTAAACAAAGCCTTTATTTTAGCTCCCCTTAATAACTTGATCAATTTTGCTCCAATTGGATCTCCCCCTAATTACTAATTAGGGCATACTATGAAACTTCGAAAATTTGAAAACTTACAATTGAACTTAAGCGATAACTAACTCTTCCCTTTTTGTCATTAGCAAAAAGAAAATCAATATGGCAAGTTATTCATGTAAATCTCATAGACCTTAGATCCATTCTTAATATCATTTGTCAAATAAAAACTCAAACATAATCATAAATCGGCATTCAAAACATCCAAAATATGCAAACAACGAAATATTTTTTAAAACACATTCAAATATCCAAAATAAAGATTCTAAAATATCCAAATGCATACCAAAACTAAATCAAAGAATCAAAAGTAAAACATCCTAACATCAAATGAAAATTCAAAGATGGGGTATGTTGAGTTGTCTGCCCCATGTTGTAGGATGGACAATAATGGGCTAAAAGCCCAATAGCCCTTCATTAAAAAAAAAAATGATGATTAATGGCTTGTTGAACAAGCCGTGCGTGTGAGTGGCAAAAAAAAGGAAAAAAGTGGGGGCTACTATGGGTGTGTGAAAAAAAGGCAGAGAGAAAGCAAAGAGAGAAAGGGTAGAGTTTTTTAGGTTTATACAAGATGATTGAGTAGTGAAATGATGTCCGTTGGTGCTCAAATTTAACGTAGTGAATCCTTGTGACGAGCTCTTCTCATCTATCGATTCCGATTTTCGAATTGGTGTCTCTAAGGTGCTTTTCCCAAATACCCACTTGAGACCTAAAACTGATTTCATTTTATGCTATGTGTTGAAATCTATCTTGTTGATGATGAACCTTGTTGTTTAGTTAAGGTTGTGTTTTATCTTGATAATTATGAGTCTCGAGTTTATCTAGAGAGAACTTTGTAATCTCATTATTGTTGATATAGTGGAAGTTGATATCGGACTACGATCCCGTAGTTTTTCTCTTCGCATTGAAAGGTTTTCCACGTAAAAATCAGTGTCTCTTGTGCGGTTGATTATTTTGAGTTTTAATTGCTTTGGTTGTTTTGTTGGTTTTATTGAAACTTACTCTTGGAGAACCCATTTTATCACACAAAGAGGGAAAAGTTTAATTGGTGCTTTTTTCCCAACAAAGTGGTATCAAAGCTTTTGGTTGGCTAGAGAAAAATTCTTGTTTGTTGAGATAGATGAACAAAATTCGTTTGGGATGATAAAATTAACCCCGTCGAATTATTCCATTTGGAAGAGGAAAATGCAAGATATGTTGTATTGCAGAAATTTGTTTAGGCCTATTCTAGGCAAGGAAAAGCCAGAAAAAATGAGTGATAAGGACTGGGAGATATTGCATATGAAGGCTGTTGCTACAATAAAGCAGTGGGTTGATCACAATATATTCCATCACATTGTTGAAGAAACCAAAGCTGATGCTCTCTGGCAAAAGTTAGCAGCGATGTATGAGAAGAATACTTTCAAAAATAAAGACACGCTCATTAGAAGGCTTGTGAATTTGAAGTACATAGATGGGAAGAGTATGATTGAACATACAAGCGATTTTCAAGGCTTGGTGAACCAGTTGACAACTATGAAAATGAGTTACAAGCTTTGTTACTTCTCAGCTTATTGCCTGAAAGCTAGGAAACACTAGTGATGTCACTAAGTACTTCAGCGCCAGAAGGAAATCTAACCATGGAGATGGTTAAAGACAGTTTGCTCAACGAAAGAAGCCAGAAGCAAAGGAAAAAGGTAAATCTTCTTCTGAGGTACTTATTTCTGAAAAACATGAAAGGCGTAAAAGAAGCAAAAGCAGGCATCCTCAAGGTCATGGCAAAAAGGATACATCTAGAGGAAAATCCCAATACATAAAAAGTTTCAAGTGTTACCACTGCAACAAGCCAGATCACATGAAAAAAGAGTCCATGCTTTGGAAAAGAGAGCAGGGTAAAGGAAAGAAAGGTGAGAAAGAGACGTAAACAGTAGCCACTGAAGGTGATGTTGTCATTGTTTGTGATGATAGTTATGTTAGCCTCGCATGTCAGAAAAGTGATTGGGTGATTGATTCTGATGCTTCATTTCATGTTACTGCTCATGGTGATTTCTTCACTTCTTACTCTGCTGATGATTTTAGCAATGTCAAGATGGGAAACAGTGATGCCTCTAAAATTATGGGTATTGGTGATATTTGCTTGGAGACCAATCTTGGAAGCAAATTAATACTCAAGGATGTTAGACATGTACCGACTATTCGCCTCAACTTGATCTCTACAAGTAGACTTGACGACGAGGGTTTCATTAATTATTTTGGTGAAAGTAAATGGAAGCTCACCAAAGACTCTCTAGTGATTGTAAGAGGAAAGAAGATAAATACGCTCTATGTCACACAAACAAAGCTCAGAAACGGAGAGATAAATGCTATTCAGAAGGATGCAAGTATTGATCTTTGACACAAGAGGCTTGGTCACATTAACGAGAAAGGACTATAAATTCTTGCTAGAAAGCAATTCCTCCCCGGTTTGCAAGGTATGCCTCTTAAAACTTGTGTTGATTGTTTAGCTGGAAAAACACATAGAGTTGCATTTCATTCAACACCTTCCATCTAGAAGATCAAATATTCTTGATTTGATTCATACGGATGTCTGCTCATGCAAACTAAAACTCTTGGAGGTTCACTCTATTTTGTGACTTTTATTGAGACCACTCAAGAAAAGTTGGGGCTACTGCTTTGAAAACTAAAGACCAGGTGTTCGATGTCTTCAAAGAATTTCATGCCAAGATTGAAAGAGAGACAGGAAAGCAGATTGAAGTCAGTTCGAGCTGATAATGGTGGTGAATACAGGGGGCCATTTGAAAACTATTACAAAGTCCATGGAATCAAACTTGAGAAAACTCCAGCAAAGACACCTCAGCTAAATGATGTGGTAGAAAAAATGAACAGGAACCATTGAAAAAAGGATAAGATGTATGCTTTCTCATACTAAGCTTCCTAAGTCTTTTTGGGGGGAGGCTATGAGGACTGCAATCGACTTGATTAATCTTTCCCCAGCAGCTACCTTAAATGGTGATGTTCTTAATAGAGTTTGGACAGGGAAAGATGTCTTTTATGGTTATTTAAGAGTCTTTAGCTGCAAGGACATATGTTCATGTTCCTAAAGATGAGAGGTCCAAGCTTGACGATAAAGCAAAATCATGTATTTTCTTGGGGTATGGTCATGAAGAGTTTGGGTACAGATTATGGGATCCAGTGAATAGGAAGATTGTCAGAAGTAGAGATGTTGTGTTCCTTGAAGATCAACTTGGTGATGATGCTGATAAAGTTGAAAAGACCAGTTCCTCTGTTGAGATTCCTGTTAATTTGAATCTAGTTCCTCTACCTGTAATGAATACTGATGACGGGGGAGACATGCAAGAAAATAGTGGAGATATTGTTGATGATGAGGCCCCTTATACTGATGATGTTGTCCCTCTAGTTGAACAAGTCGAGCAAGCACCACCACCACCACCAGATGAGCCTTCCATTGAGAAGATCTACTAGAGAGCGCCAACCTCCTTCAAGATACAGTTCAAGTGAGTATGTAATGCTTACAGATGGTGGAAAGCCTAAAACTTACCAAGAAGCCATTTTTTATAAGCAAAAAAAAAAAGAATGGTCTAATGCCATGTAGGAAGAAGATGAAATCCTTGTGTGAGAACTACACCTACGACTTGGTAAAGTTACCAAGAGGCAAGAAAGCGCTCAAGAACAAATGGGTTTACAGGTTGAAAATTGAAAACAATAGCTCACAACTAAGGTACAAAGCTCGGTTGGTTGTGAAAGGATTTGGTCAGAAGAAAGGTATTGACTTTGAAGATATATTTTCTCCAGTAGTGAAGATGTCATCCATCAGAGTTTCTTAGTCTAGCTACCCGCTTCAATTTAGAGATAGAGCGACTTGATGTGAAAACTGCATTTCTTCACAGTGATTTAGAAGAAGAAATTTATATGGAGCAGCCAGAAGGATTCAAAGTTAAGGGAAAGGAGAATCATGTGTGTAAGCTTCGAAAGAGTTTGCATGGGCTCAAACAAGCACCAAGACAGTGGTACAAGAAGTTTGATTCTTTTATAGTGAGTCATGGTACTCTAGAACTTCATTGATCATTGTGTGTTTATAAAAGAAACACTCCAGTGATGATTTCAGTATCCTCCTCTGCTATATGTTGACGATATGCTGATTGTTGGCCATGATACTAGTAAGATTGAGAAGCTTAAAAAAGAGTTAAGTTAGTCTTTTGCGATGAAAAACTTGGGATCGGCAAAACAAATACTCAGCATGAAAATCTCCCGTGATAGGAAGAATGGGAAACTTTGGTTATCTCAAGAAGGTTATATTGAAAAAGTTCTTGAAAGGTTCAATATGAGCAAGGCAAAAGCAGTTGTTCTCCACTTGCAATGCACTTTAATCTTACTTCTAAGCAATGTCCAACAAGTGAGAAAGAAAAAGAAGAAATGGGTAAAGTTCCCTATGTATCTGTAGTTGGCAGTTTGATGTATGCCATGATTTGCACAAGACCAAATATTGCTTATGTTGTTGGAGTTGTTAGCCGATTTCTTTCTAATCCTGGAAAAGAATGTTAGGCAACAATGAAATGGATATTGAGATATCTGAGAGGTACTTCCAGGGTGTGTTTATGCTTTGGCAGTGGTAAGCCTATTTTAGAAGGGTATATAGATTCAGACATGGCAGGTAATGTTAATTCTAGGAAATCCACTTCGGGCTTCTTGATGACCTTTGCAGGGGGAGCAGTTTCTTGGCAATCTAAGTCACAGAAATGTGTTGATTTATCCAGTACAGACGCTGAGTACATTGCAATTATTGAAGCCTGCAAAGAAGTTTTATGGATGAAAAAGTTTCTTGAAAAATTGGGTCTGCAACAAGAGGAGTACATTGTCTACAGTAACAGTCAAAGTGACATCCACTTGTCCAAAAATTCAAATTCCATTCAAGATCCAAGCATATTGATGTTAGGTATCATTGGATTCGTGATGTACTTGAAACAAAGCAAGAAAGTTCATACAAGTGAGAATGGATCGGATATGTTGACAAAATCTTTACGTAAGGAGAAACTTGAAGCATGCAAGCAGAAAGTGGGCTTGGTCGAGCCCACTACATGACACGGAGGGGGAGAATTGTTGAGTTGTCCGCCCTATGTTGTGTGCTGGACAATAATGGGCTAAAAGCCCAATAGCCTTTCGTTAAATTAAAAAAAAAAAAAGGATGATTAATGGCTTGTTGAACAAGCCGTGTGTGTGAGTGGCAGAAAAACAAAAAAAAAAGTGGGGGCTACTGTGGGTGTGCGGAAAAAAGGCAGAGAGAAAGCAAAGAGAGAAGGGGTAAAGTTTTTTGGGTTTATACAAGACGATTGAGAGGTGAAATGGTGTCCATTGGTGCTCAAATTTGATGTGGTGAATCCTCGTGACGAGCTCTTCTCATCTACCGATTCCAATTTTCGAATTGGTGTCTCTAAGGTGCTTTTCCCAAATACCCACTTGAGACCTAAAACTGATTTCATTTTATGCTATATGTTGAAATCCATCTTGTTGATGATGAACCTTGTTGTTTAGCCTAGATTGTGTTTTATTTTGATTATTGCAAGCCTCTAGTTTATCTAGAGAGAATTTTTTAATCCCATTATTGTTGATATAATGGAAGTCGATATCAGACTACGGTCCTGTGATTTTTCCCTTCACATTGGAGGGTTTTCTACGTAAAAATCGGTGTTTCTTGTACGGTTAATTATTTTGAGTTTTAATTGCTTTGGTTGTTTTTGTTGGTTTTGTTGAAACTTACTTTTGGAGAACCCATTTTATCACACAAAGAGGGAAAAGTTTAATTGGTGCTTTTTTCCCAACAGGTTAACATGGAGGAGGCCCATTTAGCGAATCAAGGCACTAAGATCATCAAAGCATTCGTCATTATGTGTCTCTGATCATCTTGCATTAAAACGTTGCATCTTTCGTCGAATGAATTCGACAGCATTAAGTTGCTCTAAACGTTGAAGGAAAGTAGGGTAATTGGTTAGATTAGCCATCTTCCCAAAGAATATCTGCGATGTAATCTTCTTCATCTTCTTCCTCATCTTTCAGTACTCGGACAAGTCCAAATCGAGATTGGGGTAAGAATGTGTTGATGTTGGAGATTCCTCAGCATGCATACAAGAACTTAAATAATCCTATTGGTACGTGCTACTTGAATCCAAGTTTCTGCATGTCTCTGATTCCATTTGTTATTATTTTGTTGTTAGTTTCGTATATTACTGATTTTCAATTTAAAACTTAAAAATTTTTCTTGGCCTTGCATTCATTTTTAAGAATTAATTCTGTGAAATTTGGAGCCGTAAAAACTTACACACGAGATAATCCACTTAAGAAAACTATATATATATTACAGAATCACTTTTAACAATGGTTTCTTTGTGAAAACCATCATCAAAACTGAAACGTTCGATGATGAATTATCAAATGTGTTGCGCAAAGTCAAAAAGGCGTGACACCACAGGCTTTGAATGACAATTTTAAATCGTCGTCATGTGTGTGTGTGTGTGTGTATATATATATATATATATTATAGAATCACTTTTAACAATGGTTTCTTATGAAAACCATCATCAAAAGTGAAACATTCGATGAGTTATCAAATGTGTTGTGCAAAGTCAAAAAGGCGTGACACCACAGGCTTTGAATGACAATTTTACATCGTCAACAACTCTAGATTTACTGATCGTCCTTTTTTCATCAGTTTCAGAGACATGCATCCTAGACAGCCTTACATGCCAGATTCCTTATTTTAGGATCATATACACATATGAAGTGTGAGAAAGAAAAAAAAAAAAAAGATCGAGTCACACACCTTTCCAAAACAAGGAAAGAAAAATTCTACATCACATAGATATTGCACATATATATTGAAACTTGTCATGAGTTTTGTTCGTCCATTTATGGAAAAAACATGTTCTTGACGCATTTATTTATTGAAAAAAAAAATTTTCCTGATGAGGAACCAGTTATATATCATTTTGGACAAATAGCAGCAAGCCATAATAGTATATTATATGTTTGAGAAGTTATATACAACTTTATCCTTGCATGTTTTTCATGACATTTTTATGTGTCCTTGCATTTCCAGATTTAGATATGTAAATTTATTGCAAATCTATATAGCTTGATCTTGGAAGTAGAAATTTTGGATCAAAATTTCAGTCAAATAGGGTAAAAAAAATATTTGTTGCCTCAAAATAGAAAAATTACTTGAAAAGTCATACTTGTTACCAAATGCTAACTTTTCCTACACTATACAACTAATCATATGCCTTCTTATATACATAACAGAACGATAGTTTCGAATCTACTTTTATAATAAGGTATAAAATTTACATCTACCCCTCAAATTCAAAAAATATATATCAAACATTATCTTACCACGTTTTTCATTCCACAGAAAATTGAAATATATATCATACATTCTTACATCATGCCAAAGTGACCAAAAATTTGTTGCAATTATTAGTTAGATTCAAAAGTTTCAATAAGAAACATCCAATGTAAGAGCAATGAAATGAATTCGTAGATTAGCTTCTGTATCACGTCGTTTCTTCTCAAAAAAACCTTTTTTTTCCTTTCACAAAGAGTGGATGGAAGAGCTTTATTTATCCATAAATAATTTTACAAAAAAAAAAAAAAGGCACACCAAACATTAGTCCCCATAAACTGAACACATAAAGAGGGGGAAAAAAACTTTGTCTGACCTTTAAAAGCACCTGTCTTTATAAATATACATATTTAGAAAATTTATTTAAAAAAAAAAAAAAAAAAGGTCTAACATCATTCCAAAACCAAAGAAAGAAAATTCTACATTACATAGATAAAATTGCACATATTGAAGATATTTGTCATGAGTTAATTTGTTATACCATTTATGGAACTAGCTAGCTCACGATGAATTTGTTTATATATATATATATATATATATATATATATATATATATATCATTCTGGGCAAATAGCAGCAAGACGTAGTAGTGATATTTGTATTTTTGAGAAATTACAACTTTATGCCTTGCATACTTTTCATGACATTTTTATGTATCATTGAATTCCAGACTTAGGTTTTTGAAATTTTCTTGCAGCTTGAGCCTAGAAGTACAAAATTTTGACCAAAATGTTAGTCAAATATTAGAATTTCTTTTGCTAAAAATTAAAAAAAAAAAATGACTCGAAAAGTATTGTTCTTATCTATGCCAGACTTTTTTCGAACTCTATACAACCAATTATATTTATTATGTTACGTGATTATAATATAGCACAATGGTCATTTCACTTTTTTTTTTTTTCATATAGTTATATATTTGTAGAGTTTAAATCCGTCATTTTAAATTAAAATATGTCTATTAAACATTATCTTGCCATGTTTTTCATTCCGTAGTTACTAAATTCAAATATATATATATATATATACACACACACATATCATACATTATCTTACCCATGATTTTTCATACCAAAATGACTAAATATGTTACAATTATTAATTAAATTCAAAACTTTCAATGAACAAACATCCAATATGTAAGAGGCAAAGAAATGAAATTGTAAATTAGCTTGTGCATCGCATTATTTCTTTTCAAACTTCTTTTCACAAAGAGTGGAGGGAAAAGCTCTATTTATGCATAAATAATTTTTAAAAGGAAAAAGAAAAAAGAAAAAAGATGACATACCAAAAAAAAACAGAGAGAAAGAGAGAGAGAGAGAAAGAAAAAGGGACGCCTAAGATGATCAATAGAAAGATAACCCGTAAGATTTAATATCTCGGCAAAGAATCTATCTCTCAGGCCAATACTAAGATTTAAAAGCTTACAACCGAATTAGCTCAAGCCCTTAAAGAGGCACTCCTTGTCATGAATGGACGAGCATGTACAGTCTTTAAAGCTTTCAAACCTTAATCTCATTAGAGAGACTAACTTTGATAAGATATCAAATTCTAGAAATTATCCTTATATTAACCATACCAGTGTGATTTTAGCAACAATCAGAGTCTCATTGAGATCGCTGTATAGAATTACAATACTGTTACATAGGGAATCATAGAAGTACATCAGAGAAGGGTTTTAGAACAACATGGTTTTTGAAACTAAGAAAATTTATTGTTTCTTTTTGATATCTTACAATAGAAGGATGCTCAACTATTTATATGCTGAGGGATACAAACTTTTTCAGATTTTTGAATCTAGACTTCAAACATATTAAATAAAGTACAAACATGTGTTGTGCAGAGGAAAATTATTAAACATATAGTTATATATATTTGTAGAGTTTAAATCCGTCATTTTAAATTAAAATATGTCTATTAAACATTATCTTACCATGTTTTTCATTCCGTAGTTACTAAATTCAAATATATATATATATATATATATACACACACATATCATACATTATCTTACCCATGATTTTCATACCAAAATGACTAAATTTGTTACAATCATTAATTAAATTCAAAACTTTCAATAACAAACATGCAATACGTAAGAGCAAAGAAATGAAATTGTAAATTAGCATGTGTATCGCATTATTTCTTCTCAAGCTTCTTTTTACAAAGAGTGGAGGGAAAAGCTTTATTTATGCATAAATAATTTTAAAAAGGAAAAAGAAAAAAGAAAAAAGAAAAAAGATGACATACCAAAAAGAGAGAGAGAGAGAGAGAGAAAGAAAAAGGGACACCTAAGATGATTAATAGAAAGATAACCCGTAAGATTTAATATCTCGGCAAAGATCTATCTCTCAGGCCAATACTAAGATTTAAAAGCTCACAACCAAATTAACTAAAGCCCTTAAAGAAGCACTCCTTGTCATGAATGGGCGAGCCTGTACAGTCTTTAAAGCTTTCAAACCTTAATCTCGTTAGAAAGAGCTAACTTTGATAAGATATCAAATTCTAGAGATTATCCTTATATTAACCATACCAGTGTGATTTTAACGACAATCAGAGTCTCATTAGGATCGCTGTATAGAATTACAATACTATTACATAGGGACTCATAGAAGTACATCAGAGAAGGGTTTTAGAACAACATGGTTTTTGAAACTGAGAAAATTTATTGCTTCTTTTTGATATCTTACAATGAAAGGATGCTCAGCTATTTATATGCCGAGCGATTCAAACTTTTTCAGATTTTTGAATCTAGACTTCAAACATATTAAATAAAGTACAAACACGCGTAGTGCGAAGAAAAATTATTAAACATATAGTTATATATATTTGTAGAGTTTAAATTCGTCATTTTAAATTAAAATATGTCTATTAAACATTATGTTACCATGTTTCTCATTCCGTAGTTACTAAATTCAAATATATATATATATATATACATACATACATATCATACATTATCTTACCCATGATTTTCATACCAAAATGACTAAATTTGTTACAATTATTAATTAAATTCAAAGCTTTCAATAACAAACATGCAATACGTAAGAGCAAAGAAATGAAATTGTAAATTAGCTTGTGTATCGCATTATTTCTTCTCAAGCTTCTTTTTACAAAGAGTGGAGGGAAAAGCTTTATTTATGCATAAATATTTTTAAAAAGGAAAAAGAAAAAAGAAAAAAGATGACATACCAATAAAATAAAAAATAAAAAAAAACAGAGAGAGAGAGAGAAAACTTTCTCTGAACTTGACAAGCACCTGTCTTTTTACCTCTTCATCAAATCAAATATTTATAATATCTTGATTCAAAATATATATATATATATATATATATCCGTTGCCTTGCCTTAAATTATTTGACTTGTCAACATGGTTGGGTTTCACAACGGGCATTTCAAGTTGACACCGTTCGAATTTTTGTGTGCGCTCGTGCTACTTTAATACTTTCTTCCTTTTTTCTTTTTAACTTTTTTAAATTTTTATAATTAATATGTGGTCTGAATTTGTTGAATAATTCAAATGTCTTTTTTTTTTTTTTTTTTGAAAATGAGTGTGATTGAAAATGACGACCAAATTGGCCCACTTTATCTTTTTAAAACTACTTTTTTCCAGTGAAAAACAATAATAATAGGAGTTGGAAAAGCCAAGATTTTTCTTGTCCTCGTAAAGTAATCCTTTATTTTAAAAAAATAATGTAAAAACGCACTGGTGATGATATAAAGATCATAAAATGAGACTCTACTTTTATTTATGAAGACATTTAGCGTTGATGATTTTTCTAACTATCATTCATGCATTAACTTTTTTTGGCCTATCTTGTTCCTTAATTAATTGGGATTTTCCAACAAGGGTAAGAAAAATACAATAGTAATTTGCTAAGAACAAACTAAATAGATCCCACCATAATACAATTGAGAGGGTTGGGATCTCATTCGTCATTTAAGAAGTACTTTCATTAAGTAATATTTTACATTCCGAATCAAAAATATCAAACTATTACTCTGTTTGGTGAAACAGTTTGAGTTAAAATTTTTAAGTTTGATTTGATCAACTTTTTAAAAATTAGTTAAAATTTTTGTTGACTTTTCAAAAAAAGACAAAAATTGAGATGAAAAATTTAAGTTTAAGATATAATGCCAAACGAAAACTAAATATATCTATTCGAATATATAGGAGATGCCTTAAAATGCTCACATCCCAACTTATTACCCGAGCTGGGATGGCTGATATTTTCCCCTTCTATATAGAACTTGGGGGAGAGAGACTTTTCACTAATCATTTGGTCCCTTACATTTTTCTGAAATTACGAACTGATCTCCAATCTTTCTTGTATGATTAAAAACTCTCTGAACTTTTTAAAATGAGATAAAATAAAGTCCTTTTCACTCATAAAATTTAAAAATCTAAAGGAGAATGTTTGTGGTCTATTTGGAAACACTATTCTTCTTCCATTGTATTTGGATACAATATAATAGAATTCAATATTTGTTTAGATATTTTCCTCTTACTTTGTATTCCAATGTAATGTGTAAGGTTATTGATAAGAGAGAGACTAAAAGTATGTGATGTGATTAGTAAAAGTAGATATACATAGAGAAAGAATATGCAATGTGATTAGTAAAAGTAAATAGAAAAATGAAATGATTAACAATAATTATATTGGGTTTACTATTTAAATGTATTTATAATTGAACAGTTAATATTTGAGATACCTAAACACATGTTACATTATATTTGGATATAATGTAGGATGAGATGTGTTTCCAAACGTAACCTAAGTGAATCACACATGATTTACTATTAAGGGAAATTATGGAAAAAAATTTACATGATTGAACTTATATATGTCATACGTGTTATATGTTCTTTCCATTAAATTTTCACTTTTGTTTACAAAAAGGACCCTTTCGCATGCTTTTAAAGAGTTTGGAGCGCTTCTAATTTTTCTTTAAAATAAATTGTAGATCAAATTATAATTTCGTAAAAATATTAGAGATTAAACGAGTAATTTATCTAAATTATTTGACAATTACATTAATTCCTCGTTTAGTTGAAAATTTATTTTTGTGGGCAAGACATAAGAAAGAAATTGCTGGAAAGTTGACATTGGAGAAATATACATACATACATACATACATATATATGATATATGAATGAGTATAAGAGAGTAGAGAGAGAGAGAGTTATAGATAGATAGAGGGGGTGGGGAAGAGATGCACCACTTTTGTTCATAGGTGAAAGCGAACTATATAATGACTTGTGGGTCCCTCGACCAGTTTTTAAGGTTATGTGACCAAAATCTTATATTTACATTTTCATATCCTTATAAAGATAAGAGGGCTCTTTTGCAATTCCATTTAGGTATGTAGTCAGTGGAGTATGATCCCATTTCGTTTGTCACATTGCTATTCATGATATATATATATACACACACACACACACACATGTCTAGACATACATACATGTACAAATTTATATATGTGATATAACACTGTACTCAAATATTCTCAAACTAGCAATTGTTTTCTTCAGCCCCAAAAAAAAAAAGAAAAAAAAGCTACAATTATGTAGTCCGCACATTCTAGCTAAAAGATCTATTTATCTTGAGCAAGACATGTATTATTGGCTCACCACGCTTTTTCTTTTACGGAAGGATCTGTTGTATTACACTAGTAGTATAAATATTTTTTTTATTGGTATAAAAAATTTACAATATGCGTGATACATAAGTATTACTTTAATTATAAATCAAACCGTTAAAAAATTAATGTAATAATCAAAACAATAATTTATCGATAATATAAAATAAGAAATCTTCTCGTAAAAACTCTTGTTTTACTTTTACTTTTTTTCTTTTTTGTTTCTTATTCGAAACATGGCATTATTTCATACCGTATTAGCGTATTTTACTTCGAAGTTTGATTCCATTCTATGGTTTTGCAAGGAGGGCAGCAAAGACCAAATTTGTACTAGTAACAATTTTATGTACTACTACATGTACCAGCTTTTTTTTTTTTTTTTTTTTTTTTTGGCTTTTAACAAATTCGTACGTGTACCGGCCTATTTTCTATGAGAGTGTTTGGTGAATGAGTTGAGTTTAAGTTGAGTTGAAATTTTTAAATTTGAATTTAGTTGACTTTTTAAAAAATAATTATAAATTTTATTGACTTTTCTAAAAAAGACAAAAATTAAGATGAAAAAGTACAGTTTAGTTGGAGTTAAACCCAATTACCAAACACCCCCGTTCCACCATTCATTATAGTAGAAAAAATTACCATTTAAAGAGCATTCCAATACACACACACATATATATTTTAAAATGTCAAACACAAAAGATGTTCCAGAAACATCACAACAAAACACATTTACAGTCCATTTGATGAATGAGTTGAGTTTGAGTTGAGATGGAATTTTTAAGTTTGAGTTGAGTTGACTTTTTAAAAATTAGTTATAAATTTTATTGACTTTTTAGAAGAAAAAGACAAAAATTAAGATGAAAAAGTACAATTTAATTAGAGTTAAACCCAGATTTCAAAGAAAGTATTAGTGTCATTTTATGTTTTCAAAGGAAGATCAGACGGCAAGAAGTACATAAAATACTACTTAAAAAAATCATTAATTCGTATCTTCTTGCATTATGTACATGTACGTTCTTATCAGAAGTCCATAAAATCATAAATGGAAAGAAGTTTAATCAAGTGGAGATAATTCAATTTCTAGTTTGTAGAACCACATATCGTAATCTTATATCAATGATATTGAAGTGGATAAGGAACATATATACTCTAATAAATCAATATGTAATTAATTTATAACAAAATAACGCAATTTCACATCCTAATTCTCGATATCTCTTGTACATTGTTATGAAACAGATTTTTAAACATATTTTTTCAATCGTTATTTCAAAAGTTCCAAGTTTTTAACATATGTGCCATGAAGTGTGGCTTATTGGGTTTTAGCAGAATGGCTTGGTTGGTTGGTCTATATTATGAAGAAAAATTAAAGACTAAAAAGAGTAACGATGACAACAGAGTGGGGTGAAGACGGGATGGAGAGAGATTTACCCTTCCCCATCTCCAGTGGCGGAGGCATGTTATGCCCGGTAGGGGTTAAAGCCCCCATTGAATTTTTTTTGCTTTTAATTTTTACCCAAAAATTTTTATAGTTTTTTAAATTTTTACCCCATTAAAAATTAAAAATTCTATAGGCCCCACTAAAATTAAATTCTTCTTCCAAAAAATTTATGGTTTTTTAGCTTTATCCCGCTAAAAATTAAAATTTCTTAATAGCCCCGAATTAAAATTTTACCGTTTTAATTTTTATACTTTGATGTTATTTATTTTTTCTTTAAAAATAATTTGCCGAACTGATATATGTGTCTAGCTTCACCATTGCCCGCCCCGCTTCCGATTGGGGGTGGACTTTATCTTCCTTCCCGCTTAACTCAGATCAGGGGCCTGCAATAATCCTTGTGAAAAATGACTAAATCGAACTAGAGAAGCTCTAGTACTTCAGGATATGCTCATTTGTAAGAGTTGAAGGTTGACATTGATTTATAGCCCTCTTTCCTTTCTTTTCTGCTCTTTTTTTTTTTTGGTCAATCATTTAAGTTTAGTTGGCAATCACTTTTATTAGTTAGGCTTGTGTCCATGCATGTGGCCTTGGGTCTCTTCATTTGAGATCTTAGTCTAGCTCGCTTTGATTTCTTTACTAACTGATAGTACATACTTAACGTATACGAAATAGACAAACAAAATAAAATAAAATAAAAATAATTAAAAAAATTACTTTTTTAAAAAATGTCACATGACGGACATTGTACGCATCATGTGACAAATTTTTTTTCCTTCTTGAAAATAGTTTCGTTGAAAAGACAAGCTCGAAGAGAGCCAACACAACCAAAGCGTCGGGGGCCAAATTTGGTCCCAACATTGCATTTAGTAAGGATGCGCTCATAGTGGAAATTTAGAAAATTGGTTGTTTGGTGGGAGTGGCTTTTAAAATGAAAGGGACCATAAAGGAGATAAAATTCTTTGTTAGAGGCATGAGTGTCTACTATTAGATGTTTAATTTTACACTATTGACGAGAATTACTGTTTTTTTTTTTTTGGAATTAATTTTTGGTCTGAATATAAATTTAGAGCATGTTTGGTAGTACAACTTATTTTAAACTGAACTGTACTTTTTCATCTCAGTTTTTATCTTTTTTCTGAAAAAGTTTTTTGTCTTTTCTGAAAAGGCAACAAAAATTACTATTAAAACTTAAAAATCTTAAACTAAACTTATTCACCAAACACCCCCTTAGAAGAAGAACGGTTATACTAGTATACATTAGTTATTGTTTTAATCTTCATACTTTGTTATTAGGAGACATTTGTGAGACTTCATTATTAATATATAATCGTATTTATTTAGAATTTGATTTGTTTTATGAAAATTTTGATTCTGGTCTAAATTTATAATGGATTTCTATTTTGGTCTAAATAAACGGAGAATGGGGCATTTTATGGGTAATGCTCCCCCAAAGAAGAATCCTTGTTCTCTGTCCAACCTCTTTTAGATGGGGATGGGAATATGGATGAGGATGGTTTCAATGGCCGGGGATAAGGATAGAAATGAGATAGTAATTCTCATTTTATCCTACTCTATTATTATTCCTATTCAGTTCTTAAAAAAAAAGATATGATTGTTTGAAATTGTCAAATAAAGATGCTACAATAATTAAAAAAAATCATCTCAGTATCCTTTGTGGTACGCACAAGGATTTTACGATGGTTTTTAACTGTGAAGATTCTATGACATTTTTTTAATCATCGTTAAATGCGCATGAGAATGTCACATGTTTGTTGTTGAATCTATTTTTAATGACAGTTTTTGGATTTCAAAAAAACATCGATGAATGAGCATTTTTTTCCTTGTCCTTTTTTGTTTTTTAATTTCTCCGCTAAAGATCGTTCGTCGTCCTTGTTCAATTATTGTTGGCCATATTTTTCGTATTTGACTTGTGGAAAATTTTCTCACAATAAAGATAAATTAAAAGGCCAAAAAGCACCGGAGCACCTAAATTAATTGTTCAATTGTAATTTGTAATCTGTATTTTTAATTTTAGTAAATTGTAACTTAACTTATACATATTTTCAAAAAAAAAAAAAAAAAGAACTTCACATCAATAATAATCCATTTCTACTTATGATAATTTAATATTTTTAATTATAATTACAATTGACACTTGATTTACACATAAATCATTAATTAAAAGTATAAAAGGTCTTCTTAATTAATATTAGCCTAAATTTATTTTTGAAACAAAGTCAATTCAAATTTTTTATTATGACAAAACTAAATTAAAAGTGTCTTTACTAAATAAATTTATATTAAAATATAAAAAATGACTATTCATGTTCTTATTTAACGACTCATGTATATATTAATTTCTTTTAAAAGATTAACATTATTATCAATGAACATAAATTGTTAAATTTATAAGTTTATGGTATATATTGTCAAAATTAAAAATTTCAATTGTAAATTGTAAATTGTAACTACATGAAAATTCAAGGTGTACTAGTGTGAAAAAGAAATTAAAAATTAATCTTCAATTTTAAAAAATCTTTTGTTAATTCCCTTTTTAAAAAAGATCTCTTTGCATGATTACTGATATAATTTACTGTTAATTTTATATTTCACTTTATCATATAGAGTTTAAATCTCATCATGTCTTAATTTAAAAAAAGAAAAAATCTTTTTTGTGGGTAAAAAAATATCTTAGGATATTCCCGGTAGCCATTACAAATATTTTTGGAAAAATTATCTCATTTTCGAGGAATATTTTGGCAAAATGAAAAAAAAAAAAAAAAAAAAAAAAAAAAAAAAGAGATGTGATATCTCTCTCTCTCTTCCACCTTAGATCTCTCTCTCTCTCTATATCCTCTATAACATCATGTCCTCACCTCAGGCGGGGGCCACACAAGAAAAGTCGGTTGTCATTAACCTTTCAATTAAACGTGTCAAAAACATTAATTAAATAAATAAAACACGCTTACTTTCTTTCTTTCCACACCTTTCTCTCACTCTCTCTCTCTCTCTACAATCTATATAAATATATCTCGTCAAAAAAACTTTAAAAAAAAAAAAACAACCACACAAAAAAAAATCTTGTGACAAGCTGTTATTTAAAAAAAAAAAAACGAAATGACACAAATCATATAATAAACATGTTATTATTAAATAAATAAATTAAAATCATGTTTATTTCATATAAAAAAGCCATGTTTATTTGTGTTTGTAGACTTTGGCAACGAATCTATATAAGATAACTTATTTTAAAGATAGGAAAAAAAAAATTAAAATCATAAAAACTTCAAAATGATTAAAAAAAAAAAATTTGTAGGGACTACAACCCCACTTAGCCTCATGAGCTTGGTTGCTATTTGTAGATATGAATATAAATAATAATTTTTGTATTTGATATCATTATAAGAAATAGAATTTAATTCATATTTGAAATTCAAAAATATCATGTTGTGATTTTTTTTTTTGGAGGTAAAGTTGGTGATGTTTAATTAAGTTAAATTCAAGAATGAAAAAATTTGAAATGAGAAATTCTACAATAATAAGATATAATAAATACATTATAAATGGATTTAATTTTCTACCTATTACGTATGCATTAAGTATTGTCCGCATTGCATTGCATACTTTTTAATACTTTTTAATAAATGATCCATTAGTTATCACCTGTCTCTTGTTGGTCAATGGATTTTTATTTTACGCATAACACTATCTGAATTTTTATATTGTTACGTCAATAGTCATTCGAACAAAAAAAAAAGGATAAAATTTGACATGTTATGATCATATTAAGCTCTATTTATAGGTAAAATTGTGTTTATAAACATTTTTTTGATATAAATTGTGCTCCTAATCAAATATATCTTGAAAGTAAACTTTATTGTTATTAAATATATATCTTTAAAGATATATTGAAAGTATAGTTCATTAAAAAAAGTTTTAATCATGATTTTAACTTTAATTAAAACTTACATGATCCTAGCATATTTCCCGTCTAGTTTTGATTGAATAGCAACATATAAACCAATTAATAGTAGAAATAATTTGAGATAGTGTAAAATAGGGTTTGTTTAGTAAAACGGTTTGAGTAGAAATTTTTAAGTTTGAGTTCGTTGATTTTTTAAAAATTAGTTATTATTTTTGTTGACTTTTCAGAAAAAAAAAAGATAAAAATTGAGATGAAAATTTTGAGTTTAAGATAATTTGTCAAACGGAGACATAAAATAAAAAAATAAAAAAAAAAGAAAATAGGATTGAGGTGTATAATTAATAAATCGTTTGTAAAAAATAATCCAAAATTCATCTAAATAAAAAGAAAAATAAAATTGCTTTTCCAATTATTTATTTAATTATCCTATTAGAAGATCTATTAAATAATTAATTAATCTGACAGGAGAAAATTCCTTGCTTTCTGTCTACGTCTCCCCTTTCAGAAAAGCTACCGGCCACACGCCTCTTTTTTAGCTTTTTTATTCATTTTCCTCTTTTATTTCTTGCCCTTTTTCGCAACCAAACCAACCAAAAAAAAAAAAAAAAAAAAAGCAAGAAATTAAACACACCGAAAACTGTTTTCGAAAACCGATCAAAAATTTCCAACCAAAAACAGAACAGCAACACAAGAACAAAACCAGATTACGCAAACCGAAGCTTCTTTCCCGTTTCCCGATCGAACGGTCAAGATCATCTCGATCTTGATCACGCCCCAGAAGAAAAAATTCCGACTTTCGAATTCCTCGGAGTTGGAGTTCCATTCGATGGCGGATTTCGGGAAGAAGCTCGATTCCCCGGAGAAACCGAGGTTCTCCTTCTTCAACCGCTCGATTTCTATGTACTCGGCCTCCTCGGACCCTCCGAAGAAGCCCCAGCCCAGCCTCAGCCTCAGCCCAGCCCCAGCCTCAGCCTAAGGTCCAACAGGCTCTCGAGCGGACGAGCTCCTTCGCGAAGCTCTACAATTCGATCGAGTCCGTACGGTCGATCAAAGGGAAGGTGAAGAAGCTCTGCAGCATCTTCGAATCGGCGAAGCCGAGCTCCGATGAACAGCCGCAATCGCAATCGCAGTTTTCGTCGAAGCTAAAACCCTCGAAATCGATCGGCCATGATTTCCGAGCCGCCGCCGCGTCCTCCTTTCTCAATAGCTCCACGCTTCGATTGCCCGGGACCGAGGACCGAATCGTCGTTTATTTGACGAGTTTGCGAGGAATTCGGAGGACTTACGAGGATTGCTACGCGGTGAGGATGATTTTTAGGGGATTTAGGGTTTGGGTCGACGAACGGGACGTTTCGATGGATTCGGCTTATCGAATTGAGCTGCAGAGCATTTTGGGTGACAAGAATTTGGGTTTGCCTCAGGTGTTTGTGAAAGGAAATTATGTTGGTGGAGCTGAGGTGATCAAAAACCTCTTCGAAACGGGCGAATTGGCGAAAATTCTCGAAGGGTTTCCGGTTCGGAAAGCCGGGTTCGTGTGCGAAAGTTGCGGGGATTTGAGGTTTGTTCCTTGCTTTAATTGCAGTGGGAGTAGGAAGGTGTTTGATGAAGATGAAGAAATGATGAAGAGATGCTTGGAGTGCAATGAAAACGGATTGATCCGATGCCCCGATTGCTGTTCTTGAGCAAGATTCGGCTTTTGCTTGTTCCACTTTGGTGCGTATTTTAGATGCCCTTTTTGTTGATAGAATAAACGCTAAGAATGTAAGTGATTGGAATTGCTAAAATTTGGATCCCAAATGTCTCATTTGGGGGGTCTAGTGGTCTGGTTTTTGATTGTTCATCGGTGTTGGAACCGATGTTCAGTCACTCACTTGGACAGCATTTTGGATTACAATGTATGTTATCAAAATGCATAAGTTTGGGTTTGTCCATTGTGTTCAAATTAACACCAGGGAGAGGGTAACACTCTCCTTTATGATGTTGTAAATATATCTAGTGTTGTAATTATTGCAATAGTTTTTGCAATGTTGCAAAGGATGAATTTGTAATGAAAAAGGGATTTACGTTTTCCTACATTCTAAATATGAGTGGAATTGGTTGTTGGATCACTTGAGTGTGTGTTTGTGTGGGTGTCCTTCAACTTTTCTTGTTATTGAAACAACTTACGAACGAACTTACCTTTCATTTTTTAAACGGATTGCATTATTAATCTTGTTGAGATTCTGTGGGATTGGTTAATTATTCTTGTACGTGTCAACTAACTTGATTGTGGGGCTTGATTTCAGGCTTGAGTTTAGGTTTCCTAATTGTAACTCACATCTATATAGTCTTGTAAAGATTCATCACAAAGTGTGAACGAAAATTTCTTTTCCCAATTTTTCAAGTTGGTATCAGAGCTTTAGGCTCGAAATCTTGTTAAGAGTGGTGTGGATTAAGAATGACTGTTGTTACATATTATTGGTTTATTCTAAAAGCATCCCTTTCTTCACGAGATTGTAAGGTGATTTTGTTTTCTTTCTTTCTTAGTTTCGTCCCCCCCCCCCCGGCGGCTGCGCCGAGAGAATTTATGTTTGTTGCTTCTAAACAGATGTGGAATTCAATTGTTGTTCGCAATTTGCTTTACTGGTTCGGTGTATACATGACATTCCTACATTGCATCTAAGTTACTTATATATTGTATAAAAAATGAAGTCCAGATCATTCTAGTGGTGGAAAGATCACTGCCTTACTGTCTTCTCATGATTAAACTGCTGCTGATATTAAATCCTAAAGTCCTAATATAACCCAAGGTAATGGCTAACGAAAGTGCGATCTTATGGAGGTTGTAGTACAACAGTCATCCTCTTTTTTTTTTTTAATTATAAATTTCATTTTCTTGTTGCTAGAAGGCTGTTCTATCTTCTATGTTGATACGCATAGCATTGATGACGCTGTTGCATATGTTCTGTTGCAATTTGTCAATTTGATGGAGATTCATAGCAGTTTCCCTGTTTTTCTGGCTGTTCGAGAAAATGAAAGTCTTTCTTGAAAGCTAGAAGGTGAAGAATGCGAACTTCTAACCAATGTCTGATCATGGGACTCGTATCAGATCAGTGCTCATTGTGATTCTTCTCTATAGGTGTGGCTTCTCTGAAACTTACTTGTACTTTTGTTGGAACTTGGAAATGATATAAAAGAGGATTTAGTTGTATACATAGTCGGAAGTTTCTGTCTGTCAGCCGAGGACGTATGAACTGCCTAATTAACTAAGAAAAATGGGTTTTAAGGGTGCAGTATTTTATAGAAAAGAGTCTGTGATATCTCATTTGAGATGGAAGTGTGACTAGATCGATATGTGGAGACTGGCGAAAGCCATTGGTACCGTGAAATGAAAGCTTTAAACCGTGATTTTGTAGGATCAAGGCAATTGTTTGAACGTTTGATGAGAAACAGTTGCAATTTCGTTTGGATCGTTCACCGGCTCAACATTGGTCAATCTTAAAGTCGGGATAATTGATTGATCAACCGTCCATATTCGATAATGATGACATTAATCATGGGAAATGCTTTGGATTTGAAAATTCATGATAAGAAACAGCTCAAATCAGCTCAACAGAATGTTAAACCTAATCCCCGAGCCAAGGTTTGGAGACTCTGATGATGCCTGAACTCTTGTGTAATTCTGCTGGCCATTGTCGCAAGAACTTTAAAGGTTTGAAGGATGGTGGCGTTTGAAATGGGCTGAAATTGTTGGGCAAGATGTTCACAGATTGCTATGGGATGTTTTGCGCATTTATGAGCTGATGGTACTTGCCAAGAGCATGCCCAATCTTTGCAATGCGTAATGGTTGAGTAATGAGATGAAAAATAACGAAAGAGAAAACAGAACGAGGTCATCCCTATGGACTGCCGTCCAATAGCTTTGAAGTTCAGTTACTATGGTAAAACTAGGTATGTTTGATTAAAAGAAGGGGTAGTGGCACGGATCGATATAGATTAGGAATGATGGAGAGGATCGTAATAATCTTTTCGTGCAGTTCGGTAGGATGGTGGAGAGTTGCAAGGGTGATTGATAGTTATTTGTCTAATCATTATATTGTTGCTTTTTTTATTTTTTTTTTGGTTATTTGTTATTAATTGAAAGTCTTTTTCAATTTGAATTTGATGGATTTCTTGAATTCTTGAGTAAGTGGAATGATTCATTTTGGTGGGTCTGGAACAAGAGTCTCTCCCTCACCTCTCCACTCCCTTCTCTCCTCTTCTCTAACCAAACATTGGATTGACCCCGTCCCTCCACCCTTCTCCCTCCCTCCCTCCCTCCCTCCCTCCCTCCATTTACCGCACAAACTCAAGATTAGTTACGATAAGAGTTTTATTACAGTTTATGGTTTCGAATGTCTCTGTGCCTCAAATTTATTGATGCATAATGAGTTGGTGATTTCTTCAGAGCTTTCAAATTTGCTATGAAACTTTTGGTCGACGATTTTGCAAGTTGTTCTCACGAGGGGTTCCACTTGCTAGAACTTAGCAAGCATAGGTATAACAAGATATCTAGACGAAACCAGTTGTAAAAACTATTAGATTTATTGCTTCATCTCTCTTGAGGTATGCCTAGTTGATATAGAAGTGATATGTAGAAATTACTTTGAAAAGTTGCAATTGAGGGGTGATGGCAATCAACTTCTTTAAACATCGGTCATTATCCAGATTTGGTAATCTACCACAAGTATTGTTTGGACTCTTATTTCGAAAAGTCCTTTATGAATCCATGGGAAGAACCCAACAAACGGGTTCAGATACTTCTTTGAGACCCAAACCACTTAAGCCGCATCTCAAGTATTAAGTATGCTCTTGCATCACAAATCCTTTGTTTCATATTATTATTATATCTCTGCTAGAAACTTTTATGGGATATGTAGATCAATAGCCGTTTTTTAAGCTTTTTTAATTTAAAGACCAAAAATTTTTAAAAGAAATATGTTAGAGACACCAATTCTAATCCTAATTTTTGAGTATCAACTTATGTGATAAATGAGTTATCATTTTTTAATTGATAAGTATTTAAAATATTATCATATCAATTGATTGTATTTATCAATAAAAATATGATACATGAATTGATATTTAAAAGTTAAGATCGGAGAAATACCCGTTTTTTTTTAAGTGGTAATCGTGTAACACGTAAACAGAAGAAAAGCTTGGTTTTTGGATGGGGTAAAACAAAAAAAAAGTTGCAAATGGCTGCTAAATTGGTAATGTTGATCAAGAAGCCATCAACAGTCTGACCTAATCATAGTATTGTGTGTACACAGAAGCCTAATCCCAAAAGCCATTATTGCACCCCAAAACCTTTTTCTTAAAAGGCAACAAAGATTAAAAAAAATTAAAAATTAAATGCTAATAAAAAAAAACAAATAGTTTGCTTTTATAAGAATTGTACACTTATGCTTTCCATAATGTCTCTTTTTCTTTATGTCTTTCTTGGTGACTTTAAAAGATTATTAGACCAAGAAGATTTTTGGTAGAGCAAAACTTTTTTTTTTTTGGGTTGAAAAGCGTTGGTAGAGCAAACGCTTGGAGAATATTTTGAAAGACTCACGTAATGAAATCTGTCAGTTTTATTTTGATTATGTGTTGCAAAGATTCCTAAATTTTCAAAGGACCTTCACTGTTTTGCGTATCGTAATCTCAGAAAGGGCATGTGAGAAACCACCCTTTTTTTCTTTTCCCCTCTGCACTAAAGCTGTTCAATGTTTCTCAAGTCAACTAAAACATTTGTTTTTTTTCTCTCAGAAGAATTATATGATAAAGTATGAAAAAAATAACTTATCAATTCACATGACTTACTTCAATTATCATCAGTGATGGTAATATAATAGTGAGAACGTCTTATTTGGTGTCTACGTACTTTTATCTATCCAGTTCATTTAACTGGTGGTCCCATTAAATTCCTTTCTGATGCTGAGTCGGAAGCTTGAAGATGTCACCGATCCCTTTTTATTGAGGAAAAAATAAAATAACTTGTAATAAAGACACGATGGTTCATAATTGTACAAGATGTTCTATCATACATTCTCATAAAATTGTCCTTTTTCATGTTTTGGTGTTATTTGAATCTTTAAGACCATATATTGTGCTCTTTTTTTTTTTTTTTTTTTTTGAATAAGAAGGATTTGAGTGTGGCCCTATCATTTTCAGGTTTTAAATCCTACAGACAAGAACCTCTTTTTCTAGGTACGATAAGGAGACATATTCTTTATAATAGTTTTTCTCGGTCGGCTATTCGAGATCTATCCTGTCATCATCAAACCATACTTTAACAGTTAAAGCTGAAGCAAAGCCTAAGAGAAGGTAATGTAAATCGTACTCGGGTGAACAAAGGGAAAGAGCCTGGGAATGGTACCCACCCTTGCCAACCCATTCATCACTATGGATGTACATATATTGTGCTCTTTGAAGCATCGAATTTACCCCTTTCTTTCTCTAAAATAAGGGTGTACATATATTGTGCTCTTTTAAGCATCGAATTTACCCTTTTCTTTCTCTAAAATAAGGGTGTACATATATTGTGCTCTTTGAAGCATCAATTGTACCCTTTTCTTTCACTAAAATAATCATCTAAAATGCTATAAAGAAAGCCATATTTTCAAAACAACCACTATTACCTAAAAACGTCACTTCCTAATCCCCATATTTATCAACTGAAGAAGCGACTTCAAAGTGATAGATTTTACATCACTTGCTTTTGTTAAATAATGAGAAAGTGTTCTTAATAGTGTAAAGTAAACGCTCCGTTACTTTCTTGCTTAACATAGAGTTTAACCAAACTTAAAAAAAAAAAATGAAGCCTAATTATCTATCTTTTGCTGTGTAAAAAACTTGATGACACAAAAACTAATACTATGTTTGGTAAATTAACTCAATTTAAATTTTTCATTTTAATTTTTGTTTATTTCTGAAAAGTCAACAAAGCTTATAACTGTTTTTTAAAAAATCAACTCAATTACTTAAAAATTTCATTTCAACTCATTCACCAAACGGGCATTTGTAATAAAAATCTAATATTCCTTACACTTCACATAACAAGTAGCCAAATTGTGTGTGTGTGTGTGTGTCCGGTATATTTAATATTATTTAAGTTTGTATGTCAATCACTTAAAATATCATCTTAAAATTTTTTTTGTCTTTTTCTCAAAAAGTTTTTGTCTTTTTCCCAAAAAGTTTTTTGTCTTTTCTGAATTCAAAAGAATTTACTTTGAAACTAAAAATCTCAACTCAAACTACTCCACCAAACGGATCATATATTTGAGATCCCAGTTGGAGACATTCTTAATATGTTAAAAAAATTTCATATTCAATCAAATAACTGTCAGGATCATGATGAGAGATTCAAAACATTAAAGAAAGCTTCAGAAAAAAGAAATAAATAATAAATAATAACAAAAACTAATAATGATTACTTTAATCTTTGCACTTGCCACGGCGACATGTTCAGATTTCGCTGAATATTGCTAATCATTTATGAAAAATGAGATTAAGAAGTTGCTAAACATTTTATTATTATTTTTGATTGGTACTTCTATACAAGGTGTGGACAAGATGAGGAAGGGGAAAAAAAAATTCAAAGAAATTGATTTACTATAAAAATCTATGTAATTTGTTTATCCTCCTCATCCTCTTCTGTTGTGGAATGGAATTACCAACTGGATTTGTTCCTGAGTACACTTCATGCAACTCTCTCTGATCAACAACCATATATATATACGTAAATATATATATATATATAGAGAGAGAGAATGTTAGAATATAAAACACAAAGAAGAACTATATATATGTCTATATGTATATATATATGTAGAATACATGCTTACCTTGTCTTGGAGATTGGTTACAGATTTAGCTCTAAATTTGCAAGTCTCAACATCTAGGATATATACAATTAAACTAAGTATGAGATAGTATAAAAGACTGAATTATGTATAGCATATATGTATATATATATATATATATAGAGAGAGAGAGAGAGAGAGAGTACCTTCAAGAACTACTGCAGCCAAATTGGAGTGAGGAAAGAGAAGGATGAGTAGAAGGATTAAATGGATAATCTTGATTAGCAAAGGTTCATAGACTGTCATTAGTAAGTGTAAACTTTCAAATTTTGGTCAAAGAAGAAGAATTATGATGAGAGAGAGAGAGAGAGAGAGAGAGATAGGTTTTGGTGTTATGGAAAGAAAGAGGGTTTAAAAAAAAAAAGGGATCCAATAACGTGCTGTCTTCAATGGAAGAATAGTTGACAGGACATTGGAGAGTTTCAACTTCTTACGTATACAAAGTGTAAACTCCATTTTTGCATTATTCAGCTGCCAACGGACCATATGTGTGTATTATACAAAAGTATGAAAATGTGGACGCGAGCGTTGTTCCAGGTTTTGATTTACGGATAATGTCGATAGATATTATGTGAAAAAAATATATATTTAGATAATAACTTATAATTTTATTTAAAACTTTATAAAATATTAAAACAATCGTAATACTTAATATGAACTAATTTGATAAAAAAAAACATTTTTTAATCAAATATGAGAGTTATGTCACATAGTCCACTAGAAAATCACCTTTATTAAGTAATTATAACTTCAATATGATATCACATACTTATAATCAAAACCTCGATAACTAAGTTGACATTTTTATCCTTGAATGTGATAGAGCACATAAAAAATAAGTGTCAAACATAATATAGTATATACAAACTTTAATTGTCTTTAATATTAAAAGGAGTTTTTAGCCGATTGAAAAGCATTAGATAAGTTTTGATTTTGATCTATACATTTACAAAGTAAAAAATGATTCGAACCACAAATAATAGTTTTAAAAATTGTGATTTAAGTTTGCTATGCGTTGAAGAGTGTTGTCGCATGTTATTGAGCAAAAAAAAAAAAAAACAAAACAAAACAAAACAAAACCAAACAAAACAAATGTGTTACAAAATTTTAAGTTTTGTAAAAATAAAAATCTTCCCTGAGTTTTTTATACATTAGGTGGACATATTCAACAATATCTTGGATATTAATGCATATTTATTGATATTACATATTATTTTTTTATATTGTGAATATTTAAAGGATATATTTTCATATCGAGATTTCAAAATAAAAAATAAAAATGCTAATATCGACGGAGTTGTGGAAGGCATCGTGCTACCCTGAAAGGCGCTAGATGATACAGTCAAATTTGACCGGTCGTATTGGAGGGCGTCATATAAATTATAAGATTATTAGTGTTGATTTATGTCAATTCTGACTAATTAAAGTTAACAATGTGAATGACAAGGCCAAAATATACTGAATTTGTATGAAAATGATATTTCTATCAAAGACGCACCACTTGTCTCATTCTCCGTCCAGCTCGTTTTTAGTGCCATCTTTTGCATTTTAATATTTACCAAATTGCTTTTTTATTGGATTTATTCCATGCGTGACACATGATGTACGATATGGACAACCGCAAAGACCTAGTCTTTTTTTTTTTTTTTGTCCCATTTCATGATCTGCCGCCAACCAATTTCAAGGTTTCAAAAAAAAAAAAAAAAAACTCCATCAGTATTATTGTCGTTACTTTTTGATGAATGAGTTGAGTTAGAAATTTTAAGTTTTAATAATAATTTTTATTGACTTTTCAAAAAAAATTTTTTTCAGAAAAAGATAAAAATTAAGATGAAAATTTTAATTTGAAATGGTTTTCCAAACACTAAGTTTATCACGTTTGTACAGTCTAACAAATACAACATGATTTCAATTTTAACTTACACTCACAAACGCATATATACCAACAGGAGCTGACCTTCTGACTCAATGGAAAGGGAGGGCATATACTAATTTCTTTTTTAAAATAAAAAACATGAAAATTATAAGCTATGTCATGTCATCAATGTTAATATACTCCATGAATTATGAAATATATCTATTGTACCCCTAAACTTTGATATGTGTGTCAAGTTGGTCTTTCAGTTAGTTTCTGTTAATTTTTCTTTTTGCTTGTGTGTCCAAATGCCCTAAGATCTTTATTTTTGTATGAAAATACCTTTTGATTTTTAATAATTGTATTAAACTGTCTTATTTATCTTATTTTATTTATTTAACGTCATATAATTTTTTAATAATTATTAACTTTTTTAGAATGGGTAAAAAAAATCTATTTTTTTTCTAATAAAATAATATGAATATTTTTTTAGCACATTATTTTTTTTATTTTATTTATTTTAATTAAAGTTTACATTAATTTTAAATTTCTTAAACAAAAATAACTGCACAACCTATATTTATTATTTTATTATCCTAATAGTATAATTTTTAGTTTATTTATGATGGATAACATTGTAATAAATCTATATCTATAACTATCTTAAAAAAGAGAGTTGCCTAAAAATGCTATTCACATATTTAACTAAGTTATTTTGTCTTTTTATGATTTTTTTTTTTTTTGGCCTTTCCTTGCCAGCCACCACGTGCCAGGTCCTAAGATAACAATTTCAAATAAAAAAATTAATATTTTAAAAAAATTAAAAATTTTTAATCTTTTTTTATTTTTTATTTTTTAATTTTTGATTTGTTTTGTTTGTCTATTCCGCACATAGAAAACGCGCGCAATAGAACTAATATTAACCAAAATTAGAGAAGCTGCCCAAGTTGGGATCAAGGCATTATTGCTCTGAATTTCATAATCTCTTGACAAGCCTAAAACCCTTATTATTTGGTTAACGTTATAATTTAGAAAAAATGGAAGTTGAGCAGCATCAAAAAAAATTTACAACGTGCATGATGAAAAATTCATGAAACCGAAGAAAGGTTAATTTGTGGCTTGCCATAATTGACTCAAACGGACTGAAGAAGATTTATAACCGATTGTCTGTCGGGCATGCTGGGAATCGCTCCCTTCACTTGAACGCATAGAGAAGCTGCCGCGGCTGTCGAAAGAAAGTTTTAGAACAAAATCGCTGAAATAAGAAATTATCATTTGTGAAAAGGAAACACGATCACATATGGATACCTGCAAATCTCAAGCATTCCTTTTTCGACTTTCCCTCCACAAGAGCTACAGCAAAAGACGCTGTAAAAGTATCGCCAGCTCCAGTGGTGTCAAGGACTTTCTCCGCCGGTATGATTGTTTGTTTGATTGGTTCTTCCCCTTCTACAAAAAGAGCAGCCCCTTTGGAACCAAGTTTCACCAAGACTTGCTTAACACCCTGAGATACGATAAAATTGTCGTAATACATTAACACTACAGCTCGAGTCTCCGGACACAAAAATGCAATCGGATTGGTTCTATGTGCAATTTCAGTTATTCCAACAAATTTTATATTCATATTAAGAAAAAGAAAGACTGTTTTCAGTACTAAACCAGTTTTCTAGTAAAAACTTCGCAAATAGGAGAGGTAGGTTCGTCAATAAGAGAAAAACGTGTTTCTTCTCGCTTATAAACCCGAGTTTGAACTAGCCGTGTGAATTTAAATATTTCTATTATCGAAAACAATGCCATGTCACATAAGGAGAGACATCAGAGAAATGAAGCAGTGCTAATAGTGACAGAAATATATATATACACGTGTGTGTGTGTATAAAATTGTTCCAAAGAATTGAATACTTCTCAGTTCTCATATGCTAGAGCTTTCCTAGGCAAAAGACCAAAGAAGATTGATGAAAAGCATGAAACTAAGAAAGAAAAATCTAAAAATCATGCACAAACATGCCGATAGAACAACTACCATGTGCCCTAGGCTACCAAAAAAATTTATAACCACGATCACATAGAGGGAAAAATCTTTAATCGCCAAAACTTACCATTTCGTAGCATTTTGCAACAGCTTGACTAACTTGTTCGAAAGTTTCAGTTGGCATTCCTGTAATGCGACCCAGTTCACTTTCATTTGGGCTGAAAATATCAACCAAATTCAACAGTTCTCGTGGGATTGGAGTATCCACTCCTCCAGCATCCAAGATAACAGGTACTCCGGCGTTTCTTGCAGCCTAGAGAAAGAAAAGCATATCTTGTAATGGAAGAGAATGGTTACACGAAATGGAGGCAATGAGCATGCAATTATGCTAGTTGCGTTAAATGCAAAAAGAGAAGAGTAACATGCCTTAGAGTTCCAAAAGAAAGCAAGAAATAGGCCGGTCTTAAAATACATTGAACATTGAAATCCATAAAACTGACATAGCCCATTGCATTATACAATAGAAATGCAAATCAGGGTAACAAAAAGATAAAAAGTTCCCACATGTCGGGAAACAATGAACCACAAGGGTAAAAGGTAATGAAAACATAAAGAGTGGCAGACATATGACCAACGGAAACCGACTACAATATGCTAAATTATAACTAAAGTAACATTCATCAATCTAAATAAGCACCCTCATAGAAATTTCATTCACTGATCATAAAAGATTACATACCAAGCAAAATGCGAAATCCAAAGAGAGGTTGACGGTTTCCTTAACAAAATTTTAAACAAGAGAAAAAACAATGCAAAACAGACAAAGTGGAGAAATACTTTTATCCACTTAAGAAATATGCACATTCATCCCAAAAGCCTCAGTCTAAGTAGATCAAGGAATAAACGAAATAGATAAAAACTAAAAAGCAAATAAAAACTACGAATTAGAAACTTTAGCAAACATCTCAATTGTAACCCCATAGTTTGTTCAGTATACAAGGCTTCCTACCCCCACTAAAAAATAGATATTAAAAGTAGAAATTTATACAAGTTCTACAACCGAATTCCTCCAAGCTGAAACTTCTAAAAAACTCATGGAAAATTGACGCTGCTTCGAAGGCTTAATTGAAAATAAAAATATAATTCAATAAAATGTCGAACACATGGAAAAACCAAAAAAGGGTGTGTGTGTGTGTGGATGCGAGGGGATCGTATAAAAAAAAAATACCAAGGATTATTTTGGGATCCAATTTTCTCAACACAAACAAGGTAAATTCTATCAATCATTTAAGAATTTATTCACTTTCATACAATTTTAGACATATGGTCCTGTTATTTATCCCATAATTAAAGCGACAAAGAAAAATACCAAGAATTATTTTAAATTAATGATTCCTTTATCCTTGCCATGCATACCACACACTGACCAACAAACAATAGACACATCAAAATGCATAAGCCACAGATAAAGTAGTAACGAGCCCTCTTACCTAGATCAGAAAAAGTTGAAGCTTTCTAACCTAGAATAAAAACTCATAAATGACAATTGTTCACCCAAAACACGAAGGCAAATATCAGGCAGTCAAGAAAGTGACAATGGAAAATTAAGAGGAAGTTCCGGTCATTACGACATTATTAAAGCATACTCATCATCTATCCTTTACAGAAAACCAACTATCATGATGAAAGAACCTAAATGGGAATCAATAAGCTAACGCGTTATCCTTTTTGCATAAAGAAAGATAGAGTCCATGTGTCCATGAGTCGCGAAAAAAGATAATGAAAAACTACACAAATCAAAGTCAATGAGTCCAAGACCATGCAAAGTTAATCTGAAAAACAAAAAATTATAAAATAAAATAAAAACCCGGAAAAGGACCTTACTTTTTAAGGTACAATCATCCATTCTTCCTACAAAATTACAACACTTCAAAAAGAAAAAAAAAAAAAAAAGGAAAGAGTTAAAAGAGCAAGAAACAAATTGCTAAGTGCTAGCTAACAAAATTTTAATGTTCCTAGACTTATTCTTTAGTGACCAAACTTTGAACTTGTTAATCAAACACCAACAAAATCATTTAAAGAAAAAAAAAAAAAAAAACACACACACACACACAAAACAAGTATCCAGGGGCATGTAATGATAATGCCAGATAACTAAAAATTGTCTTAGAAAATAACTAACGCCCCGTTTGCCACCCCGTTTTAAACCTACTTTGCAAGCCTTTTTCTGTGATGTCTTCCCTAATTTAAATTCGAATTTACGGTTTGAATCGTGGGTTCGAATCTATGATCCAAAACAATCTAAGTATGTATTAAAAAAAAAAAGACTAAAAATCCCTGACCTTGGCAACTTGAATGTTGACGGAATCCGGGATCTCCCTCTGAAGCAAAACAATCCCAGCACTTCTCAGCAGCTCCAAATCCTGATCAGGCAAACTCTCCGGCCAACAACTCATGTTGGCCCCACCAACTATGATGATCGAGTTCTGCCCATCCGACTGCAGCATCACCACCGCATGCCCGGTCGGCACATTCCCCAACACACTCAAGTGATCCACACAAACCCCGCCGCTCTCCAGCGCCTCCGCGATCAGCTTCCCATGCGCGTCGCCACCGACCTGGCCCACAAAGTACGTCGGGTACGACAGCCTGCCGCCGCAGGCAGCCTGGTTGGCGCCCTTGCCGCCGGCGAGGGTCTGGCCCGTCTTCGCCGAGACGGTCTCACCCTCCAGCGGAAGCCGCTCGATCTCCACGTAGATGTCGGCGTTGGCCGATCCGACGACCACCAACGGCGGAGAGCCTGGTGGGTTTGCGGCGGAGCAGAGAAGGGAAGTGGTGGTGGTTCGGCTTTGTGGGTCGGTTCCGGTTTTGGGGAAGTGGAGGGTAGGGGCTGAGAAGAGGGGTTTGGGTTGAGGGGGGTTTGGTTTTGGGCGCCATGATTGGTTTGGGGGTGAAAAGGACAGCGCCTTCATTTGGGATTTTCTATTTTCTGTTTGGATTGTGGGAAAATCTTGGTGTGTGAGAATGGGAAGAGTTTGATGTGGATAAGATTTTTGCTTTTCACTTGAAATCTGACGAGGTAACCGAAAGTGAGATGCGTCAGTGGTTAGTCAGACACATCATCACAATGTTGAATTACAACCAAAGGTTCAAATTATAAGCATTAGGGAGGATATAAACAGCTTAAATAAGCGTCCGTTTGAATATTAAATTATTTAGATTTTTCTTTTTATATATTGAATTGCGTATTTAAAACATTGAACTTAAATTATCTGAATTATATTTAACTTGAATCTCTACTTATTCAAATTGTTAATTTATTTTTTATTAAATTATGTCTTTTTTTTTTCAAGGTTCGTTCGTAGTACAATCAAAAGTTCATTTTTGAATGTCACCAAGATTTAAAGTATCGGTTTGAATTTGGGTTGAATTTTGATTTGTCAAATGTTGTATTTAAATTAAATAGATGAGTTTAAATGTATAATTGGAATTATGTGCTTAAATTAAATTTTTGTTTGGATAATTTGTTTTAAAGATCATTAAATTTTAGAGCTTTAACACCTACAAAAAAACCTTAAGAAGAGACATCATGCGCATCAACCTTTGCAGTAAGGTCGCCATGGGGTTGAAAGGGGGCCTTGCATCGACCTTTGCAGTAAGGTTGCCATGGGGTTGAAAGGGGAGTAGGAAGCCCCCCTCTTGGGGATTGGGGACAATCTAATAGAGTCCTTAAAAGGTTTATGATATTTGTGAGTTGTTTCATTACGAGTATTTTGGAGATTTTATTTGTAATTTTGATTGTCTAATTTTATTCTTTACAAAAAGGGTTCTTTTATTAGGGATATTATGAAATGTTAGATAAAGAAAAAACGCAAAGAGTGTAAGGTTGTGAATTCTCTTGTAAAGTTCATAATATTCTAGTGAATTACTTCGTAATCTCATGCTAAAACGAACTTATATAAAAATTTACTTATTCTGTAATTGCTTATTTTCTTCTATAATTTTATTACTCTCAATCATAGGGAATCAGATTTTTATAATATTTAAAATAAATAACAAATTTGCAAGATAAATACCTAATTGACTAATTTAAAAAAAACCACCTAATTGATTAGAAAATGGTAATTTTATTTTTAACGAACAAATTATTGATATAATAAAAATTTATTATTTATTATTATTTATTTTAAATATTTTGAAAATATATTATTTACTTTAATTATTTACTACAAAACTACCACTATTTCCTATTTAAAAGAAAAAAAAAAAAAAAAAAGACTACGTACGCTTTTAGATCGGCAACATCCCATCAACGTGGCAATAACACAACCTCTATCTCCATCACCAGCACCACCGCCACGTGTAATTCAAAATAATAAACTATTTCCAACCTCAGCTTCTTTTAAGTCCAGCAACCAATCGAAACTCATCATCGAACTCCTGCCAAAACAAAAATCTCAATCCGACGGTTACAACTTTCAGGACCACAGTAATCAAATCTTCAGGCGAAGCAGAGCAAAACTCCCCTACCAAGAATTTTCCATCGTTGAAGTTGGAGGAAGATTTCTTGTTCTAAAAGAATCTCAGAAATGGCTTCTCGGAGCTTAAGCTTACTACAAACGACAACTCCGTACATTTCCCCAAGAACCCACCTCGATTTCGGCTCCAAATCCCAGGTTGTCGTTTTGGGTTCACGAGGAATACCAAAACCCAGAAGGCTTTGCTTGTCAGTTCGCTCAATGGGCTCCTCTCCTTCTTCTTCTTCGAAACCTGAGAGTAGTACTACTCAAGGTATTTCTTTGTGCCCATTTTCCTCAAAATTCTCAAAAGAGTTTTTGTATTTGGATTTCTTTTTCTTTTTGTCTTTCTTATTTGTTTATTAGATCTGACCATTTTGTTTACTTTGTATTGAGAAATGATTTGTTGTTTGATATGGAGAAGAGGCAGGTTCAGTGGACTATAAATCGATAAGTGAAGAAGAATGGAAGAAGCGGCTCACAGGGGAACAGTTCTACATCACTCGTAAAAAGGGCACAGAAAGGGCATTCACTGGGTAATTATTCTCTGCAAAATCTCTTGAATTTGATTATTTTCCTTGTGAGAAAAGGAAAAATTAGATAAATGGAAATTTTTGAACAACTTAAAAAAATGTTGAACTTTTTATTTATTTAAAAAAATAGTCGGTGATCATTATGATATTGATTGAGTCATCTGGTTAATTAGTAATCAATAAGTGATCAATCAATGCAAATAAATAATATTTCGACCTTTATAAAAAAAATAAAAAATAAAAAGAAAGCAAAAGGGCAATTTACCGATACATTACTTGTGAAAAAAGAAAAGTTTGGGTGACCAAACAAAGAATTGGTGGGGAGAGGTACAAATATAAGTTAAAATGCGTGATATACTATTTGAAATGTTCATTTTGCACTTCAATTCAGGCTCTTAGTTTTAAGGAACTTTTGCTTTTGGGGTAATTGGTGCATATTACAAAAGATGAACTTAGAAAATTGTGAAGCACTTTCTCATAGTTTACCTATTGAAGGTACAGCAGTGATATATATAAAAAGAAGAGCCCGACAAACCCACTAACCAACGTTCTCTAGAATACTTTATAGCTAGCCTTATGACAGCTGGCAAACTAAAAATATTAGGAACAAACTAAAGCCATTAGGAATGAGTAAAAATGTTAATAGTGCAAAATGGTCGTCAAACTCTTTAGTTAACGACCACTTGGTTCTCGATCTTTTAATTTTGGATGATTCGAGTCGCTGAACTCTTAATATAGTGGTGGACATCTCGTCAAAGTTAGATCAGCCATCTAATTTTGGGCATGGGAGGCTGATTGAGTTTTTGTTGGCCCAAGCATTTCTGTGTTGTCTATTTGCTCACAAAGGAATTATGTCTACGTGACTTTTGTGGCTATAAATCTAGGACTGAACTCTGAAAGTTAAAAAACCAACGAGATTAATTTTCCAATCAGCTAGATTTTTTTTTTCTCTTTCTAAATGTAGGTTTGATTTTTGTTGATCTCTGCTGATTGAAATTTCTCTACTAGGTCCTTGCAACTTCGAATGATTTTCTGGTCTGTTCGCATTCATTTAGCACTTGTTGAAAAGTTTATGAACGGATTCTCCTGCCTGTAATATTGCTTGCAAAACATGATTCTAAACAAACTTGCAGCACTATTACAGCATCCAATTACTGATCATCGAGACAATAATCAGGGGATTTAGTTAACTAAGCCACGGACAACATTTGTAGAACATTTTTAATTAGGGAATGACATTTATTTTCAGGTTTAGGACTATGATCATTATCATAATTAATTGTATTATTGTGTCGTATGTGACAAAAAGAAAAGAAAAATACCAGAGAAAAGAAAGCAACCAAAGAGAAAAGAAAAGGAACTTTTAATGAGTTGCTAAAGGCTAAGTGGACTCAAAAGGCTCTATAGGCTTCACACAAGCAAAAAACATAACTCAACATATATATATGTGTGTGTGTGTGTGTGTGTTTATGCATATGCTAATCGAGTTAGTTCTTATACTTTTTCAGGGAGTATTGGAACACCAAAACACCTGGAACTTACCATTGCATATGTTGTGATACACCTCTATTTGAGTAAGCATTCGTTTCTACTTGGGCTGTTCACTTTATCACAAAACTCTTGTTTTTACGAGATTTTTATTTTGGTTTTTCTGGTAGGACTGATTAGTGTGTACTTAATCCTGCAGATCATCTACTAAATTCGACAGCGGAACCGGTTGGCCATCATACTACCAGCCAATAGGAAACAATGTGAAGTCGAAGTTGGACTTGTCGATCATTTTCATGCCTCGTGAGGAAGTTCTTTGTGCTGCTTGTGATGCTCATCTCGGCCATGTCTTTAACGACGGACCACCACCCACAGGGAAGCGTTATTGTATCAACAGGTTTTTTCTCTGTCACATTTTCTCCATCTTCGTGTTTTCATTATTCAGGTGCATGTTTGATGTTTTGTATAACTATCTTTGCAGTGCTTCTCTGAAACTAAAACCGAAGTAGAAGATGCGCTTGAAAGCAGTCTTTGCGAGCAGAATTTGGAAATCTGGTTAAGATTATTGGATGAATCTCTTGGGACATTCTCTGATTCTCCTGCTCTTTTTGGCTTTTTGCCTCTCTGAAAGGACTGTGTAATTAATAATTAATATTTCTATATGCTTAAATCCTTTAGATTGTGTACAAACTATATGGAATGTAAATGAGTAAATGTACAACTTCAGCTATAGAATCCTCACCGTAAGTGGGGAAGTGACTTCTACTTCTTGGCAATACTAAAGTCTTAAAGTTCTCACAAGTTAAGCTCATGGCCTTGTAGATTGGGTCTCAAGATAAATATTATTTAAGTGGCAGGTTGCTCCTTATCATTATTTTTTTAGATTATGACAAATTATCCTATGAACTTAATAAAATATTACGAATTACTATTAATATGGTGAATGATATTTAAATTTGAAATGAAACACCCTGACGTAGGAGATTTACAGGGTGTTTGGCACACCATTTTAAAACACCCATCTCAAAATTTTTTTTGTCTTTTTCCCAAAAAGTTTTTGTCTTTTTCCCAAAAAGTTTTTTGTCTTTTCTAAAAATTCAAAAAAATTTACTATTAAAACTTAAAAATCTCAAATCAAACTACTCTATCAAACACCCCCTTACCGTTGAGAGAACCGTTTCTCAACATTTCAAATGGAAATTTAGGAAACAACATTTGAAATTGTTTGAAATGTTGTAAAATGTCATCATTTGCAATTTTTAGGCAAAATTCTAAATGTTAGGGGAGGAGATTTTGGCCATTTGAATGTTTTTCTATTATGTTAAATGTTTTCATCCTAATGTTTCTCAAAAATGGAGCCTTCTGTGTGTCATTTGTCATTTGAAATTGTCGTCTCTTCAAACAATCTCTTGTAACAAGTGTACGATGTTTCTATACAAATTTTAATAGATGTTGCTGATTTAAGGTTACTTTATAAAAGTTCGTTAAACTTAAAAGAAGTAACTTTGTCATGAATTTTTTTTTTTAAATAATAATGTATTCTTGATTAGAGGTGTTCAATATGATGTCGTAACTAGTTTGTCAATGAGATATAAATTGATTCATATTTATAAGTTCATTGCGTAAATTGTCAAAATTAAAAGTTTAAGATGTAAATTGTAACTCTACTACAAATTTAGATTGTACCAAGGCAAAAAAAAAAAAAAAAAAACCTAAAAATAAATAACACGCTTTTAAAATGTTTAGAATAAAATATTAAATTTACAAGATAAATATCTAATTGAGTAGTTTATAGGGTGTTTGATGTGTAAGTTTGAGTTAAAATTTTTAAGTTGTAATAGTAATTTTTGTTAACTTATTAGATAAGACAAAAAAACTTTTTCAGAAAAGACAAAAAACTTTTTCAGAAGAAGACAAAATTTTTAATTCAAATTTATAATTTGAGATTTGATCCCAAACAAAGCCTTAAAAAAAAAAGACCTAAATTTATTCTTAATAAATAGATTTTTCACGTAATTAATTTATTATTTATTATTATTTAATTTAAATAGTTTAAAAACATATTATCCTATGGTTGGATGACATGTCCAATTTTCAAAATTCAAAAATTTTTATAAAAAAACGTGTATATTAGCTTTTTTCATCATTATCTCATTTTAGAATAAAAAAACTATATCAAAATTTCAAATTTATTTTGTAAAATATCCTTTTAGAAAAAGAAAATTAATTTTTTTGAAATCTTCTCATAATTTATCATTCCTAATACTATTTTTTTTTTCATTTCAAATAACTTTTATTTTCAAAAGAAATTTTTCTAAATATTCAAATACCATCTTATTCTAAAAAAAAAAAGATTTTTTTTATTTAGGGTCCGTTTGGTGAATGAGTTTGAGTTGAAAATTTTAAGTTTCAATAGTAAATCTATGTTGACTTTTTAAGTTTGAAATGTTTTCCAAACGAAACCTTAAAAATAAAAAAAAAAATCATTCTTTTAAAAAATGAAAATGTAATGCAAACGAAATCGTATTTACTCCATTTCATCCATCAGCCATCAGCATGGCAACAACACAGCCTCTACCTCCATCACCAGAACAGACACCACTTGTGATTTTAAATAATCAAGTATTTTTCCAACTTTAGCTTCTTTTAAGTCCAACAACCGATCAAAACTTATCATCAACTCCCGCCAAACGCTCTCAATCGGACGGTTGCAACTTTAAGGACCACAGTGATCAACTGTCTAGGCGAAGCAGAGAAATCCCCCTCCAAGAATTTTGCACTATTGAGTTAAGAGGAAGAATGGTTTTAGTTCTAAAAGAATCCCAGGAGTGGCTTATCAGAGCTTAAAGTTTCGTTTGTTCGTTAATTCAAATTTAAAATTTTTATCTCAATTTTTATTTTTTTTAAAAAATTTTTTTATTTTTTATAAAAATTTTTTTTATCTTCTTTAAAAAATTAATAAAAATTACTATTAAAACTTAAAATTTTCAATTCAAACTCACTCACCGAAACGGATCTTTAAGCTTACTACCAACGAAAACTCCTTACATTTCCTCAAGATCCCACCTCGATTTTGGCTCCAAATCCCAGGTTGTCGTTTTGGATTCTCGAGGAATACCAAAACCCAGAAAGCTTTGCTTCTCAGTTCGCTCAATGGGCTGCTTTCCCTCTTCTTCTTCGAAACCTGAGAGTAATACCACTCGAGGTATTTCTTTTGTGTCCATTTTCCTTAAAATTCTCAAATGAATTTTGTGTTTGGATTTCTTTTTCTTTTCTCTTTCTTATTTGTTAATTAAATTTTAACATTTTTTTTTAAAATTTTGTTTTGAGAAGTTCTTGTTGTTTGAAATGGAGAAGAGGCAGGTTCAGTGGACTATAAATCGATTAGTGAAGAAGAATGGAAAAAGAGGCTCACAGGGGAACAGTTTTGCATCACTCGTCAAAAGGGCACAGAAAGGGCTTTTACAGGGTAATTATTTTCTCCAAAATCTCTTGAAATTCGATAGTTTATATTGCACAAAAAAAAAAAAAAAAAAAAGCAGGGAAAATTAGCTAAATAGACACTTTTTGAACACATTAAATAAAATGCCCTTTTTCTTTTTTCCTTTTTTAAGGAAAGGGATCGGTGACAATTAAAATGGTGGTCAATAAGTGATTGATTAATAGAAACATCTATTGATATCAGTTAATCAGTAATTGATCATAATTAATTAGTGATTTTGAACAATCTCTAATTGACCATTTTATTAAAAGTGGTTATATTCCTAATTTTGAAAAATTTCGGCCATTTAGCTATGCATCCCTTGTGAACGATGAAAAGTTTGGCTGACCAAAAAAAGAACGGGCGAGGAAGAGGAAAAACTATATGTTAACATGTGTGATTTGCTATTTGAATGTTCATTTTGCACTTCAATTCAGGCTCCAAGTTTTATAGAACTTTTGTTTTTTTGGGGTAATTGGTGGAAAAAGGTCCCTGAACTCCTTAGTGAGTGACGAGTAATGACTTGGTTCTCGATCTTTTAATTTTCGATGATCGAGTCACTTAACTCTTAATTTGGTGGCGGATCTTGTCGGATTTAGATCGACCATCTAATTTTGGCCGTAAGGATGCTGATTAAGTTTTGGTTGGATCAAACTCAAGCATTTCTGTGCTGTCTATTTGCCCACAATGGGATCATGTCACATGACTTTTGTGGCTATAAATCTAGGACTAAACTCTGAAAGTTAGAAAACCAACCAGATTAATTTTCCAATCAGCTAGGTTTCTTTTTTGTTATTATACATTTTTGGAAGTGGTAGATTTGATTTTAATTGATCATGTCAGTTAATATTATCCCTCTGCTGATTGAAGTTTCTCTCCTGGGGAACTTGGAACTTCGAATGATTTTCTGGTCTGCTCGCTTTCATTTGACACTTGTTCATAGCATTTGGCCAATGATCAATGAGAGAAACTTGTATGATATTAACTGATTCTCCTGCTTGTAATTGCAAAACTTGATTTTGAACAAACTTGCTGCACTAATACAGCATCCAATTGCCAACCATCGAGACAATAATCTGGGGATTTAGTTAACAAAGCTGCAGTAAACATTCGTGTGCGTTTTTAATTAGGGAATGACATTTATTTTTAGGTTTAGGAATATGATCAGTATCATAATTTAATTGTATTCCTATACTAATATATATATGTGTGTGTGTGTGTGTATGCATATGCTAATCTAGTTAGTTCTTATACTTTTTCAGGGAGTATTGGAACACCAAAACACCCGGAACTTACCATTGCATATGTTGTGATACACCGCTATTTGAGTAAGCATTCATTTCTACTTGGGCTCTTCACTTTATCTCAAAAGTCTTGCTTGTATAAGAAATTTTTTTTTTTGGGGGGGGTTTTTCTCGTAAGACTGATTAGTGTGCACTTACTCCTACAGATCATCTACAAAATTTGACAGCGGAACCGGTTGGCCATCATACTACCAGCCGGTAGAAAACAATGTGAAGTCAAAGCTGGACTTGTCGATCATTTCCATGCCTCCTGAGGAAGTTCTTTGTGCAGCTTGTGACGCTCATCTCGGCCATGTCTTTGATGACGGACCACTGCCCACAGGGAAGCGTTATTGTATCAACAGGTTTTTTCTCTCACATTTTCTCCATTTTCCCTTCCCATCTTCATAGTTGCATTATTCGAGTGCATGTTTGATGTTTTGTATAACTATCTTTGCAGTGCCTCTCTGAAACTAAAACCAAAGTAGAAGACGGATTGAAAGCGGCCTTTGATGTTTGATGTTTGAAAATCTGGTTAAGATTATTGGATGAATCTCTTGGGATATCTCTGATTCTCCTGCTCTTTACGGTTTTTTGCCTCTGAAAGGACTATTTTATTAATAATTTAAATTTCTATCTTACCTTAATACTTGTGGATTGTGTGCAAACTATATGAAATGTGAGTGAGTAAATAAATAATAGGTAAATAAATAAGCAAAAGTTAATTATTATTATGATTTATTTCTCTTTTTTTAAGAAGGTACGTAAGTTTCATAACTTCAGCTCTACTATCCTCACTCTAAGTGGGGAGGTGACTTCTACTTCTTGGCAATACCAAAGTCTAAATTTCTCACAGGTTTTGTGTGTGTGTATTTATTTAATTTTTTTTTTCGAGAAAGTAAAGTTCTCACAAGTTAAGCTCGTGGCTTTATACATTGGGTCTCAAGATAATTATTATTTAATTAGCAAGTTGGCTTTAAATGGACATTTGGGAAACAACATTTGAAGTTGTTTAAAATGTTGCAACATGTTGTCATTTGCAATTTTTAGGCAAAATTCTAAATGTTCGGGGAGGATATTTTGGCCATTTGAATATTTTTTTATTGTGTTAAATGTCTTTATTCAAATGTTTCCTTCCTAATATTTCTCCAAAATGGAGTCTTTTGTTTTCCATTCGTCAGTTTAAATTGCCGTCTCTTCAAACAATCTCTTGTAACAAGTATATGATATTTTCTATTCAAATTTTAATAGTAGTAACCGATTTAAGGGTCCTTTATAAAACTTTGTGAAACTTAAGTACCAATTTTGTCATGAACTTTTTATAATAATGTATTCTTGAGTAGAGGCTTTCAATATGATGTTGTAAATGGTAGTTGGTGTCTTCAAATAAGCAAAATAAGTTGTTTAAATTGAACTCTATTTCTTAGGGAAGATATTTTTATCCACGGGTGCTGGTATGAGGAATAGTATATGGATGTGAGAGTGGGTATGGGGGTCAAAACTAATTACCTATGAGGGTGCGGGATGGGGGTGGGAGAAGCTTCCCATACACACACCTATTCCGCATATATTTCTTTATAATAGAAGAATAATAATAATGTTAGTATTTTTAATATATTAAGGGGTGTTTGGCATCCCCATTCAAACCATTCAACTCAAACTTTTTTTTGTCTTTTTCTCAAAACATTTTTGTCTTTTTCTCAAAAAATTTTTTGTCTTTTCTGAAAATTCAAAAAAATTTACTATTTAAATTTAAAAATCTCAACTCAAACTACTCTATCAAACACCCTATAGTTTACTTTATGAATTTAGTTTTACGGAATTCTTAAGTTTGGATTTGTTTTTAATGTATTAATTTCATTTTCAATTATTACTATGTTATTAACATTTATGAAAACTTTAATAGAAGTTATTTTAATTTTTTAATTAATTCTTGATGAATAAAATGGATAAAGTATAAATATAACACCCCCAGTGGATATTACTTGCCCCCACATGCACATTAAATTAGACGGGTATGAGGGTTAAAAAGGGAGGTGGGTATGGGGATGGGGGAAGCAGCGCCTGGCCCGCCCATTGTCATACCTACTCTTTATACATCTTTCGACGGTGTATGTTTTTTAACGTTAAATTTAATCAAAATTATATTTAAATGAAAAAAAAATATGTAAAACTTAAAAACCATTGGAATCAAAATTAAAAAAGAAAAAAGAAAAAGAAAAAAATAATTGGGCCAACTGTCTAACTGAGGTCAATTGGGGTCAAGGCCCTTAGAACTCCTAGATTTCAGGCCCATAATGTGGCACCGCGCAATGGCGCTTTGCGTATCCAAGCGGTTTTATTCACTACAAACGCACTTAAATTACCTTTTGAAACACCAATGAAATACCGCCACGTTGCTCACTGATTAACAAATAGTCGATTATACATTCAGAGAGTCGCCAACAATTGGACAATTCCGACTCCGCTCTCAGTTGGGCGAACCACACGATAAGCAACCCATTTCCAAGCACTAGCGGAGTAGTCCCACCAACCGTCAGTTAAGAACGGTGTCACTGAAGAACTACTTTTCCTCTCTCTCTCTCTCTCTCTCTAAGCCTCAAAAAACTTTTTTAGAGAGAGCAAGGAGAACAAAAGAAGCGACCTTTGTTTTCGTTTTTGTTTTGTTGATCATGATAGAGAGAGAATCCATGGCTGACGAAGCTTTAGAGAGAGAAAATTACTCGCTGCTGAAGGACCTGAGAGTCGAAATTGAAGGAAAAGAAGAGACTTTCTCTCTTTGCTTTTGGTTTTACCTTCTCAACTCCACTACATTGCCCGTTACAATCATTCAAAAGGTCCATCAGGCGGTAACCTTTTTTTTTTTTTTTTGGTCATTTATTTGGTTTGTAGTTTGTTTTTTAGGTGTTTTAACGAATACCCATTTCTCCTGTTTGTCTGTTTGATGGATTTTGTAGGAGTGTGCATTTTAAACTTATGGAATTGATATGCATTTGCTCTTTTGTTGTAAAAAAAAGTTGGAGAAGAATTTAAAATCATGTTTTTGGTGTGCTCTCTGAGTTTTTCTTGTCGTTTTTTTAATAAAAATCTTGAACTGGATATTAAGCAGAAGCATTGTTATGTGTAATATGTAATCTGTTGAAGTATTTCAGCACTCCTAATGATGTTTGGAGCCTATGGTTTAGAAGTTTAAATTTACCCGGATTTTTGTAAAGTCGGATTAAGCAAAGTTGTGCAAGATTCAAGTAAAAAAGTTAGTAAGAGAGTGTGTACAATAGTTGGTATTGACAATTGTCTGCAAAGATGAAATCTGATTGGTGCAATGAGAAGTCATTTTCTGTGAAGATAATGTTTTTTGTGATGAAATGTCATTGTTTTGGTGCAATGAGAAGACATTTTAGTGATATTTTGTATTTTTGGATATCTTATTTGATCTCCATTTCTGGTCTCACAATGCATTTGAAAACATTTTGTCAAATATGCAGGTAGACCCAGATGTTACAGGCAACAATTCTCCTTTTCTTGCTATAAATACAACGAAAGTGATGCTTTTCCCATTACTTCCATTGCAAAAAGAAGATCCGGACTTTGAAGTTCCACATGCATCTGTGGAGATGGACATACCTCGGGAAAAATGGGTTCATTTTGGTTGTGAGGTATGTCTTGCTGATAAGTTGGGGAATTAGTTGATTGGTTACTAGTTTGCTTACGAGTTCCAAAAACGTGTTACTTGAGGGGAGTCTATGATATTGAAAATGATCTTATTAGGGTCTTAGAAGAGCATCTCCAATGCAATGCTATACTTGTTTTCAAATTTAGCACCAACTAAAGCTTATGCCAAAATTTGGCATTTGTTTGCTTATTGGTTGAAATATTAAGAGTCCACTAAAGAGTCGATCTTGTGCACTAGCACTTGATTCCGAAGCTTAAACAATTTTTATGGATTGCGGCTGATGCAGTCCTAGAAGAAAATATGAAAGTTTTTATTTTGGTTGTAGGGTATCCTTTTTCTGCCTCAACCATTCATTTAATTTCCTTCAAAGAAAAAAAAAAATGCTAGAGCTCACGGAAGCAGATTTACTATGCATATATTACCAAGACGCATCTTTGTACCTAATAGTAGTTTTCTGAGGTAAATCCACCATGCATAGAAATTAATCCACTTAAACCACACGATGATTATGTTGCTATTAGCAGTTTTTTCCTCTTTAAGCTGTTAGCATTGGCTTAATTTTTGGTTCTCTCTTCGAATTTTGAGATGTGTACTGTTGGTGTGTCAACTTTAGGTTTCAACAGATTTTGTGCGGCTGCACATTGACGGAGAGATTGTTGGAGAGAAGTCTTTGTCTTCTGTACTCGAAACGGGTTCCAGTCTAAGCGGTTTTGGGAAGATCACTTTGGTTAGTGGAGCTGGTGCCGACAGCAGGGATCAGGGGTACATTTACAGTCTGAAAACTTTGCCTAAAACTTTGTCTATTAAGGATCACTATGCTAAGGTGTGTAGCAGAGCATGTTGATTTCTTTTTTGAAATTTCTTTTATACTTCAATCGTTCACACCAAATAGTTTCCTTAAACTCGCTCATAAATAGATTCTTTTTCTGACACAGGATCCACCTGTACAACTATCTATTGATAAATCCTCTGCCTCTGAGATTGAAGAAAGCGAAGGTGGTGTTTGGAGTATTGTTGGTGGCAAGGTCAGGGTGAATGTTTTTATGTTTTCTTTTTCTTGGTTCTTAAACCCTAAACCCTACACCTTGGTTGGTTACAACCAGGTCCGAATAGAAGTTAGTATAAGAGTAATTTTTTTTTTATTTAAGTTTAGATAGTATGGTCGTTATATTCACTTTTAGGAAACAAATTCCAGCAATATCTCAGCCTTTTAATCTAGTAGTTTTTTTTATGTTCGTTTTATGATAGTTGTTTAATGTCTTCTACCATTTCTTGATATTACTAGATCGATAGTTAGCATTTGATGATAAATTGATGTTCTTTTCCTTAACAAATACCGTGGCATAATCTAATAAATATCATTGATGTGTCGTACAAGTTACATTTTGATCTAACCTTATTAATTTTAGATTTCTTCTAAAGTATCTTGCTGTTTATCATATCACAGGCATCTTGCCGCAGGAATTTTTCTTTGGATGTTGTTTTCACTGATGGCTCTGGCCAGCCTGTAAGAGAGGAACTGGAGGTTTTCATCTAACTCTTTGCTTCATGGTATTGTTCATTATAAGTTCTATTCACACTTTTGGCCAATGACATCGTCTACCCATTTCTCATTTTGACAGGTTGTTGCTTCACTTGTGTATCTTGAAATGGGAATGACTGTTGAGAGAACGAGTGATGGGGAAGCTCCTCTTTTGATTAGCTATGATGGAATTGAATTTGCTTCATCTGATCGGCCAACTCAGTTGTTGCATGGTCGGGCATCTTTTAAGCTCAAGATATCTCAGGTGCTATGATTAGCCTGTTGCTTGGTTTGCCTTTTTTGAAGTTATATGGTCAACTTCTGTATCTTATAAACTACCTATCAACAGTAATTTCAAACATGGATTCTTTCATAATAAAAATGTTTTGCAAGACAATAACCAATAATTTTTTTTTTTCAAAAAACGTGTTAGATGACAATAGCCAGTAAATTAATTATTTGAACTAGATCTCTACAAATATAAGCAGTAAACAATCTTGGTCTATGCTAAAAATTCATTTACAGCTTTTACGCGGTTTCACAAGTCTTTCTGGTTGGCTAGATCATCTTACTGTATCGAGTTACCATATTAAATTTCAGAAATCTTATAGATATACCTTAATTTTGTCAATTATCTGTAGTTTCTCCTTCATGCCGTCTTTCTTTATTGGGGGTCTCACTTATTGAGTGATTCATTGTAATGGGATAAATTGCGAAAGTCTGCATCAGGATTCCCTTATGTTTAACTGCAGTTCTAATGTTTAAAATAAATATATTACCGAACAGGTTTGAGGGGGATTCACCTACCATTATTTCTTTACTAGTTTATCCTGTAATTGACGACATAACTTGAACTGTTGAGTTCTTTAACTCAAACTATTGATCTTTAGTTGCGAAAGTGAAAAGTGTTTGGTTGAGGCTTCTAGCTTTATTATAGGTGCTGTGGTTGGAGAGAAACTATGAAATTTCGAGGAATAATTTGAAAAATAAGAGTCGTTTTTTAAAGAGAGAGTTTTGTTTTGGGCTTTTGGCGTCTTCTACAAAGAAATAGAACAATTATCCTCTTTTTTTTTTTTTTTTTTTTTTTTTTTTGTCTCTCCATTTTAATGCGAATTTCGTAGCTTTTTCTGTTCCTGTGCTTTTTCCTTTTGTTAACATGTTAATGAAGTATTGGAGGACACAGGAAGTGACTTCCAATTTTGTTGAATGTTGTTACACTTATATGTTAAACATTTCTTTTCATTATTGTGGGAATTAATTGGCCAACGGTTTGACTGATTTCTTTTCCTTTCCCTTTTCAGCTTTCTTCCAAATGTCAAAATAAGCTTTTTCGCATTAAGTTTCACTTGCCCATGTTGGAAACGTATCCTTTCTTTGTGGCATTTTCCCCTCCAATTCGCAGTATTTCACGGAACCGAAATACTCGGATATCATCTGTAGTTTGGAAAAGACCAACGTCTGCCCTTCATCCAATATCTCATTCTTCTGAATTGGATGATGATATGTTGGAAGTTCAACAAAACTCTTTACATGAAACAAAACCTAATCCATCATCGAAGCGTTTAAGGTTGGGACAGGACAAAATCTCCATGAACTTCAAGGCTGATCGTGCGTTGGAGCCACTTGGTGAGGAGTGCAATTCTCATGCCTGGACTGAAAATAAGGTATTTAGCTTTTCTTTCTCGCGGTTATAGTTTTAGATTTTTTTTTTTTTAATCTACTAAACAATCAGCAAATACTAATGTGACTATCACGAACCCGTTTGTGGTTTAAAATAGTCATCTGTGTGCCCATTCTATGTTGCAATTATGATAATGGAAAGCCCTGGATAAGTTCCGTTGTCACATTAGTTTGTGAAAGCCGGAATTGTTAAGTTGTGGAACCTAATTAATGCTCTACACAAAGATAGTACACAGTTGATAGTTGTTTCATTTATGGTGCATTTTCTAATGAGTAATTCAATTCGGGAAAGTAAATTAAGTTCCCAATTTTAAATTCTGATGTTTACCTTTGGATTTGGGAATTTAATGATTCGGGTCGAACCAAAAAATAAGGAATTAAGTTCCATGATAAGGGGGAACTTATCTCCCGCCTACTAACCTACAGAATTAAATTCCTTAAAATAAAAAATAGGAACTAACCTACCTCTGCACCAAATCTACCCTTATCTTAATTTATTATTATTTTTTTCATATAAGGGTTTTTTTATAACTATAGTAATTCTATTCCCAACCCTCCTAAATTCTCAGCGAAGTACACAGTAGTATAGGAATTTAATTTCTCGTGAAACTTGATTCCTTGATATAGTAGTAAGCACTTTAATAGATTTCTGCAATTTTAATTTTATGGAATTTAATTCCCTTTTTCATGGAACTTATTTCCTATTCTTCGCATTCCTGATTTGTAAACGTGTTCGTAGGGTAGTTTGAGGATTTCACATTTTTAATTTTAGTTGCCCTAGTTTTTCTTTATAAATAGGAGGCGGCTGCCATTAGGATTGATTATGGGAGAGGTTAGAGAAAAAAAAAAGAAGAAAGAAAAAAAAGAGAAGCACAGTTCGAGGCCGTGCAAGTTTCTCCTGTGAACTTCATGATCATCATAGTGGTCGCCACAGCGGCTGAAACAGGACAGTCTCATATAGAGGTGAACTTATAACGTAAAGTATAAATCTTGCATGTTCGTGATTGTTTATTTCTTCTGCATTTTTATTACTCTTGGTGATATAGAATTAGGGTGTCTAATTCTTAACAGGAAGTGGCAGAATGGTCCTTGAATGTAACCCCACCCACCTCCCTCCCTTGAAAATTTTGTTTTCTTTCTCATTGTGTTTATTTAAATGTTAAGCATTTCTAACAGATTTGCTTGCAAAATACTTGTCCAATAAAGGTCTCATTTCTTGATTCTTGTTTTACAAATTATGAATATGTTACAATTTGTGTTTCTTAAGCTCCCCCCTGGCTGAGAGAGAGAAGAACGTAACGACCTGATCTCCACTTATAGGTCTGGAAAATATTTATGTGATGATGTCATCAATCTGAAAATCATGATTTATTGTAACTCTAATTTATGGGGTTAAGCAACCTAATTGCAGATCCATTTGTATTATTAGGTTGATAAGGAATTTATGAAAAGTTCAAATATGGGGCCTGAGAACTCTGAAGAGGACAACTCCTCAACTGACTCGGAGAGTATTGAAGAAAGAAATTCAGCTCCAAAAGGCACTTCAAGTACCAGAAATCAAATATCGGATTTAACTGTATTTAAGTACTCGTTGGCAAACATAAGTGAGAGGTCTCTTCTGCTCAAGGAGATTGCTAACTCGGCTTCTAATGAAGAGATTTTGGATTTTGCAAATCAGGTCTCCCTGTATTCAGGCTGTTCGCACCACAGGTAATTTTGAAGGTTGTCTCTCAGGACCAAGTGGTCACCGACCCCTTCTTGTGCATGTATTTTGTCCATTTGCTGCTGTCATGGCGATCCTTGGGATCCCCCCCCCCCCTCCCCTCCCTCCCCTTAGTTGCTTGCAATTTACCATCCTTTTGTTACAGTTCAATCCTTTTTAATCGTTTTTCATTTACTTATTTTCCTCAGGAACCAAATAGTGATGGCAAAAAGATTAGTAGAGGAAGGAACAAAGGCCTGGAATTCAGTCTCACAAAACAACAACACGGTTCAGTGGGAGAGCATGGTTTTTGAGATTGAAGAACAATTTATGAAAATTTCTCGCAGTTCTAGATCTCTGACACAGCAGGTCATCCCTCTCTCTCTCCAAAACATGTATCTCTTCTGCTCCACATTTATATAGAGATGTAGATGAATAAAAACTTTTTGACATACCCAAGGTTATTGGGGAGAAGAAGATTTGAAGTAAAAGTTGAAGCGCTTTTAGTTCTTACACTAATCTGTAGTAAATCGCTATCTCGCTCTCCTTTATTCGAAGTAAAAGTTGAAGCACTTTTAGTTCTTGCACTAATCCATAGTAAATCGCTATCACGCTCTCCTTTTCTTCATGCTTCAATGATTTTCCAATCTTACTTCATCTAATCTGATGGTTTCAGTTTGTAATTGTCTTTAATCCAATGTGTGATCAAGACAATTTGGCATCTCTTCCGAGCGCAAAATAAATTTTTGGCCATATTGCCATGATGCTTCTATCTTCGTCTTTTCACTATAAACTTATTGGTGGGAATTAAACTTTATAGTTTTTCACTGTTTTGAGCCCATGTTTTACTTTTGTATCACTTCAGGACTTTGAGCTTCTGAGGAGAATTGCTGGCTGCCAAGAATACATGGCGCAAGAGAACTTTGAGCAGATGTGGTGTTGGTTATATCCTGTAGCTTATACATTATCAAGAGAGTGGATAAATGCCATGTGGAGTTCTACATCACCAAGATGGATAGAAGGATTTATTACAAAGGAAGAAGCGGAATCTGCCCTTCGAGGTCCACGGGGTCTTCAAGAGCCTGGGACATTTATACTCCGGTTCCCGACTTCCAGGAGCTGGCCCCACCCCGATGCTGGTAGCTTAGTTGTGACATATGTTGGAAACGACTACACACTTCACCACAAGCTACTTTCTCTTGATCATGCATATAGGTACGTCTTTCATCATCTCTTTCCATGTTATTTGCTAAATAAGCGTCGTTTTCAATGCAAATTTAAATTTCTCGTGCCAAAGTTCATTTCGTAATTTGTTTATTCAGAGTTTCTGATTAACAAGACTGACGATAGTTTTCCTGCTTTTGTTTGCGTTTTGTAGTTCCTTTGAAAACCAAAAGGGCACGAAACCGCTGCAGGACATGCTTCTTGAAGAGCCTGAACTCTCGAGATTGGGAAGGCAAGATAACTCGTACTTTATTCAACTTATTTCCTTCTTTGTACCGACCTTCATTTTGTAGTATATACCAACATAATTCGCTTAACAATTTACTTTACTGGAAAATTTGCAGGATTATAAGAAGCCACTAAGGTAGAGTTGAAACAAATCTTTCTGCTCTTTGCAGATTAATTTTGCGGGTTTCTGGTTTGTTTACTCATCTTCGAGTTCGTTAATTTGTATATAAGAGAAGAGGTGCGTTTAGGTTTGTCTTTGTTTAGAACGAGAACCCTGTTGATATTCTTCTCTATGACTAATTGGAATATTATAATCTCATGAACTCTCTTAAATTTTGTAGTTCTTTCCAATTGCCATTTAAAAAATAAAAAGATTTGTGACGTTTTTTAAACTAAGAATTAGACAGATTAAAGACGGGTGATGTAAGTTTTCATGCACAAATTCGATAGACCGGATTGTCTCATTTTCCTTCCTATCTTTAGACCGAATTCATTTTTTGGTGTTTCATTGAGGCACCAAGACCAACATTGCACGGAACATATAGTGATAATAATGTGTAAGTATCCTGTCACGATTTTTTTTTTTTTTTTTTTTTTTTTTGGTAGAGGATCGTGTGTATCGAGATAATCCCGGGACATAGTGTAGCTCTTGTGAACTATGTGAATTTCTCTCGAAACGGGTTACCCCATGTACCCTGTTATTGTGGCAATCTCAGCTTGAACCTACGATTTCTTGCATGAGGCACGAGTAGGTTTATAACGATCGTGTCATGATCACTAGACTATCACACTCGATATACAAGGACATTTGGTTGGATAGTTTTATCATTAGACTGTTCTTATGCTAGTCGAAATCAAGTAGCATCACACAGAAGGTATAGATAAGGTCGAAAATTACACTAAAATAGGGGTTTACTTTCTTATCATTTGGGTCACATGATTATTGACATGATGCGTTGAAAACAAGAGGGTTTTTGCTTTTAAATTCTCTTGCAAATGCCAACCCACGAGGCCAGTTGGAGACAGTTCTCCCTATAAAGCATACCGTACCACTTCCCTCGTTTAATGCACTCACTTTTCTTCACGTAACTCGACTTTTTGAAGCAATTTTTTCATTGACGGGACCTTCTATTTTACATTATCAGTAAGAACTATTATTTTTGTCATTATATTAAATTTTCAATAATCAGATCTAATAATATTTTTAACGTAGACACTCAAATTATTAAAAAAATCAATCAAATAATTGAAGAACAGTTCCTATCAATAATAGTACATGATAGGAGATTCTAACGTAAAAACTTTTGTTTTTCATAATCTTGAAATCATGAGAAAGTGTATATTTTTCATTATTATATTTTCGAAAAGGGGGACAAAAGTAACCAGGAGCATGTGTGGCAGCTTTTCATAAGTTCATATTTAATATAGAAGTTTGTCATAAAGTCTTTAGGGTGGTGAGTTTGGAAATCCAAAATTCAAGCTTCAACACAAAAAATGAAATGATTGACAATGTGGTGGGGCATGTATGGTGACACCAAGAAGCATTCACATGATCTAAACAAATTCATACTCTCCTTACCCAAAATATATATATATATATATATATATATATAGAGGTTCACACTCATTTTCCCTTTATTTAGTTGCTGCCGCCAAACTTCTCTCTCCTTTAGTTTTTTTTTTTTTTTTTTCCTTCTTTTTAAGTTTATAGTATTATTTAAAGAAAATTCTAAGTAGGGTATGAAATGTATAATAAGAATTTTCTAAACTAGATTGTGTTAGTTTTACATAATCGTTTATTTTTATGTGACTTAAATTATATTAATCATTAAATAATATACACTAACGATAGAGATTGTCTCCCGTGGAAAATTCTTTTTATTTATTTATTTATATTTATATTTTCTAAGCTTTTCGTTACTATAATTAGGGGTGGCAATACGGGTCGCGACACGACGACACGAATCGAAAACGACACGAATTTTACGAATCGAAAACGACACGAATAGTGAACGGGCCAAATTCGGGTCACTCAAAATTGACACGAAAAAGAACGGTTCGGGTTCGGGTTGGACCGAACACGACCCAAACACGACACGAATGGCAATATGCGTCGCGACACGACAACACGAATCGAAAACGACACGAATTTTGCGAATCGAAAACGACACGAATAGTGAACGGGTCAAATTCGGGTCACCCGAAATTGACACGAAAAGAACGGGTCGGGTTCGGGTTGGACCCGTGGACCCGAACACGACACGAATTGCCACCCCTAACTATAATATGGGTATACACCCCTCAGACCTGATCAAGTTAGATCCACATGACTCCTATGTGATGTGAGGCTGACCTCATTCTTGAATTTGTTGATTATTTTCTCAGGCAAAAAAAATAAATAAAAAATAAAAAGTTGATTATTTTTCAAACATTAAATACGTTGTTTAAGGGGAGGGTGGCCAAAAAAAAAAAAAAAAAGAGGAAGAAGAAGAAGAAAGGACTATTACCCATTCTCATCATTTAACTTAAAAAAGAAAAAAGTAAAAAAAGATATGTAGATAAATGATCTTTTAAAAAAAATTATTAAAAAGATAGGGTTGCTTTGTAAAATTTAAAAAAAAAAAATGATTGTCTTTTAGAAAAATGTCGATTAATCAATTAGTGATTGACTAATATTAATATATATTTTTCACTTGTTGATTACAATCAAGTCATTTTCCTAATAAAATAATTTTGACCATTTACCTAAATTAGTGTTTAAAAACTGTTTATTTATATAATTTCTCCTTGAAAAAATAGACATTATTTCTTAGCCAATTATGAATTAACACGTTGTGACATTTTTTTTTTATTTTTCCCTAATGAATGTGATTGTGTTATTTTATATATCTACAGATTGAATTCCTATATCCTTTTATTCATGTCTATTTTCATGAGTCTTCGAAAACAAAAATAAAAACAAAAACACTAAAGCATATATATGATATACTAGTTTAAAGCATGTGCTATACACATGTTAGATGCATTTGAAAAATTTTATCTACATACAGAAAATTTAAAATAATAATTTAAAAAATAGACCCACAAAAAAAGGACCCAAAAATTTAAAAAAGAGAGGCATGAAAAAATAATTTAAAAAAAAGATAAAAGGATTAAAATGGAAAAAATTGACAAACACCAAAAAGGATTAAATTGTAAAAAACTAAAAAAATTGGGCCAAAATAAAAAAAGAAAATCAAAGGATTAAAAGGCAAATATAAAACATTTTTGTCCAATACAAAAAAGACTAAATTGTAAAAATTAAAAAAAATTGGGCCAAAATAAAAAAAAGAAAATCAAAGGACTTTTAAAAGGATTAAATTGTAAAAAATAAAAAAAAAATGGGCTAAAAAAACAAACAGAAAATTAAAGAATTAAAAAGCATATATAAAACATTTTCGTACAAAACGAATCTTTTTAAACGTAAATATCTAGTACAATAATAGATGTTGTGCTTTCTATATATTAGTTATAAATATATATATATATATAAACTTAGAATTGAGATATTCAAATTTTACATCAACGTTACTATATCTATAATTACACCTCACCTCTTATTCGAGTACAACATATTTATATGGCCATTCAGTTTAACCAAACTTCGCATTTTTAAAAAGAACAACAAGACAAAAAAATGATACAGGTAGTCAAGGACAATGTGATGTATTCATTATTTCTTGTCATTATTTTTATGATATGTACCGACCTACGCAACTCTCTTTCTTTCTCTTTCTCTCTCTAAAAGATTTTGATTTTTTATTTTTATGATATGTAAGGTGGATGAGATGTACCTTTGCTATATGTTCAGGGGTCGATTGGTTTTTTAACTAAAATGTATTTTTTTATTTAAATTTTTATCTTTTTGTTAAAAGGTTTTTATCTTTTTTAATAAATTTTCAACTTAAATTTAAAATTTTTAAACTACTAACTAATCAAACGAAGTCTTAACTTAACAAAATTTGAAAGTATATCATTTTCCTTACCTAACATTTTTGGTTCACAAAAGGACATGTAAATCTCTATAATATCTATAAAATCAAATCTCCCGTACGATATTGTCAAATTATTCCATCGTGTCCCTCCAAATATCTTGCTTGCCGTAACTCAACAAAAGATATCTTAGACCAAAACTACCACCCTTTTATTTATTTATTTATTTATTTTTATCATGCCATACAAGTAATTTATCAAATGTTAGAAATGAGTAGTTGAAATTTGATTTTCTTTTATTAAGTAAGACCTAACAGCAAAAATTTTCGATAATCCACATCATTCTTAATCAATCATTCACTTTCTTAAAAAAAACATTTCGCATTCCATGAAATCGATATGATAAAAAGAAAAAATAAATATTTGAATTTACTATCTAAATTGTACGTTTGATCTTATGATTTAAACGAGGGTAAAGTGTCTTTCTTCAACAAAAACTCCGACTTTATTAAATTATAAATAGAACTCGTGAACTGCCTCTAAGATTATCAACATCATTATCACATACATGCAAGTTTCACGAAAGACTCGCGTTGGATCCACACGTATTCAATGCTGGATAACGGACAGTATTCACAACAGTAACTCACGGGCAAGCACATATATAAACATACACACATATATATACACATATACATATATATTAAAGGTAGATATATATCATGTAGTTAAGATATATCTTTCACCTTTACACGAGCTGAATTGAATAATACGCCGTCACTATCTCCGATATGTAGATGACGCGGCAATGAGAAAATGAAGTTGAGGAACTGAGATGTGGGAACATTAATAGTCCGCTTGGTAAGTTAGTTTAACTCTAAATAAATTGTACTTTTTCATATCAATTTTTGTCTTTTTCTAAAAAGTCAACAAAATTTATCTTTAGTTTGAAAAATTAACAACTATAACTTTAAAATTTCGTCTCTAACTAACTTGTCAAACAGATACTAAATGTAAAAATATCAACTAAATGGACAGACAAAACAGATACTTTGGCCCGCCTAGCTATGATTAGAAATTGCTTTTTTTTTCTTTTTTTTTTTTTGGGTTCTCATTCTCTGTTTAAGAAGAATTTTATGTTGTTGTTATATGTAGTTTTCTTCCTCGTATTCCTTCTTCTTAGCTAATCTTTTTGTTTTCCTTTCTAGTTCTCTTTTTTTATCTCTTGAACTTCCAAATTAGGTTCGTTTTCATTCTGATCTGTTGATCCGTTTTAACTCTTGGACATTGCCTTGTTATCTGTAAAATTTTCTGTTTAAACTTTCTGTGATGTGTTCTTATTCTTCTCGAACTGAAGATTGGATCAAAACATGTCTTAATTCTTTTTTTTTTTTTTTTTTTGGTTCCTTTTCGGCTTACTAAAGTAGCTTCTGAATAAAGTTTGAGGTAGCTAAATTTTCATCCTACTTTGTACAAACAGATGGGAAATCCTCAGATTGTGGCGTTATACATAACGATATCATCTGTCGCCTTCGTTATATCGAAGATTATCATCTCAATACTCCTCTACAAAAGATGGAAACGAAAGCGGCTGGTTTATGAAGATGGCTTCTCAGGTACATACACTTATGGTCTGTTTATATCGTAGGTTTGAAAAGTAAATTTGAATAGTAAATTCAAATTTCTGTGAGAAAAGACACTATCGAAAATTTTTTAAATAGACTCGAAAATAGTCTCCAAACGGTGATCCAATGCTGATATGAAGTGATAGGCTTATTCATGCAGGTGGGAAAATGGTTATGTTTAAGTCTTCAAAAATGCAGTCTCTGAAGTCGAGCGTTTTCTTGAAAAAGACTATGAAACTGAGCAGCAAGGACATAATTGGCTCTGGAGGGTATGGGACGGTTTACAAGCTGATGCTAGATGAGTCCACAGCCTTCGCGGTGAAGAGGCTGAACAGAGGAACTGCCGAAAGAGATCGGGGTTTTGAGCGAGAGTTGGAGGCGATGGGCGACATTAAGCACAGAAACATTGTGACTCTTCATGGATACTACACAGCCCCTCACTTCAATTTTCTCATTTATGAACTGATGCCTAATGGGAGTTTGGATACATTTCTACATGGTAAGCATTTACGGTTCAAATCCGAGTATCGTCCTTACTTTTGATCAGTTGGGAGTTTGTAAATGTGGGATTTTAGTATTTCCCTCCATTAAACTTCTGTGGACTGAAAGCCAGTGATCGGATCCAAGGCTTTTTAAACCTTTGTTTTCAATATTAGTTTTGATAATCGATAAACTGAGACGAAAGCTACAATACGAAAAATTTCGAACTACTTATGTATGTTGCACTAGAATTGTTGGTGACATGGGAATTGAATTTTTTTTCTATCATTCTTCGACCAAGTAGAGCTCATAGACCACCGTCATTCGGTTTGTGACAAGGTCAATTGTTTTACTTGATAAGTTCTTGGGTTCGAGTCAGTCTCACCGTGGTGGATGGGATACATGGGCAATTCAGCTCATGAGAAATCCACATACCACCCGGGGATGCACCGACTCCTCATGACTAAATCGACATGTCATCCTCTAATAATGGCATAAATCTACACCCAAGCGTATCCGCTCTCATATCATGTTAGATTACGGTGCTAGTTCCGAAAATTTAAGCTTAACAGAAAGGGCTAGTGGGGGTTTTATGATTCTAAACGTTATTGAGCCCGCCTATATAAATGCAGGGAAAGCAATGAACAAGAAGCTTTTGGATTGGCCATCAAGATACAAAATAGCGCTAGGTACTGCAAGAGGAATTTCCTACCTCCACCATGATTGCATCCCTCATATAATCCACAGAGACATCAAGTCTAGCAACATCTTGTTGGATCAGAACATGGAGGCTCGGGTTTCTGATTTCGGGCTCGCCACATTGATGGAGCCAGACAAGACTCACGTCTCAACGTTTGTAGCTGGAACATTCGGATACTTGGCTCCGGGTATCGATCATCTACCGTGCTTCTAGTAACTTCTTCCCACTCATTGTTGGTTTAGTATAATATAACCGTAGTTTTGTTTCTGCAGAATATTTCGACACAGGAAGAGCTACAGCAAAAGGAGATGTTTACAGTTTTGGAGTTGTTCTGCTGGAGCTTTTAACTGGAAAGAAGCCAACAGATGAAGCTTTTGTTGAGGAGGGAACCAAGCTTGTAACTTGGGTAAGTAGTGAAAAAGACGAAAAATTCCCCGTCAGTGGGATACAATTCTGAATTGTCAGATTTTCATCAAATTCCGTCATATTATAATATATACATATTTTTAGGATCTGATGCGATTGATGGTTAAAAACTGTGTCCTATCGATATGATACCCTATTCATGACATGTTAATGTCGGAGCAGGTGAAGACGGTTGTTGAAGATAAGAGAGAAGAGCATATAGTTGACAGCAATCTAGAAGATTGCCCAGTTGGGAGATCAACAGTGCTTTCAACATAGCAATAATGTGCCTTGAATCAGAACCATCCAAAAGGCCTTCTATGGCCGAGGTTGTCAAGTTGCTTGAGCAACTCAAAACAGAAAAGCCTGTTTAATCCGGTTCGGCAAGTGCATCGGGACCAGAATTTTCATTTTTAGAATCCAAACCATACCCCTTTTCTCTCTCGCATACACCTCTTGGAATTCACAACTCAGTTTTAACAAAATAAAAAATAAAAAATAAAAAATAAATCAAACGTTCGATCCTAATCCATGCTTGATTACTCTTTATATATATTTGCTTAATCAATAGCATATTCTTTCTTCAAGTATTTCCACATATTGTTATGATGTCCATGAAAGCCTAGAAGTAGATTAACAAGAATTAAATGCAAATAAACTAGACAAACTAAGAGACATGAATAAATTGAAGGCCAAGTTCAGATCCTTGACCATCCCATCGGAGTTCCTAGTTGACACTTCGTCAGATGCATTGGGTGAAGGCGTGAAGATATCACTGAGCCTTTTTTACGTTAAAAAGAAATACTAAATACACGAGTATATATGATTTGGATTAGCATTATACGTTTATCTTTCGATACAATCTTAACAACTAAAATGGCGGATCAGGCTAACATGCAGATTGCTTTTTCCTATGAGGAAATTAGTAAAATTTGCTGAAGTTTCTGTATATAACCTTCCTGGTGAAATCCAAGATACATACGTAGACACAAAAACGAGAAGGACGGACTGCATTCAAGTTATAAAAAATATATATAAAGATCGGGTGACTGACAATGTCTCTAATGACGGAAAATAAATTTGGAACAAACTCAACTCGAATGGAGATCTACTTGAGGTTTGTTGCCAACCCATTGGTGACCGAAACTTTTAAGGAGAGAAAGTGGAGCATCTCGAAGGAATACATAAAAAAGAGAAGAAGCTACGTTTCCTGATTCAATTGTAGCATCCACACTGGAAGGAATTTGCCCATCCGAAGAAATGCAAACCTGAGAATCATAACAACATATTAGGATCAAAATGTAGAAGACAAATATAGGGATACAATGTTAGGAACTTGGTCAATATTAATATTTGATCCATGATATGCGCAGCATCAACGATCTGTGTTTTGTTAACGAGGAATATTCGATGATTAAGACGATAAGATGAAAGGAGGAAGGAAGCGACTGCTGAAGTCAGCCTTACATTCATGTTGAAGGAGTCAAGCCAAGTCAAGAATATGAAGTTCCTTTCTTAAGCGGCCTCTCTCCGAAGGTACTGCGAAAGTTGGACAGTGCAGCTTTGTCAAAAGAAGTGGTAAATTTGATTCTTGGAGAAATGGCGTCATATAAAGTGTAACAGAAGGTTGTACCGTCTGGATCTCGAACAAGAACAATCTGTAACGATTTCTCTAACGGGGCTGCAGCCAAAGAAAAATAAGATCAGCAACATATCTTTCTCCCCAATATGCCCTAACTATTGTTACTACCTTCAAAAATTGAGCTGAATATAGATGAATCCTCCAGAATTTCAGCGGCTGATCGTCCTTTCCACAACTGCAATGTACTAAAACACTGATGGGTTTATGTAGAAACCCGCAGCATAGACCTTAAAACCGATGTTTTCGAAGACTTTTTCTCTAAATCCTGAAATAATTGACATGCTACATGTTATGCCAGAGACAGCTCCAATAAATTTTTTTAGCAAAGTTGGTACCTTAAGAGCTGAAATAAAAAAAATAAATAAATAAATAAATAAAAAAGAAAACAGCCTTTATAGAAGAACATGTTTTCATATTACCAATAAGATGGGAAAATAAAAGCTAACAGAGAGCATAATTCACAAAATGCATCGAATAATTTTCCGAGAGAAAGACTCATGAACTTTAGTATTCAACACAAAAGAAATCCTTAATAAGTAGAACACAATTTCATATTACATCAACCTACCAGTTCCGAGCAATGACAACGAATTCGAGCAACCCGGCAAATTCAATGTTGTCTGAAATGCCACTTTGGTAGTAGGCTCCACAATGAATCCTGCACTTCCAACAGCAGTTATGGATGGGTTAAAACGGTAACATGTCCGGCTTATATCGAACTAGGGGCATGTTTAGTTTGCATCAAAAGAAAAAGGAAGGTAAGTAGTCATTTTTTTTTTTTTCCATTTAATCGTGTGTTTACTTACAAAATGAATAATGAGATTTTACTATACCCCACACACAATATAGAGAATGAATAAGAAAATACCAGTCCTTACATACCCTTGGTATTGATTTCTTGTCAAAGAGAATACATATCAAATTTACTTATATACCCTTAACAAGTTTACATGTACCAATGTTTTTTTAATTGTATAAAAGAATATTTTAGTAATTACATTTATAAAATTAATATTATTAAGGTTAGTAAACACTATAAAGAGAATGAAATCGTTTCCCTTCACACCATACAATAGATAAGTAAACACTAAAAAAAGAATTCATAATCCTTTTTCCTATTCTATTACTTTACTTTCCAATTCTATTACCTTTCTCATTATGTTCCTTTACGGTTTTGTAAATCCGCCTTAAAATTATACAGGAAAAGAAAGGAGCACAAGATTATATTTTCCTAAAGCTTTTCATGCCCTCTATCCTTAAACATGGGATTCAAATCTATTTATTGAATCTGAATCTAAAGAGACCAGTTTTCTCATCTTCTAAGCCAACATCATAAAGAATTTGTCCGCTTAAGACAAGTTACTCAATTGAGTAGAAAAAGTCTCAACAGGACGCAAAGGTTAATCCTCATTAACATCAAAGTCAAGTAGATTCTCCCAAAATCTTTTTAAGCTTGGCCCTACTAGTGAAATTTATTGAACTAGTAAAATTTTTAGATTACAATTTTCTACCAAAAAAGTCATTGGTAAATTTCCTAACTCTTCCAGACATTAAAATTTGTAGCAGCCAAATTAAATAAGTTCAACTGAGCTTCTCCTTATACAGAAATCAAAATCGAAATCAAACATATGTAGCATACACCCATTAAATAAATTAAAAAAAAAAAAAAAAGCTTAAGCGTTTGACATAATTGCTAAACTAACAATCTGTATGTAATTGTTAAATGGGCCTGGGTATAATTGATAGAATTCAATATCAAAAGCTAAGAGTCCGATAATTTAGTGATGTAAGATAAATTCACAATCTAACACCCCTCCCTCACATTTAATGTGTTATGTAAATGTGTCAGGGTCCAATTCCAACATCATTTGTGAAATCCGGTTTTGCCTTTAATACCGGGTTAAATGGTCTTGGGTAAGGCAAAGGAAAATTGGGTTTTGCCCAATTTCACTCTGGGACTTGGTTTCTTTTTGAGGAAACAAATTCTGGGTTTCGTTGAAATGCTGTTTCTGGAGGCAATTGGAGAATATTGAACTTGACCTCATATATATTTGTGTGCAATTTGCTTCAGCACCAAAAAAATTTTTTTTTTTTTGTCTTTTCTTATTTTTAACTGTAAATCTTTGGCAAAGGAAGATTTATTTTTCAGTTTTCTGTTTGATTATGTGTGTGTGCGTATATACATTTATTAAAGATGGAAAGTAGAATGGATAGTGTGGGGTGGGGTGAGTTTGTTCATGGCCTATGCATGACGATCAGCTACGGTATCTAGTGTTCAATGTCTATTCCATTGAAACTGCCTCACCAATCAGTTGGGCCATGCATTTCTACACTGTCCAGAAAAAAAAAAACTTTAATTAATATTATTATTATTTTAGTTTAGGAGGCATTTCTTTCAAACAATTTTAGCAAGAAAAATACTATGAACACCAGTTTTAATCCCAATTTTTGAATACTAATATATGTGACATATGAGTTATTGTTCTTTTGTTCGTAAGTATTTAAAGCAATCATCACGTAAATTAATTGTATCTACCAATGAAAATATGACATATGAGTTGGTACTCAAAAAGTTAGGATTAGAATTCGTATCCTTATTACTAATCTTTTACCAAAGAGGACACATCCTATCTAAATAGTCCTTTAAAATATGTATTTGTTTTTTCCCCATCTCAAATACTATATTTTGATTGCTCATTTTGAAATGGGGTCCAAATGGTTTTTTAACCAAATTCCAATTCTAATTTTTTATCATTTCAAATGATAATTTTCAACAACTATCTAAATATAAATCCAAATGTTCTTTTCTAAATGTTACATCCAAGCACTTATTCAAATGACAATTCAAATATTTTCATCACAATATTTCCATCCAAATATGAAAATCTAGATGGCTCCCCCAAATGCACCAAGTCATTTAGAAGAAAGAAATAATTTAATTCTCGTTAAGTTTGCTACTTTATTTTTCAATTGTGTCATAAACCTTGTGAGATTTTTTGATTTATTTGGAAGGCACATTTATTTTGTATTATATTCTAATGTAATATCTGAAATATAATATGTATTTGAATGTCCATTTTATACAATGTATTCAAATATAATATGTGTTTGGGCTGTTTACATTTAAATTGTCATTCTAATGTATATTGGTAATTGAGAGAGTATTTGATGCAATTGACAAAAGTAGATAGAAAAAATAAATAGGTGAATAGTAAATAAGTAGGTGTACTATTCAAATATATTGTATTGGAATGAAATATATAAAGTATCCAAATACACATTGCATTGTCTTAGAATATAATATAGAAATAAGGATAAATTGTTAGGTAATAATGGTAATAATTGTGTCTTTTAACGGACCATTTATCTTGATAGTATTAGAAAAGGAATAAATTTTTGAATAATTTTCTATGTTGTGTCTCTAATATTAATTTTATAAAGTGGGTCATCACTCGTGAGAGAATCATTTTTTCGATACTTCTCTAAAGTAATTCTCAAAATCAATGCTCCAAATATTTGTAAGTGGGACAATTGATATACATGTGCAAAAACCTCGATATATATTCTTAAAATGCATTTGGTATGCAATAATCTTAAGGATAGGAATGAGAATTGCAAGATTTTCATATTAATACAAGAATTATAATTATTACTTTTTTAGAAAAGTCAATCAAGATTCACTTTGTCTTATTTTAAGATAATTTGAACATCCAACAAGATATTATTGTTTTAATATAATTTAACAGACAATCTAGAGCGTTAAATGATAAATATCCAATTTCATAGTATTGGTTGATTTTAAACTTTACAAATTTTAACTTTTAAGAAAAAAGGGATGTTTCTAAGAATGTGAGAAAAGATTCATGTTTGTAATCAAGCATGATAATGCATATTTCGTTATAATCATATTATCCTCTATCATTTTTTCGATAATAAAAATTCTTAATTATTATCAAATATTAAATATCCTTTTAAGATCGATCTGCATACTAATTCAATATTAAAATGATAATTAAGCTATACACACTCAACATTCTATTACACTTTGATCGTTATACGTTATTTGTGTATGAACACTAAACACTATGTTATGTTTTAATTTTACATGTAACAAATGTAGGAGTAGACACCAATAATTTGGAACTACAATAAAAAAAATCTATAAAGGCAAATATATATATATATATATATATATATTTTTGCTTTGCAAATTGCGTGGAAAATATGTTGGTTTGGTTATGATTCCACTAAAAGAAGTGTTAAACTTTACACTCCGTAAAGTCGTAACTTGCAAAGTCGTGCCAAAGGTTTAGCGCGAGAAAAAAAAGGAGGGGGGGGGGGGGGGGGGGGGAGGATAAATTTTTAGATTGATTACTAAATTTTAAAGTAATTTTTGTATCTATTTTCTTTTCATTTTTTTAACTAGAATGATCTTAAATTATTAAAAATATTGCTACAGTAGTTCTTCCGTTTATTTTTAAAAATATGTCACTCTCTTTGCTCCTTTTTAATCAACTTTCGGTAAATCCTAAGGTTTAAGGGCTAGCCAAATTACTAAAAGAGAAATCAAATGGACTTGATGGACCAACAGAGATAGTGGTATTGTGATTGAGGGAAGTCTAGTTAAGACTTCTCATACTTTTGATTCAAGTTCAATTCTTAACCGTTTCATTGGTGGCGATAGTGAGGTTACATCTTTAGTATTTTGTCTATCCACTAACTTAGTGATGTGTGGATTCTTAAATTGAATCCCTAACCATTTTCCTTTCATACCAATTGAATACCACTACTAGTTTGAGAACAGAAGTCACCACCATTTCCCAGTTGTGTGGATTCTTAAATTGAATCCCTTATCAATCTATCTGTGATAGTCAAATTCAGGTAGCCCAACCCAGGCCTTATGAGTGGAAACGCAAAATTGGGCTAGACAGGCCCGATTAATTAACAGGCCGATCCCGCCTGAAATTTTGAAATTATAAGCTCGACCCAGCCCAAAAACCTGACAGGTTTAAAATCGGGCCGATTAAACGGGCTTTTTGAGGGGAAAAAAAGCTTAAGGGTAAGGCTAACCCGGCCCTTATATTTGCACTAGGCCCACCCTCGGGCCAAAAATGCAGATAGCGAGCATCCCAACCCATATTTATAGCACTTTCTACGATATCAAATAGAAAATCATTGATATTTTATAATGCTGCTTCAAGAGATGTAATGACATCACTAATTTGATTTTTTATTGAGCAAAAGAAAATAAAAATAAAAAAGGGACCATGGCTGGAGGGGAGAGACAACAAAGTCATAAAAATAAAAGCAAGTGGCACCCTTTCTTGTCCCTTTATTTTCCACAAAACAAAAAGATTCCCAACCGAACGGCCGAACCGCATAACGGCTCACCAAAATGAAATATAGCCGTTGGATTTCTGATTTTTTTTTTTTTTGACACTACACTCTATAACACCTTTTTTTTTTTTTTTTTTAATTTTAATTCCCCTCACTTTAAAACCACCCAACTTTTGCATTTTCCAGGTTCAATCCAGAAATAAAGTTCACTTTTTTCCATCATCATTTTGCTATTTATACTCCTCTGCTTTCATCAATAACCTAATCTGCTTAACAGCTTTCAGTTCTAGGTTGTTGTAGAAGAAGTACACTCAAATAGCTAAAATAGTTCTAGATCTCTCTCTCTCTTGTTCCTCTTTCTGTCCTTCACTTCATGTATATAGACATACACTAGGATAGACAAACAAGACAAAATAAAAATAACAAAAAATTTATAAAATTACAGAAAATTAAAATTTTTTAAAATATTTTTATTTGAAATTGCCACGTGACGGGGTCCTAGACCCACCACATGGCGGCTATAAAAAAAAAAAAAAAGGCATCAGCACAAAAAAATAAAATTAACTTAACCAAATTTTGAATAGTGTTTTAGGAGAACTCTCCTTGTTAAGATGGTTATAGATAGATATAGGACCTATCTCTCATTGATTTCAGTGCCTAAGGGTTTGTTTGGTATGTAAGTTTGAGTTAAGATTTTTAAGTTGTAATAGTAATTTTTGTTGACTTTTTATATAAGACAAAAAACTTTTTCAGAAAAGATAAAAAACTTTTTGAGAAAAAGACAAAAATTTTATCCAAACAAGCACGAAGAAGTGTTTTTTTTTTTTTTTAGCTTAAAATTTCCCTTCTCAACGTTGACTTCATTTTGACCCTAATCTGTATGTACTGTAGTTTCTCACTCTAACATGCCTAAACCAGATCTGTTTGGTTGTTTCCTTCAGATCTTAACTGAGTTTGCCTAAAAAGACAAACTCAAAGGATCTCGCATGATGAAGAATGTCTGCATCTAATCATAGTTATGTACACCGAAAAACGAAGCACGTCACTTCAATCACATCAAGCTCTCTCACGCCTTTAAGGACCAAACTATCACAATACTAAAAACTAAATAACTAACAAAAGCCAAAAATTTTAAGGATAAAAAGCTGATTAGAATATTAAAACCGCGAGAGCACATTGGTAGTGATGAGTTACACCACATGACACTGTCTACAAAATCATGTTGCGTTTATCTTTCGATACAATCTCAACACCTAAAATGGCCAAACAGGCCTCGTGCAGATTGGTTTTCCTCCGAAGAAATTAGTTATATTGGTTGAAGTAACACATGTTGGTTATCGAGAAGCATGCTTTTGCCGTTGAAGTTCTGCATTACCATCCTGGTGAATCAAAGATCCATTCATAGACACAAAAAAGGACGGACAACGTTCTAGCTATAACAAAAACACATATCAAGTGACCGATAATGTCTCTACTCAGATGGAAATCTACTTGAGGTTTCTTGCCAATAACCCGTCAGTGACAGAAGCTTTTAAGGAGGGAGAAACTGGAGCATCTCCAAGGAATACATCAAAAAGAGCAGAAGCTACGTTTCCTGATTCAATTGTAGCATCCACACCAGAAGGAATTATCCCATCCGAAGAAACACAAACCTGAAAATCATAATAACATGTTGGGATCAGAATGTTGAAGACAAGTTAGGAACTTGATCGTGTTTGATCCATGTTACACGCGGCGACAAGGATCGGCATTTTGTTATGAGGAATACTCGATGACAAAGACGATAAGATGAAAGGAGGAAGGAAGTGGCTGCTAGAGTCAGGCTTACATTCATTTTGGATGGATCAAGCCAAGTCAAGAATATGAAAGTTCCTTTCTTAAGGGGCCGCTCTTGGAAGGTACCGCGAAATGTGGACAGAGCAGCTTCGTCGATTGAAGTGGTTGATTTGATTCTTGGAGAAATGGCATCATCCAAGGCGTCCCAGAAGGTTTTACCGTCTACATCTCGAACAAGAACAATCTGTAACGATTTCTCTAACGGAGCTGCAATCAAAGAAAAATAATGTCAGCAACATATCTCTCTTCCCGTTATGCACTAGCATCTTATTGTTATTACCTTGAAAAATTGAGCTGAAAACAGATGAATCCTCTAGAATTTCAGAGGCTGATCGTCCTTTATAAGACTCCAATTTACTAAGAACTGACGGGCTTACGTAGAGGCCCGCAGCATAGACCTTGACACCGATGATTGCAAAGACTTTTTCCCTAAATCCTGAAATTATTTACTAGTTACATTTTATGCCAGAGAAAAGTTCCAACAATTTATTTTTCTAAAATAAAAATCTTCGCATGATCTCAGTACTTATCAAGCACAGTTGATACTTTAAAGGCTGAAATCAGCAACATGTTTTCGTGTTATCGATTGGATGGGGAACTAAAAGCTAACAGAGAGCATCATTATTAAGTAGAACACAATTTCATGTTAAATCAGCCTACCAGTTCCGAGCAATGACAGCGAATTTGAGCAACCCGGCAAATTCAATGTTGTCTGAAATGCCACTTTGGTAGCAGGCTCCTCCATGTATTCTGCACTTCCAACTGCAGTGATCGATACGTTAACACGGTAAGATGTCAGGCCTTTGTCAATCTATGATTTTAAATAAAAGGAAATAAGCGTAAGAATGCATTTTCCTGAAGATTTTTCAAGTATCCCCTCAATCCTTAAAAATAGAATGTGAAACTATCCACTGAATCTGAATCTAAAGTGACTTGTTTCTAATTTTCTAAGCCAGCATCACAAAGACTTATATTGAACTAGTAAAATTTTCAGATTGTACATTCATATCCTGCCAAAGAAGTCAATGGCAAATTTCCTCAACTCTACAAGACATTAAATTTTGTAGCTGCCGATTAGATTAAGTTCACATGAGCTATTCCTTAAACAGAAATCAAAACCGAAAACGAAATTAGGTAACAGTATCCCATGTGAACATTAACTCGGTTCGGTGTTAAGATATAAAACTAACATTGACCCACCTAACAGCTTTTAACAAGATAGGTAAGGACCCGTTCAATAGCGTTTTTGCTTTTGCTTCTAGCCAGTAAAAGAAGGAAGTTAAAACTGTGGCTTCTTAGTAAGTGTTTGGAACCAAAGAGCTTTTAAGATCAAAATGATCTTTTAAATTTTCTAATAAGTAATAAAAATGTTAAAATAAAATTTGTAATATCTAAGTTGAACTTTGTTATAAGGTTTAAAGTCTGTTCAGAAGAGATTTTGTTAGAAGTCATATTTTTAATTTTGATAAAAAGCACTTCTGCAGACTAGAAGTTCTTCTGACAAATAATCCAAATACATTCAGAAACTGTTTTTGGACCTCCAGGAAGCTATGCTAAACAGGCTCTTACGATGTACATATAATTATTAAATGGGTTTGAACAAAACTCATTCTCAAAATCTAACTCAAGAGAAAGTTGTGTTAGATTTACATATAAATACCATAAAATTCATTTAACCTAGTGATATGGAACGGATTCACAATATAACACCTTCTCTTACGCATAGCATGTCATGCAAATGGATCGGGGTCCAAATCCACCGTCACTTGCAAAATTTGACTCAAACACCATGATAAACGGGCTTCTGTAGAATTTGTCCCTAAAAGTTAGCTTAAAAGGAGTGGGAGCCCAATTCGCATAATAACGTGGGACAAATTCATAATATCACAACTAATCTTCCCCCAAAGTTGTAGCTTTCTACATTTAGATACAGCTCAAAAAGGTCCTTAAAACAAAACGCAAAAATTTCTAATTGTGGTTCAAAATGGGCAATGCATTTCAAGCAATGTAGCAAAGAAATCAAGTATGCAAACCAAAACAGGACAAGAAGAACTCAAAGGGGGTTGTTGTGGATTTCTCTTTACCTGAAGCTGAGGAAGCATTCAAAGAGAATCGGGCGTGGCTTGAATTGATTCTCTGAAGAGTAAAATGCAGAGTGGAGTGAAATAAGGCAAAGGAAAACTTGGTTTTGCCCAATTTCACACTTGGATTTGGTTTCTTTTTGAGGAAACAAATTATGGGTTTTGTTGAAATGCTGTTTCTCGAGGCAATTGGAGATTGAGCTTGAACCCATGTTGGCGTGCAATTTGCTTCAGCTCCAAGCATTTTTTTTTTTTTCCCTTGTTTGTAAATGTAAATGGTTGGCAAAGGACATATTTCTTTTTCAGTTTCCTGTTTGATTATTAATTAGTTTTAAAAGATGGAAAGTAGAATGATTAGTGTGGTGTCGGATGAGGTTTTTTCATGGCCTATGCATGATGACCCGTATCTGGTGTTCAGTGTCTATCCCATTGAAACTGCCTCGCTAATCAGTTGGACCACGTATTTCTACACTGTCCAGAAAGAGACAAACTATTATTTCTTTACTTCCATTGTCATTAATATCTAATTGTATTACACACACGAAATAGATAAACAAAACAAAACAAAAATTGTAAATTAATTTTTTATTTGAAATTGTCACGTGACAGGCTAAGAAGAAGAGGAAAAAAAAAGACATCATCGTAAAAAGACAAAATAACTGAACTAAATTTTTGTATGATATTTTTAGTCAACTTCACTCTTTTAATATAGTTCTGGATAATTACCCTATAATTTTACTGTTTACTTTTTTCCATTGTGTTATAAACTCTGTGAGGATTTAATCTTGGTTGGGTTAAAAAATGAATTAATTTAGGAAAAATGTCATAAATTCCCCCTAAACTATGTCACTAACATCAATATGCCGGGTATTTAGCACTAATGCCCTATAAACTTGTCACTTTTTGACAACTTACCCCTCAAGCTTTTAATTTTGATAATTTACTCCCTGAACTTGTTAAATTGCAGTAATGTACCCTGTATCAATATGTTAAATTAATTATGAAAAACCCATGTACAGCTCATGTGAAGATCAAAAAAACTTATTTTCAGTTAAAAATTTTCAAATATAATGCAAACCCTAATGCAAATCTTCTAATTTCAAATCTTTAATTTAGTGTAAAATTAACTAAAAAAGGTACATTATAACAATTTAGCAAGTTCAAGAGATAAATTGTTAAAATTAAAAACTTGTGGGGCAAGTAGCCAAAGGGTAATAAGTTTACGGGCATCAGTGTTAAATACCCCAATATACCCCATGAACTATGAAATGTACTTGTTGTACGACATAAACTTCGACATGTGTGTCAAGTTGCCCCCTTAATTAGCTTCCGTTAGTTTTTCCATTTGCTTTTGTGCAAAAATATCCCCTAATCTTTGCTTTTGTGTCAAAATATTACATACTCTTTAATATTCATGTCAAATTACCCCATCTATCTTATTTTAATTTTGATATGTTATCAGTATGTGAGCACTAAGCATTGTGTTTTCTTTTAATTTCACGTGTTACAAATGTAGGAGCAGACACCAATATTTCGGAGCTACAGTTTAAAAAGGGAAAAAAAAAAAAAAAACATTTTGCTGTGGAAATTGCTTGAAAAACGTGTTAATATTATACGATTTCACTAAAAGAAGCATAAACTTTACACTCTGTAAAGGAGGCAAATTGCAAAGTCGTTCCAAAAGTCTACCAAAAACTATAATAATAAACATAAAGAGAAAAGACAAGTCATCGCAACAAACGTTAGCATAGTTTTCACTTTAAAATGTAAAGGTAATCATGGAAATGTGAGCTAATTTTTTAATTCTTATCATTCTTTGTACGATGAAAGATTTAAGCAAATTCATTGGTCATTCTCTTAACCCCTTTATAATTAAATATTGGTAAACCCAAGGCTTAAGGGCCAGCCAAAATGGTAAAAGAGAAATCAAAAGAACTATGATGGACCACCAATGATAGTGATATAGTGAAGAGTTAAGTCTTTTTAAGACTTCTCATATTCTTAACTCAAGTTTAATTCTAGCTCGTTTCATTGGTGGTAATAATAAAAGTATATCTTTAGTGTCCGGTCTATCCATTAACTTGTGACACGTGGATTCTTAAATTGGATCTATTACCATGTCCCTATCATACCAATAGAATACCATTGTGTGTTGGTTTAAGAAACAAAGATACCACCGATCTCTTACCATTTCCCCGTGATACCATTTCCCAGCGGCATGTGGATTCTTAAGTTGAATCCCTTACCATTTCATCTATGGTACCAAATAGAATATCACTGTGGTAATGGTACGAGCAACGAAAACATCAATGATCTCTTGCAATTTCCCAACAACAAGTGGATTCTTAAGTGAAATCCCTTATCATTTCACCTGTGGTATCAATAAAATATCATTGATGTATTGTAGCATTGATTCAATAAATGCGAAGACATCATTAATCTCTTTTTTTTATTCAACAAAAGAAGAGAAGGGGGAAAAAAAAAAAGAAAAGAAAAAAAGAAGAAGAAGAAGAAGAAGACCATAATAGCAAATAGCTAGAGGAGAGAGAGAGGGTAATAAAAATAAAAGCAGGTGGCACCCATAGCCTACCTTTCTTGTCCCTTCAATTTTTCCACAGAACCAAAAGATTCCCAATTTGACCCCGTAACGGCTGACCAAAATGAAATATAGCCGTTGGATTTCTGACTGTTTTTTTCACACTACACTCTACCCACTTTCTTTTTTTTTTTTTCCCCTCACACTTTTAAACCCCCCCAACTTTTGCATTTCCCAGGTTCAACCCAGAAATAAAAATTCACTTTTTTCCTTCATCATTTTGCTAATTTCCTCTGTTTTTATCAACAGCCTAATAATCTGCTTAACAGCTTTCAGTACTAGGTTGTTGTAGAAGAAGTAAACTCAAATGGGTAAAACTGCTCTCTCTCTCTTGTTCCTCTTTCTGTCCATCACTTCAGGTATGTATACATATAAGTGTGTGTATATATATATATAGGCCATTTCTCTCATTGATTTCAGTAGCTAAAAAGTGTTTTTTTTTTTTTGGGGGGGGACCTTTTTTTCCTTTTAATTTCCCTTCTCAACGTTGACTTCATTTTGACCCAAAACAAATTCAAGTTTAGCTACATTTTCCCTTTATATTTACTGTGGTGTCTCAAATCTTACATGCCCTTAACCAGATCTGTTTGGGTGTTTTCCTTCAGATCTGATTTGGGTTTGCGTAGAATGGCCTAATCAAGTTACCTATAATTAGCTATTTTAGACATTACCCAAGGGATCTCGTGTGCTAACGAATATCTGTATTTAGTCATAACTATTTACAGCGGAAAACGAAGCACGTCACCTCAATCCCACCAACCGTAACCTAACCAAAAACAAAAATTTAGTGCGTTTCTTGTTATATGCATTGTGCATTTCTTTCACTTGTACTAAAATCTCTGACCAAATTTTATACCTGACTTTTGCAGAAACTGTTCTTGCAGTTTACGGACAGGTATTACTCATAAATCGATTTTCAGATTTCCCTTCATTTTGAGCAGATAAAAATAAAATCTAGAAAATTTTGTTCTTGAACAACTTGTTGTTTGATTTGTCGAATGGCGATAATGTTGCAGAGAACTTGGTGCGTAGCGAAGCCTTCATCGGACCAAGCAACGCTTCTAGCGAATCTCAACTACGCATGCTCGCAAGTCGATTGCCGAATCCTGCGGAACGGTTGTCCCTGTTCCACACCAGAGAGTCTCATAAACCGCGCCTCGGTGGCCATGAATCTCTACTACCAGTCCAGAGGAAGGAACCACTGGAACTGTGATTTCAGGAACTCTGCTCTCATTGTTGTCACTGATCCTAGTAAGTTTTTCAATAATTTACTGCTAAAAAATTCAAATACTTAATCCTATTGCGTGTTTCTGAATCTCAGATCATATTATTAATAGTAACACATTGTGAGAAAATTAAGGTTCATTTGGTGAATGAGTTTGAGTTAGAAATTTTAAATTTGAATAATAATTTTTGTTGACTTTTTAAAAAAGATTAAAAAAAAATTTCAGAAAAGATAAAAAAGTTTTTAAAAAAAGATAAAAACTGATTTTAAAAAGTATATTTTAATTTAAAATAAACTTGATTATCAAACAAACCCTTAATTTAAAAAATAAGTGGGGTTTGCCACCCCTATTGATCTTATCTTTTTCTTGTTATAACTATGAACTTTGATTTATTTTCTCGTTTTTACGCATAATCAAAATCAGTTATTTCATGCAAATCCCACTAAAAACTTTAGAGTTATTTAACTTCTTGTATATGATTGATAAGATTTTTGGAATAAGACCTTAAAAAATACTTTTAATTTACGCTTTTATTGAATTAGAATGCTGGATTTGACGTGATAATGTTGACTTCCATATATTGAATGTAGAACCAGTTACTAGTAAATGACTTGAGCCTTTTTTTTTAATTATTATTATTATTTTTTGGCTAAATTTAAAAGATTATAATAATAGAAAATGATCTCAAAGGGTGTGTAATCCTAAATCGCATAAATAAATTACTTGCATTGCTTGCGAGAATTTCGGTTAACACATCATTTCACATTAATTTTTCTTTTCTTTTCTTTTCTTTTCCTTTTTTTCTTGCGGTCATAAAGAACGCCGTCCCATAGTTAGGTGTTACAATTATTTATGGATTTTATTTTTAAAATTTACTGTTATTGGTGTGGATCCTACACGTACAAGCTCATGCTCATCAACAGTGTAAAAAAAGTGGTTTTCACGTTTAGAGGAGACCAACTTTTCCAAATGGTAACTCAAGTCTCGTCATATATATATATATATATAGAGAGAGAGAGAGAGAGAGAGCTCCTATTCAGCACCCCTCATCTACTCTACTAGTTTTTTTTTGATATATTATAACAATTTGATAATTCTAATATAACATTTTATAATGAGATTTGTCATTAGCTGAATATTTAGATAGTATCATGCTAAAAGATTTTAAATAAGAAATTATAAGTAAATTAACTAACAGTTGTTACAAGTTTCTAAATAAAAGTTTTAAATGCTGCATGATATGTTTTATCGCATGCAAGACATATTTATATGTATATATAGTTCCTTTTTTAACTTAGAAATCATAGTCACTATCTGTACTAATTTTTGTCGTTTAGCTGACTGTTTGATTTATAATGAGAAAATGAATTCATGTATTAATTGGTGCTAGTTAAGTTGATTAAGTCGTGCGTTAAGTAAGAGATCTCATATTCAAATTCTGAGATATATACATATATATATATATGTGTATGTAATTTGAAATCCTATTGTCGGGTTTTCTTATTCTCTAATTAAGAAATGTGTGGATGATATGCAGGTTATGGAAATTGCATTTATCCTTGATCCAAACTTTCCGAGAAAGTGCATGTGCTTTTTAGCTACGGAAATGAAAAGTTTTTTTCTTTTTTTCTTTGGCGCGGGGCGGTTGATGTAATTTGTCTTAGATGATGCTCTAGAGGATCTTTTACCGTCAAATTTCTGTTAAGCTCAATTTTGTGTAATCTAACTTTAATTTGGCTAGCAGTAATTTCTTTTGAACTGCATTAGTTGCCTTAAATTAACCGTGGCTAATTAATTTTGTTAGAACTTATGGACTTAACATGATATTTTTCTCATATTTTCGTAAAAATATTATTTACTAAAATTTATCTATTTTCTTCGCCCATATCCATAGCTTAGTCTGGATCGAATGTCTTTTTTTCTCAATCTCTCTCTCTCTCTCTCTCTCTCTCTCTCTCTTTGAAGAAAAAGTTAGGTTGCATACAGATGGAGCAAGATTTTTTATCGAGTACGGGCCTATCTTTTTTAAATTTTTTATTGAGACAAATTGAGCTTTTAACTGTTAGAGGGATTATATTTTAATTAGAGTAAATAGAAATAAAATAGAATAGAAGCATAAATTGAATTTTCTGAATTCTTGTGTGGGCTAATTAAATTATGTGAAGATTTGAGTAGCCTCCATTAGTTACAAACTTACAAATGTGGATGGGTGCCAAAGTGAACCATTATTTATTTATTTATTTATTTTTTACATCTTTTTAAATCATAACATAAGTTATTAATTTATAGTGTGTTTGGTTCGCTGGTTGGAGTTAAAATTTTTAAATTGGAATTGGTTAATTTTTCAAAAAAATAGTTATAATTTTTGTTAACTTTTTAAAAAAAAACAAAAACTAAAATAAAAAAATTTAAATTTAGAGTTTAAATACCAAACAAAGGCTTAGATTTTTTTTTCTCATTGATCTAGTCCTTTTATATAATAGAAATCTTAAGTTTTAAAGTTCAGAGCAAAAAAAAAAAAAAAAGTAAGTTTTAAGGATTAAAAGACCTTAAAAAATATTTTTCATATACGCTTTTACTGAAGTTGGATTTGACGTGATAATGTTGACTTCTATATATTGAAGGTAGAACCAGTTCTTAGTAAATGACTTGAGTCTAGAGTTATTATTATTATTATTATTATTTGGCTAAATTTAAAAGATTATAATACTAAAAAATGATCTCAAAGGGTCTGTAATTCTAGATCGCATAAATAAATTACTGGCATTGCTCACGAGAATTTCTGTGCGGTTAACACATCATTGTCACATTTTTTTTTTTTCGGGTGCGTTCTAATTATTTATGCATTTTTTTAAATTTACTATTATTGGTGTGGATCCTACACGTACAAGCTTATGCTCATCAACAGTGTAAAAAAAGTGGTTTTTCACGTTTAGGGGAGACCAACTATCAACTTGTTTGGTCCACATGAGATACCTGGTTCTCTATTTCCAAATGATAACTTTAGTCTTGTCATATATATATATATATACACACACAAACACACACTTAAGTCATGTCATATATATATATATATATAGAGGGCCTTCTATTCAGCACCCCTCATCTACAATATTAGGGGGTTTTTTTTTTTCTCTGAAATATTATAACAATCAGATGACTCATATATAATATTTTATGATAATATTTGTTAATTGTTGAATATTTAGATAGTATCATGTGAAAATATTTTAAATAAGAAATTATACGTAAATCAATTAGAGTTGTTACAAGTTTCTAAATAGAAGCTTTAAGTGTCGTATGATATGCTTTATCGCATACGACACATATTTATATGAATATATAGTTCCTTTTTTAACTTATAAATCACAGTCACTATATGTACCAATTTTTGTCGTTTAGCGGATTGTTTTATTTATAATGAGAAAATGAATGCATGTATTAATTGGTGCTAGCTGAGTTGATTAAGTCGTGCGTTAAGTAAGAGATCTCATATTCAAATTCTGATATATATATATATATATATATATGTATGTGTGTGTAATTTGAAATCCTACTGTTGGGTATTCTTATTCTCTAATTAAGAAATGTGTGGATGATGTGCAGGTTATGGAAATTGCATTTATCCTTTATCCAAACTTTCCGAGAAAGTGCATGTGGTTTTAGCTAGGGAAATGAAAAGTTTTTTTTTTTTTTTTGTTTTGGGGGGGGGGGGCGGCGGCGGCGGCGCGTATTGATGTAATTCTGTGTATGGACCACTATGTTGCAATGAGATGATGCTCTAGAAGATCTTTCACCATCAAATTTCTGTTAAGCTCAATTTTGTGTAATTTAAGTTTAATTTGGCTAGCAGTAATTTCTTTTGAACTGCATTAGTTTCCTTAAATTAACCGTGGCTAATTAATTTTGTTAAAACTTATGTACTTAACATGATATTTTTCCTATTATTTTCGTAAAAATATTATTTACTAAAATTTCTCTATTCTCTTCACCCATATCCATAGGTTAGTCTGTATCGTATGTCTTTTTTTTTTTTTTTTCTCAATCTCTCTCTCTCTCTCTCTCTCTCTCTCTCTCTCTGTTTTTTTTTTTTTTTTTTGAAGAAAAAGTTTGGTTGCATACAGATGGAGCAACATTTTTTATCGAGTACGGGCCTATCTTTTTTAAATTTTTTATTGAGACAAATTGAGCTTTTAATTGTTAGAGGGATTATATTTTAATTGGAGTAAATATAAATAAAATAGAATAGAGGCATAAACTGAATTTTCTCAATTCTTGTGCGGGCTAATTAAATTATGTGAAAATTTGAGTAGCCTCCACTAGTTACAAACTTACAAATGTGGATTGGTGCCGAAGCGAACCATTATTTATTTATTTATTTTTTACATCTTTTTAAATCATAACACAAGTTATTAACTTATGGTGTGTTTGGTTCGCTGATTGGAGTTGGAATTTTTAAATTGGAATTGGTTAACTTTTCAAAAAAAATAGTTACAATTTTTGTTAATTTTTCAGAAAAAGACAAAAATTAAAATAAAAAATTTAAGTTAGAGTTTAAACAACAAACAAAGGCTTAGATTTTTTTCTCATTGATCTAGTCCTTTAATATAATAGAAATCTTAAGTTTTAAAGTTCATAGCAAAAGAAAAAAAAAAAAAAAGTAAGTTTTTAGGAGTAAGACCTTAAGAAATATTTTTCATATACGTTTTTACTGAACTAGAATGATGGATTTAACGTGATAATTTTGACTTCTATATATCGAATGTCGAACCAGTTCATAGCGAATGACTTGAGCCTAGAGGCTTTTTTTTTTTTTTTTTTGGGGCTAAATTTAAAAGATTATAATAGTAGAAAATGATCTCAAAGGGTCTGTAATCCTAGATCGCATAAATAAATTACTGGCATTGCTCACGAGAATTTCTGTGCCGTTAACACATCATTGTCACGTTAATTTTTTTTTTTTCTTTCCCGGGTGTGTTACAATTATTTATGCATTTTTTTTTTTAAATTTACTATTATTGGTGTGGATCCTACACGTACAAGCTTATGCTTATCAACAGTGTAAAAAAAGTGGTTTTTCACGTTTAGGGGAGACCAACTATCCAGTTGTTTGGTCCACCACGAGATACCTGGTTCTCTTTTTTCCAAATGATAACTTAAGTCTTGTCATATATATATATATATATATATATATATAAACACACACTTAAGTTATGTCATATATATATAGAGGGGCTTCTGCACCCCTCATCTACACTACTAGTTTTTCTTGGTGATATATTCTAACAATCAGATGACTCATTTATAATATTTTACAGTAATATTTATCAATTACTGAATATTTAGATAGTATCATGTGAAATATTTTTAATAAGAAATTATACGTAAATCAACTAACGCGGTTGCACGTTTCTATAATATTTTTCACCATTTTTGGAAAATATTTCAACAAACCAAAATGAAGTACTTACATACCAGAATTCTTGGATCAAAAACAAAATTAATCAATAACTACCAAATAACCTTAGGTACGGTTATCAAAGAAAATTATAGAAACGATCTTTCAAATAGATACGTTTATGTTTTTTTATCTTATTAATTAGATTATTGATCTTTTTATACATACTAACTTGAGTTCAAAAAAATTGAAGCTATTAAAGTTGGAACAATAATTCAGATCGAGGTCCTTGTTTTAGTGATAATCCTTCAAATCATCTCAATAATTAACTATGTTGGGATTAGCTCACTGGATAGAATGTGAGAGATTTGAATAGAGTCTTACAAATTCATAACCTGTTAATGTTTTTATTTTTTATTTTTAATTAGTACAAATAAAAGATATCATACCGTAAAAAAAATTAAAAAAAAAAAAAAACTTTAGGTGTGGTTATTAAGGCACTGGGACTCTTTATTATTAAGGGTTTGTTTGGTAATCAAGTCCATTTTAAATTAAAATATATTTTTTTTATTTTAATTTTTGTCTTTTTCTAAAAATTTTTTATTTTTTTCTGAAAAAGTTTTTGTTTTTTCTGAAAATTCAACAAAAATCTTCAACTCAAACTTAAAATTTTCAACTCAAACTTAAAAATTTCAAACTCAACTCACCAAACGAACCATTGGCCTTATATTTAATTCAACACTTCCCGCCGCCATGATGGTCTTAATGCCCTTTCTTTTAATGCATTTTCACGTGCCATTGTCTTTCCATTATTACTTTTATTCATTTTAATTATCTTCTTAATAAATAAAAAAATGTGATTCACGGATATCTAATAAAGGACTGCTTTTTAAAAGTTTAGGGAAGCAAAATGCACGACTCTGAAGTTATAAGGATAAAATGAGATTTTTATTATACTAGTTGAAATTATGAAATGCATACATACTAAAATTACTGAATATTTAATTTATAAAAGTAAATATTAAAATTTTTAATGATTTAATATTTTTTTTGACAAGTATGTTAGGCTATCACAAAAAAAAAAAAAAAAAGAAGTAAATACATATGTAAAAATAAATTTTATAGAGATAAATTTGATTATGAAAGTACTTCATTTGGTGTTTGAGTTGAGTTTGAGATAAGATGAAATTTTTAAGTTTGAATTAAGTTAACTTTTTAAAAAGTAGTTCTAAATTTGGTTGACTATTCAGAAAAAGATAAAAATTGAGATGAAAAATTTGAGTTAAGTTTGAGTTAAACTCATTCACCACATAGGCTAAATCTATTAAAAAAAATTAAAAATTTAAAGGGGAAAAAAAAGAAAATGTATAGAAGAAAGAAACAAAAAAAGGGGGGGGGGGGGGGGAAGAAAAGAAAAGAAAAGAAAGAAAGAAAGATTCATCACAAAAAGACAAAATAACTTAACCAAATTTTTGAATAGTGTTTTTACGGCATTTCATACTTTTAATATAGTTATAGATTTTAGAAGGAGAAAGAGGAAAATAGCATAATTTAAGAATGAAGTGGAAAATAATAGCAGTTTTTTGTTTTAGTAGAAAATAAGAGTATTTTCATTTTTTATTTTTCATAAATCCCTATTTTACCCTTGCCTCTCCCACTCCTCCATCGCCCAAACGCTAGAAAATCTAGCCACCACCGCTCGAATGGTCTTCAGGATGCTAGGACTACGCCATCTTTCTTTCTTTCTTTCTTTCTTTCTTTTTTTGGGAAAATAAATTACCATTTTTTATGCAATTTGTTTGGAAAATAAATTTACCATTTTTTTATAGAAAAAATACCATTGGTGCAAAGACCAATTTCGTCAAAATTTTATTCATGACATGAATTTATTTATTTTTTTAATTGGTCTCCGTTACTTGATAGTATTTTGTTGTCTTGTTCGTTTGCTCCTTTTTGTGAGCTTTCTTTATTTGTCGTCCTTGTTTTTTAGTTGGTCATGATTTGTGCTCCGTAACTTTCTAGCTTTTTTTTCTTTTTTTTTTTTTACTAATAATACAATCATATATAAAATTACCATCAGATTATATTTGTAACCACTGTAAATTTCTTATTTTTATATTTGTGTTTGATTTTGTAATGTGCCGTGCAAATTAGTGCATACCGACACAAGACGTGTGGCCCTTAAACTATAACTGTTGTAGCATTATTGTAGACTACTGTGGACGTAAGTAATTGCGTGAGAAGAGTGAACGTACAATGCACCCTCAACGTTTCAACACAAAAAACGGGAAAAAAAAAAAAAAAAGATTATTCACGTATTTTTGTCTTATATTTTTGCTTTTATTTAGAAAATATACCTTGTGTTTTGAAGTCTCACGTTTCAACACCTTTTTCAATAAATATAGAAATCTATGCTTGTTATAGATCTTAAATTTTGACCTAAACATACCCAAAATAGCTTTTAAAAAAGAGTTCCTTTGGTGAATGAGTTTGAGTTGAAAATTTTAAATTTGAGTTGAAATTTTAAAGTTTGAGTTAAAAATTTTTTAGAAAAGACAAAAACTTTTTCAGAAAAAGACAAAAACTGATATGAAAAAGTACAGTTTGAGTCAAGATGCCAAACGTAACATAAAATTTAGATTGTTCACCTTTTGCTTCATGTGTTTTGCTTTTACTTTAAAAGTATACCCTACATTTTAAAATAATATATTTTACAACACTCTGTCATTTTTTATGTATTAAATCTATGTATATGCTCGGTTAGCTCTTTATTTGAGGGTATTTGGTTTATTTTTTAGATCACAATAAGTGTTATTGAGAGAAAATATATATATATAGATATCTATTGAATACATTGTAATGATAAAAATAAAGAACTTCAAAATGTCTAAAATATACTTTTTAAATAAGAGCAAAAGACAAGGTATAAAAAGGCCGAAATACTATTTATTTTTGTTTTTTTAAGGGTATTTTGGATATTTTTAGCCAAATTAAGTGTTGACCACAAAAGGATACAAATTTGTATATTAAACATAATCTAATGGTATTAAAATGTAAAATTTCAAAATACAATGTATGCTTTCTACATAAGAGCAAAATACGAGGTATTAAAAAGGTAAATAACAAAAAAAAAAAAAAAAAAGAAGCACCCTCCACGTTGCAAATTACGGGAGTGTTTGGTTGAATGGTTCAAACCATTCAACTTAAATTTTTATTTTTGTCTTTTTCTCCAAAAATTTTTATCTTTTTCCCAAAAAATTTTTTGTTTTTTCTGAAAATTCAAAAAAATTTACTATTTAAATTTAAAAATCTCAACTCAAACTTAAAATTTACTTGTTCTTTTTGTTGATGTTGATTCAATACCCTTTTTTTTTTTTTTTTTGGCTGAAACTTTTGTGAGAGTGGCTGACTTGGAGCTGATTTTGTTTGGAGTGATTGGACCTCAAAGAACAGAACGAGTGGTTGAGATATGTTTGCCGTTTCCCTAAAGGCATCGTATTCGTACATTCCTCTACAATTTATCTCTCATTTTACCAGAAAATTTATAGCAACTCAACCAACGCTACCACACTAGCCAAATATTAGACGTTCGTATAATAATTATTATATTTTTCTTGCCAGAAAGACAATTATAACTTTTTTTTTAGGGTCATTGGTGGGTGCATCATTTAACAAAAACGTGGTCAGTTTGGTGATAGATTTGATAAGTAAATTTGAATAATAAATTTAAAATTGATGTGAAAGAAAATATTATAAAAAATTTTTGAACGGTGAATTCGAACCTATGATCCAAATGTAGGTCCAGATATTTTGGGACAAAAAAGATTAAATCGTTTTCGTTCAATCCATTTATTTGTTGTTTTTCTCAATTTAAAATGAAGTTAACTATATATTTCTCTTTTACTAACATTTACTTAATTATTTATAGTGGTTTTGCTTAAAAACTAGGGGGCTTGCTTACATCATTTCCCCTTGAACTTCTTGTCTATTCTGAACTTTTTATCTTTTTTAATTTCTTTTCATGTGAATAACCCCTTGAATTTAAAATGTGGGGCAAAAACCCTAAATTGATAACAATGTTAATATTTTGACTTCAATTAATACAATTTATTAATTAATGACATAGGTGATATTTTTATCTATCTAATTCAAATCTATTCCACTTAAGGTATTTAATTAAGATTCAAAAATTAAAATTCCTAGATTAACTTTGTTTTTAAAAAAATAAATTTAGTGATTGCAAACATAGTCTAGTGGTAATTTTGTATGAGATTTTATCATCTGGTGCAGAGTTCGAATCTCTCCACCCTTAAGTTAAAAAAATAAAAAAAAAAAACCTATTCACGCCATATTCAAATAATATGTCTGGCATTATTATCAATTGGGGTTGTTTATTGTACATTTTTGAATTTAGTGGGCTAATTGTCAAAAACAAAACTTTAGATGACACAATGCCAATTAACTAGAAGTTCAAGAGGCATTAGTGTAAAAAAGCCAAATTAGAGAGGAGGTAGAGGAGGGGAAGAAGAAGAAGTTAAAAGAGTCCTCACTATAAAACTATTTACAAAGAACATTCAAAGCCAACAAGTGGACAGCATTATTCCCATCAAAGGGAACTTGCAAAACCCATACAGTAAAGTGGGGGAAATATTAATTTGGAATTTTAGACATCACATGTAGTAATAGTATTCAGTACAAATATCTTATATAATATATATGGGAGCTCCCTTATACAGTTCCTTTATAAATTATATTTATAATTATTTTGTATGTTATTATAACAATCCGTTCATTTTAATATAAAATTTTTCACTACTTATTTTTTACTATACATATACATTGTTTAATTATGGTGGGTGGGTTATTCCTCCCCAATTGTAAATTACTTCTCTCTCTCTCTGTTTTTTTTTTTTTTTTTTTTTTTTCGGGTTACGTTCCAATTTTCACTTAATACTTAATTTCAATTTTAGGTCAATAATTTCAGATCAATTTCGGATTAATATGTCAATTTCGGGTTAAGTGTTCATGAATCTGTTAGGGTTTAACAAAAAAAATTTTATTGTTTAATCAAAAATTATAGAATTACATAATACCAACAAGATTTTCTTTTTTATCCAAAAAAATAACAAGAATTTATTGGCAAAACATAGTTTTAACTTCTAAACCGTTGGATATTTAATTAATTCTATTACTTTTTTTTTTTTAATAACATGAAAAGATTTTAAAGTAATTAATCGTATAAATCCAACCAATAAAGTAATTTTTTTTAATCATAAAATTATCATTAGTAGGCCTTTAACATTTACGAAGGACCATTATGCAAAGAAAATCAAGGAGTAATCAAACTATAGAAATTGACCTTCTACTTATATATTGATAGCCACATCGTTATTGATAGGTATAACTTATTGATAATTTCACATCTGACTCTACTATAAAATATAGAGTTTAAATCCCCAACTCAAAGCTTTAAGAAAAAAAAAATCCTTATTTGAAGTGCCCTATTTATTTTTCTGACTTTTTTTTTCCCTTCAAATAAATAGCACAATACCGGGCATTCTTTTTTCGTTATTATTTTCACTAGATTTCTTGTCTTGTTTTTGTCTCCAATGTGGTAACTTCTAGCAATAATGTTAGTACATAATCTAGTTAGTATATTTTCTCTCTGAAAGTGACACACTTTCTTTTGTTTATTTATTTATTTGTTGGAAAAAGACTACTAAAAGTACACATATCATTCGCAACTTGCCCAAGTTTACACGCAAAACATATAATACATGCAAAAACCTTTATAATTTCATAATGGAGGTTCGATTGGTGGCCAAAAAGATACCCATATGCTATGGATCTCAATTATGTATAGAAAATATTAGGGAATGATCGTTTTTTGGGCCATCCCTTTAAATTTTTAGTTGATTTTTTCAGTTAAAAAAATATAATTGATTTTTTAAAATTTTTTTAGATATATTTTTTTGTTGTTGGTCTATCAGTAATTGATCAGGAAAATTATTATTTCATACTTTATCTAATTATTGATTGACCATCCAAATTTATTTGTGAGACGATCAAATAATCCTAAATTGATAGATCATTTAGAACAAAATAAAAACATTATTTTTCTAAATTAATTAACTTTGGAACATTTATTACAAAATAATAATAATAATAATAATTTTCTCTAGCCTAGGTGGTTCGGGTGGTGTTTACATCCTTCCACGGTCAAGGGTTCAAGGGACGTGTAAGGAGAGAGTTAAAGGAGCGAGATTTAAAAATAATTTAATAGGTCGTATTCTATAAACATTTTTTAATACTCGTTGTAAAAGCGTTTTGCGCGAGGCAGAATAAATAAACAAAGTCAAACAAAAACAAAATTAAAAAATTAAAAATTTTTTTAAAACTAACTTTTATTTAAAATTGCTATGTAGTGGGCTTCGGACTCACCGTATAGTACACTCGGAGTTAAGGACGAAAGACACTGTTCACCCTTTTAAAGTATGTAATAGATTAAGGAAGAAAATTCCAAATAACATTGAGTAATAGTAAATTATATTAAAGTTTAAATATAATAATAAATAGTATAATCGGATTTATAGACGCACACAATACCAAAAATATCTCTATTTCTTCCTCCTCTCTCTCTCACATGAAATTATGCACATAAATTTGTTATTAAAATTTAAAAATATGTTTTTAGTAATCTGTTCATTTACTAGAAAATAGAATGATTGAATTTACCTGTAAGTAGGAGTGGTACAATTCGTGTCACGTGTCGGATTCATGTGTCGTGTTAGAGCCGTGTTGAATTTTTTCTTCCCCAACCCGAACACGACCCATGACACGAAAACGACTCGAAACCGCGGCACGAACACGACACGAACCCGTAACGGTTTGACACGACACGAACCGAAATTAAACCGCGACACGAATTGACCCGTGACACGAAATTGACCTGCGATACGAAATTGATCCGAAATTGACACGAAATTTAGGTTGAACCCGAAATTGACACGAATTTGACCCGAAATTGACCCGAAATTGACACGAAATTTGACACGAAATTGACACGACATTTGACCCGAAATTGACACGGAAAAATTCGTGTCGTGTTCGGGTTCTACGGGTCCAACCTGAACACGACACGAATTTTTCCGTGTTGATTTCGGGTTTTTGGTGACCCGAAATCGACACGATCCACTATTTTTCCCAACCCAAACCCGTGAAATTCGTGTTGTTTTCGATTCGTATCATCGTGTCGCGACCCATATTACCACCCCTACCTGTAAGTATTTGTTCTGATTTATTATCTACCTGCTATAAACTTTAAAATTACCTATAAGATATACTATATACTACAATTTCCCTATATAAATAGACAAGTTTTCCGTGATTATATATTTTTTTTAACCATCGGTGATTACCATCCAAATTATACAAATACATGCATACTTTAATAATTATCATTAATGTTATTGGCCAAACTGTCTAATCTATACTATATGACTAAAACAACCAAACTCGTCAATGCGTAGATATTAAGTTAATGTGTAGATATAACTAATCTATACAATATGACTAAAACAACCAAACTCATCAATGTGTAGATATTAAGTTAATGTGTAGATATTAAGTTAATGTGTAGATATAACTAATCTATACTATATGACTAAAACAACCAAACTCGTCAATATGTAGATATTAAGTTAATGTGTAGATATAACTAATCTATACAAACAACCAAATTCGTCAATGTGTAGATATTAAGTTAATGTGTAGATATAACTAATCTATACAATATGACTAAAACAACCAAACTCGTCAATGTGTAGATATTAAGTTAATGTGTAGATATAACTAATCTATACAATATGACTAGATATAACTAATCTATACAATATGACTAAAACAACCAAACTCGTCAATGTCTAGATATTAAGTTAATGTGTATATATAACTAATCTATACAATATGACTAAAACAACCAAACTCGTCAATGTCTAGATATTAATTTAATGTGTAGATATAACTAATCTATACAATATAACTAAAACAACCAAACTCGTCAGTGTCTAGATATTAAGTTAATGTGTAGATATAACTAATCTATACAAACAACCAAACTCGTCAATGTGTAGATATTAAGTTAATGTGTAGATATAACTAATCTATACAATATGACTAAAACAACCAAACTCGTCAATGTGTAGATATAACTAATCTATACTATATGACTAAAACAACCAAACTCGTCAATGTGTAGATATTAAGTTAATGTGTAGATATAACTAATCTATACAATATGACTAAAACAACCAAACTCGTCAATGTCTAGATATTAAGTTAATGTGTAGATATAACTAATCTATACAATATGACTAAAACAACCAAACTCGTCAATGTCTAGATATTAAGTTAATAAGTTAATATGTAGATATAACTAATCTATACAATATGACTAAAACAACCAAACTCGTCAATGTGTAGATATTAAGTTAATGTATAGATATAACTAATCTATACTATATGACTAAAACAACCAAACTCGTCAATGTGTAGATATTAAGTTAATGTGTAGATATAACATATGACTAAAACAACCAAACTCGTCAATGTATAGATATTAAGTTAATGTGTAGATATAACTAATCTATACAATATGACTAAAACAACCAAACTCGGCAATGTATAGATATTAAGTTAATGTGTAGATATAACTAATCTATACTATATGACTAAAACAACCAAACTCATCAATGTATAGATATTAAGTTGATGAAGATATGAAAAGTGTTGGGATTGATGCCCTAAGAATAAAATACATTAGATGAATTTACGAAATTTTAGGTCAATACAGTATATTTATTATCTTCATTTCAATTATATCATATTTAATTATATATGTTGATTGTATGACAAACAAACATTGTCCTAGACCATTATTTACTAAAATCTTGAATTGGACATATAACATGAAACACTTTATATAGGAAACACTTCATATTTATGTCAAAGGCAACACTTTATATGGAAAGATACAGTGTAAAGAAAATTGTATAAACTCATATGTGCAGTCGATGGAATAAAGGAAACACTTTATTTATGTCAAGGCAATAATGGATCTACATCAAATTGGGGAGACAACTTATCTTGACAATTAAAGCATAGCTCTAAGATAAATAAATTGACGTGCGTCCTAGTGATGGGTATACATTGGATTAGATCTAAAGTAAAATTGTTTTTATTAAAAATTTCGTTTACCTAATCAATTCACTTTAATAATCATACTACGTAATCCATCTTAGTCCTGACATGATTCTATGACTTCATATTTATGACTTATGTGATTTGATATATTCAGAACGAAATCAAAATGATTGCATGTTATCACACCTATATGTTGGGGGGGGGGGGTAATTTGTAAATGATAGAGCCCAGTTCATAGATTTGAAATTCATAAATCTTGCGTGAAGAGGTAATATTATCCACTTAAAGGATCATTCGGGTGTTTGAAAGCATTAAGATCTCGATTATGTGGTCATTTTTTGGCCAAGTGATTTCCATTTATACGGATTTATAATAAGTAGGACTATTCCAACGGTCAAATGGTTGGACTTTAAGTTAAAATAATTGAAAAGTAGAATGGAACATAATTTTAATTTGATTATAAATAACATATGGAGATGTTACATAAATCATGTATTGTGGACAAAATACGTTTCTATCCCTTCGTAAATGACAGTATATAATCGAGAGTGCAACTTTAATTTTGAGTAAGTAACACCAAAATTAATAATTAAGTAAAAAATTGATCTGGTGTTGATTTGACTAAATTATTAGAGCCCTTTACTATATAATCGTCATATATATATATATATATTATTAATCTCATTTGTACCTCTCAATTTGAAAATTTTAACCTCCTAAAATTTAAAACTTCTACTCTACCTTATTTTGAGTCAGTCCAATCTAATATATTCTATTAGGATTTTCTCTGAACCCTTTTTGTTAGAATTTTTATTAAAAATAGAAAAAAAAAAATCATATACTGGCACTTAATTCCTCTTTTTTTTAGCTAAAAAAAAAATCTTAGAAATAAGAATTAATTGGGTTAGCCTACATTTGGACTGAGCTCAACTGCATTTTACTGATAGTTTTTTGTGTTTTTCTAAAAAGTCAACAAATATTATAATTAGTTTATAAAAAGTCAATAAACTTTATCATAAAAATTTAATTTAATTTTAAACTCAATTTGAACAGCATATGCACCCTTAGTTAAAAATTCATAGATATGAATTTAAATTTTAATGGGATAAAATAAGAATAACATTAAAATTAAAAGAGTATAAATAAGAATAATCATTAATTTATTTTCAGAAAAAAATAAATAAATATAAAAGTTCTTTCAATTAATTTTAGCTCAGATTTTGACCATTAACCGCTATAAAACAAAATTGAACCACACATCACGCCCTTCGCCACTTCTAACTCTCTTTTCCTACATATAAACCAAACCAACGATTTGTCCAAACCTCAGTCACTTGTTTTTCCTTTCTTTTTCTCTTTCTCGCTCTTTTATTTTCTTTTCCAAATGATAAGGAAACAAGAAAATTGTATGTGGGCTGCTAGGATCCACAAAATTAACTACTCCAACTTGTGTTCTATGTTAAAAGAGGAACTCTGAGCCAATGACCCCTTTCAAAGTTTTTTCCTCTTTTTTCCTCTCTCCATTTTCTTCGACTATTTTCTCTCAGAATCACTATTTTTATGAGAGATTGAGGTGAATTTGCCTGGGTTTTTGATTTTCCGGTGAATTCAGCATCTGGGTATTGCTCAGCAATGATGTCGGTGACATGCCACAACCTTGATTTGGGAAGGACTGTCTTGGATTTGGTCGCCTGTGGTTGTTCTTCCAGTGCCTCATTCGAAAGGTATTATTCAGCTAGAAACTACACAAAGATAAACACTTCTAAAGGAATTTCTAGAGGTTATGGAGTTCGGAAATTGGTTAAAACCACTCGTTGTCAGGCCTCTTCCATGACAACAGCTGAGCCTCTTCTTAATGGTAAACTATCCATATTCTTCCTTTTGTTTTGATACATATACATATATATATATATATATATGTAGATATATATCTTTACTTTTGTTTAAAAACAATACAGGTAGTGCTCAAGGTCCTCCAAGAGTGTTGGACTTGAAAGAGCCAAAAAGGCCTCTTTCCCCAGCAAATTTGTTTGAAGTTGTTGCTGATGACCTTCTGACTTTGAACCGGAATCTTCAGTCGGTGAGTAGTACCCTTTGTAAAGACTGAAGCTCAGATATGAAGAGTCTTCATTTTATAATAATGTTGTAATGTTGATATGGTTTCAGTTTTTTTGTTGTTTGATGGTGCTTGATCTTGTTGATGAATGCGTTGCCCGTTTGTTATTGCTTTCTCGAAGCTGCTTTTGGCTTTGTAGGTCCAAAAGCTACTTCTTGGGTGTTTGGATCACGTTTCAGAACAGCTTTGGGCTTACAAAACTCTTTTAAGATGAATGCGTAGTCCATTTGGTATTGCTTTCTGGAAGCTGCTTTTGGCTTCCTAGGTCTAAAAGCTACTTTTCGAAGTGTTTGAATAACGTTTCAGAAGAGCTTTGGGCTTACAAAGCTCTTTCAAGGTGGCCTTGAAACTTTTACAAGAGTTTCAACAAGATTTATAAACTTCATTCTAACATTTTATCGCTTATGCATTTTTTTTTTTCTCAATATGTTATTTTAGAAAATATGGCTCCAAAACTATAAAAAGTCATAGATTTTACTTCTCTTTGTTCCACTGACTAAAAGGCAAAAGCGAAAGCAATGCTAATAGCAAAACCATGAAAAGTCATAGATTTTACTTCTCTTTGTTCTGCTGACTAAAAGGAATAAGTGAAAGCAATGCTAATAGCTTTCTTTTGGAATCTACTTAGAAAGTGTTGTTGATATATGGCTATCCATTTATGACATTCCTCAGCAGAAGTGTTTAAAAAGTTTTAGCCGAATCCATGAAGCGAAGGTAAAAGATGGGTTTGGGATGATTCTAACAATACCCTGCGAAGGGGCACATCTTATGTACTAGGTTTGTTATTTTTTTTTTGTGGCAGAGGTGTTATGTGGTATTAGGTTTGTTTGTAGGAGGAAGTTACTAAGGAGTTGTGGTGGAGTGTGTCGGTAGTTTAGTGATTTCAAGGGAGTGGACGAGATTTTAAGAAGCATTATTGATAACAACTATGGTCTTGCGTAAGTGATTTATCACCTTAAGCTCTTTCTGCAGTGGACGTAATTTATGGAGGTTTCAAACGAACACCTAATATCTCAATGGAAACTCAGCAGCTGGCATGTTCTCCCTTTCATCCTCTTTGCCTGTTATCCTAGTATCCATTCTTCTTTAGATCTTAGGCGGAATTGGTTGGAATAAGATGAGGAACAAAAGTAAGCAGAGACTTGGGGACCTTGCTCATTCTGAGGGACATAGTTATTGTTGTAAAATTGTTGTGGCGTTTAGCTAAGTTAATTGTTGAATAGTTGTGTAAAGAACTTGAATTTCCAGTTGCTTAATAGATAATCTTTGAAAGTCGTTTCTGGTTTGGTGATTTAAGGAGATTGGTCAACGTAACACAAAAGTATCTCATAATCTTTTATTTTTACTCGAAATTTTTTACATATTGCTTGTTGTTTATTGAAAATTGCAGTTGGACATTATCCTAGAAACTTGAACTACATTTTTTTGTTTGTGTTAAATATATATTGATTCTCTAATTAATCCGAAGGGGTTTCTTGTATTCTCCTGCATGCTGCTTTTGGGGATTTTTTTCTCTGTTAGCATTACTCAATTTCCCTGTATATTCCTTGGCATGTAATCAGTAATACTTTTCTAACACAATAATCCAACCCCAAAAAAGAGCATTTGTGCTTAGTGTCTTTTGTGTTTTTGACTGAGAATCACAAGATGGGGAAATATCCGAGTTTCAAGGGTACAACGATATGTTTCCTAGTTGAGGGTGGGTGACAGTGCTGTTCATCGTTCGGCCGAGCATAACTGCAACCCTAATGCATCATTGTAACCCAATTATGTGCTTGTTCTTTTCTTCTCTGTTAATTGGATACTAGTTTTTGGTTTGTGACTTTCTGCATCCTAGTGCTGTGTCAAATAAACTGTGTATTATATTTGATGCAAAGAGATAACTCAATTATAAAGTGAAAGGGTTCAATTTTCACCATTTACGTTGTGATAGATCAATTTGATAATGCACCAAATATGGTCAGCGTAACAACTGTAGTGCTCTTGGTTCTTACTCTGAAATTGCTGCGATAAAACAAAAGCTCAGTACATTGTTGATAATATATGGATAGTTAGATTAGAGGTGTATACCATTTTAAAGGATGCTTGAATGCCTCTCTGTATTATTCTCCGCTCCGCTTACTTTGTATGGATTTATAATTCACCAACAGAGAGAAAGACGAGTGTAAAATCTGAATCTAAAGTGTTTGCCTACATTGACTCTCTGTTCTCTAACTATTTGTTTGGTGTAAAATACTTTTATAGATTGTTGGAGCGGAAAACCCAGTTCTGATGTCTGCTGCTGAGCAAATATTTGGTGCGGGTGGGAAGAGGATGCGACCAGCTTTGGTGTTTTTAGTCTCACGAGCAACAGCAGGACTAGTTGGGCTAAAGTGAGTATTCTCGAAAGGTATCTTCCTATAGAAGGATGTATTAAGTCCGGTTGTGCGGAAGATAAGTTTTGTCTTAAACTGCTTGCTTCAGGGAACTTACCAAAGAGCATAGGCGTTTGGCGGAGATTATTGAGATGATCCATACTGCAAGCTTGATACACGACGATGTGTTGGATGACAGTGATATGCGACGAGGTACGTGCTGTAAACTTGTAGTCAGCAGGCCTTTGTGATTTCCAAATAAAAAAACGGACTACCATGTTGCTGACGTTCTTTGATATTCTCGGGATTGCCACACTTGCTTTCATTTCACATATTTTGCTTCAGATGTGTTCTTCTTTTCGTCGCAGTTCCAAAATTTAAGATTATCTGTACTGATTTACAGGGAAGGATACTGTTCATCAGTTGTATGGCACGAGAGTGGCGGTGCTCGCAGGAGACTTCATGTTTGCACAGTCATCATGGTATCTTGCAAATCTCGAGAACATTGAAGTCATTAAGCTCATTAGCCAGGTAAGTTCTGTCAATTTTCGTATATCCTCGAAGCCTTTAATGGTTCACAACCCATCATAGGGATTGCTATGTTATTCCAAAGTCCATTGATGCAATTCTTTTTAGTGCTATGGCAGGTTATCAAAGATTTTGCAAGCGGTGAAATAAAGCAGGCGTCTAGCTTGTTTGATTGCGACCTTGAGCTTGAGGAGTACTTGATCAAGAGCTACTATAAAACGGCCTCCTTAATTGCTGCTAGTACCAAAGGAGCTGCGATTTTTAGCGGGGTTGAGAGATACATCTGTGAGAAAATGTATGAATATGGCAGGAATCTCGGTCTGTCCTTCCAAATCGTCGACGACATCTTGGACTTTACACAGTCGGCGGAGCAGCTAGGTAAGCCTGCAGGAAGTGATCTGGCCAAAGGGAACCTGACTGCGCCAGTAATCTTCGCTCTTGAGAAAGAGCTGAAGCTCAGAGAGATCATTGAATCAGAATTCAGCGAGACTGGCTCGCTTGACGAAGCCATCGAGCTGGTCAAGAGGTGTGGGGGCATCGAGAAGGCACAGGAATTAGCGAGAGAGAAAGCTGATCTCGCAATCCAAAATCTCCAATGTCTTCCTCTGAGTGCCTTTCGATTAGCTCTCGAGGACATGGTGATGTTTAATCTCGAGCGGATCGAATAAAGAAGAAAGTTTCAGACTATAGGCCGACGACAAAGAACAGGTACAGATACAATTCCTTGCCTTAAGGGGAAAGAAAGAATTCTTCATTGCCATGAGAAGTATTTTCTGCACATCAGCAAGTCTTACTGCCAATGACAAGCTGCTTGTGATTGGTTTACATTTAAAGGACAGGGTTAGCTCTTTATATTGTTTACTCACAATTGCATTTTTGTTGTACAATTGCCACAAAAAGAAACAAAATAATATTTTAATTCGTGAAGAGAAAATGTCCAAGGGAACCAATAATTTTGAGCCATTTTATTTATCCATTTACGTGTTATTTTTTCCTCCTTCTTTTCGCTTGTCAAGCTCACATCAATAAGCAAAGAACTGAGGGGATGCTCGATACCCGTTTATACCAAAAACCTTAGTGGGAGACGGGAGACACAGTTTTAAACCGTTAGACTCTTAAATTCAACAAACTCCTATAGAAATCTATATAGTCCGAACTATGACCTACTATTAGGGTGAGTTTGGCATCGTAGTTTAAACTTATGGATTTAAATTCAATTTTTATCTTTTTCTGAAAAAGTTTTTTGTCTTTTCTGAAAAAGTTAATAAAAATTACTATTTAAACTTATAAATCTTAACTTAAACTCATACACCAAACATCTTAATGTGTTTTTTCAAATCATGTCATAAATAAATTTTCCGATCTCCCTTCCAAACAGTGGGGTTGACCGATTTTGTATGGAAAAAATTAGGTAAATAGACAGTCTTTAATTCCACGTTAAAAAATGACTCAAGTTGTTTTTTATTTAAGAAAAATTTCAGTACTTAATGATTTATCAAAATTAATCAGTAAAAAAAAAATTAATTATTCAATAATTGATTAACAATTAAAAAAAAACGACCATCATTCTAGTTTTTAACAAAAATTCGGATATTTTATAAACAAAATTCTTTTGAAAAAAAGGTTATTTATCCACATTTCCCCTTGAATGTATTAATTGGACTTCGTTTGTGTGGGATAACCAAATAAAACAAAGGGTCCGTTTGGTAAATGAGTTGATTTTGAATTGAGATAAAATTTTTAAGTTTGAATTGAGTTAATTTTTTAAAAAGTAGTTATAAATTTTGTTGACCGTTTAGAAAAAGATAAAACTTGAGATAAAAAAATATAATTTAATTGGATTTTGTTACCAAACAAAGCAAAAATAAAAATTCCAATAGTTAATTTAAAAAAAATTGTCACATTAAGGGGTGTTTGGTGTGTTAGTTTGAGTTGAAATATTTTAGTTGTAATAGTAAATTTTTTGAATTTTCAGAAAAGACAAAAAATTTTTTGGGAAAAAGACAAAAACCTTTTAAGAAAAAAATAAAAAAAAGTTTAGAATAAGTTGGAGTTGGAATGGTTGCCAAACAGAGCATAATATTTTCTAAATCGTGACGGGATTGTTACGTGACAGCCCACGGCCCAAAAAATAGGCCCAGGCCCCATATTCAAATTTTTGGAAGTGGAGTGGTGGGGACTCGAGAAAGCCGTCTCCTTCCCCGAACTCCTCACTCCTAAGAGAAGACTGAAGAGAGAGAAAGAGTTAGAGAGAGAAAGTGAAGTGAGGTTGGTTTGGCAACCAGCAATGGCGGGACAATGGAGGAGCGTAGCTAAGGACGCAGTCGATCGCTTACTCGTCATAGCCAAGTTCGGTTGCTTCCTTCACGTCACCACCAACTACCTCTGTTCCTCTACTCTCGTTCGTACCTTATCGTTCTCTCCCCCTCCTCTCTCTCTCTCTCCCCTCTCTTCCTTCTTGAGTCTAGAGAGAGAGAGAGAGATTTTGTTAGTTTCGTTCGTGTGTAAGAACGGGCTGTTTTCTGGTGCTTGCAGGTGCACGGTCCCAGCATGCTCCCCACCCTGAACCTGACCGGGGACGTCGTTATCGCCGAACACGTGTCCCACCGTCTCGGGAAGGTTTCTCGCGGCGACTTGGTGCTCGTTCGCTCCCCTGAAAACCCTAGAAAGATCGTCACCAAGCGGATCGTCGGAATGGAAGGTGATACAGTCTCTTTCTTCTTGGACTCCCATGGCGACCGATACCGAACTGCCGTGGTATGTTTGCTATTAATTTCCTAATATATATAATATATACATATATATATTATTTTAAGGTTGATTTAGAGAAGCTTTATTTGTCAATTTCTCGCTAATTTCAACTGAAAATTGGGTTGTTGTTTTAGATTCCTTAACGTTGTAGAATCGGATTTAGGTATAATTTGATGTGGGTTTTTTTTTTTTTTTTGGTGAATTTGAATGTAGTGAGAGAATTTGGGTTTGGCAAGAGATGATATGTGGTGAAAGTGAAACTTAGAGAAGAGGTTAGGAATGGAGTTCTGAAAGGCTATATTTGCTAGCTTATAAATGAAGTTTTAGATGATTTGATTGAGGAAGTTTGGTTTTTAGTAGTAGCCATTACGGATTAAGCAGCCAAATCGTTTACTTATGAGAGTGGTAATAGGAAAGAAAGGCAAGAAAGCACAAGTTAGGTTTATCATGGCTCGCATTAATGTGCGAGCTACATCCACTTTCAGCTGCAGATTTTCTCTATGATGAGTAGGAGAATCACACACGTCGATCTAAAACTGCAGGGTTAGAAATAATATGAAAAAATCAAAAGAAAAAAGAATTCACCAATTCAGAATACATCAACTCTATGGATCCATGTGATTTATTGTGAATTTTCAGATTCACTATGTGTATCTCTAACCCTAATCACCAACCTCGATGCACTCCAATATGATTATAATTAGCCTAACTGAGAATACATGTGTGAAAACCCCCATATTGAACTCACGACACTCGACATTTAAATTTCTGTATATATTTTTTTTAAAGATAAGACTTGTTTCTAGAGGAGTTATAAAACCTCTCAAATAGGTTTACAAAATCGTACAAGTTCTTGGTCTTGAATAAGAGAATTACAACATGAGATACCCTGAGGGCGTTGTACTTGCCTTCTTTCGTTGCGTTGTTACTTAGGCAACATAGGTGTCCTCAAGGTTTTAGGATTCTTGTTTCTATCTTTTGGTTTTTACCTTTCTAAGATCTAGGCCCAAAAGAGGCGGGAGTCCACATATAGGGGTATAAAAGGAAGAAGTAAATCTTGGTAACTAAATTGCTCAAATAAACATTTAGCCTGCTGGAGAACAAAGTTGACGTTATTGTGAACCAATGGATCAGGCTAAGTTGGTTTTGAACTGGTGGAAAATCGAACTCCGTTATATGTCTTAACCTGTGGCTAGTTATTCAACTCTACCATCTCATTTCTTCGTTCCACTATCCTCATTTTAACTTCCTTTTCCCCAATCTACCTTCCTCTAACTTCCTTTTTCTAACACAGCATCCTTTGTTGTTGCTGCTCATCTAGATGCTAAATCTTTATTCTTTTTGTTACTGGTCTTAATTTGTTCTTTGCATTTGAATGACTAGGTCCCCAAGGGGCATGTTTGGATTCAGGGCGATAACGTATATGCCTCCAATGATTCACGGCATTTTGGGCCCGTGCCTTGCGGTCTTATTCAAGGAAAAGTGTTTTTCAGGGTAATTCTTTTACTACTTACTCCAGTTGATTCTATTACGTGTCATATGTTCGCCCTCTATTATAATTTAAGCTGTTTATTTTGTCATGAAAAATGCTACAAATCGGAAATGTACGCGCATTTCCTGTAAATTCTCACATGGTAATAAAGTCTCTTTAAGCACACACACGGCATCTAATCTTTTCTTTGCAATCAAACATTCTTTACAGTTCTGAAGGAAAGAAAATCGTTCCTGTTGTCAATTATGGTCTTATGTTTCTCCATTTCATAGATGTTTGAAGTTGTGTGTTTTTCTTTCTCTCTCTTGCATATGGTTATTATGGTATCAAACACACAAATAGGATCATTGTTGGAAGGCTAATCGGATTTCATCTAAAAGTTTTTAAATTATCGTTTTCGTACTATGATCGCCGCTCTACATTAACTTGGTTCCTTCTAACTTCTGTGTCAGTCTTGTCCAGTGCAAATGTGCAATTGGAAATTATATATATATATATATACATATAAATTTTTTTTTTGGTTATTAGGTATGGCCTCCTGATAGCTTTGGACCCCTGGGTAGAGATTGAAGGGATCATATACTTCAGGTGGATATATTCTCTTTGCATACCTTGATTTTGATTTTGTTTTTCTGTAGAGCATTGGCATAAATAAATGATTAGCGGTTGGTTTTAGTAAATGAGAGGAAGGTTTTAATTCATTTTTGACCTTACAACCCTGACTTCCTAATCATGTTTTTGTTTTCATTCATATGTCAATAGATTACAGAAAATTTCTCTGACTTTTCTGTTCAGGATTATCAAACCATGTTTCGTAATTTTCGTGCTATTTAATTTTCACTCCTTGATGTTTGAAAATTGTAAATGTTTCCCTTCCCTTCGATTTCAATTTTATCTAGCAAAAAACAAGTTGTGTTCGAGACACTCAAAACTCCATTTGGTTCCTACACAGTCACAGGAGAGATAACATAATAATACTAGAGTAGACTGTCGGTTCAAAAATTGAAGTCACACTTGAAAATAAAAATAGATTTTAGAATTTCTACTTTTCAAGTAAATTAAATCTTTTTACTTTAGAATCTAGAAAGTAAGAATGAGTAAACTATTGAAAAGTGAGTTCGAAACGAGGCACCAGGACTATGGTGATTGGTGATATCTCCACGACCCAAATCCGATCACCCAAAAAACTTTGAAATATTTGTCCGCAATAAATTTGGAAAAGATATCTGTTAATTAACTGTTCATATTTTTCAATTCAAAGTAAATTATGAAATCCTTCAAACCAAAATGAGAATTGTTAAACAAACAAACATAACCGGCTTTTTTTTTTTTTTTCCTGAAGATGTTATTGCCTTTCTTTCATAGCATTGCTTTTATTTTATTTTATTTTATTTAGAATAGCATCAGCAGTATAATGATATTTTCCTTTTTATTATTCTATAACCAACTCAAAGAAAATGAGAAATTTCTCATTTGGTCTCTAAATCATATAAAAAGTCAACACTTTGTTATCTAATGTTTTTTCTTGTTTAAAAGCTCCATGAGGCATAAACTGTTAAAATGATGTATTTTGGTCTTTTCTGTTAACTTCTGTTTAAACAGGATGCACGTTACAGCCACCTACTGGTGACTTATTTTGTTCAAAAGTTGATGAATGAATTGTGGATGAGATATACTTTTTATATATAGATTAGTATTAAGATAAACTTGACTTCATTTACTTTTTTTTTTTTTTTAAATATATATAAAGAAATTTTTAGAAATTGTTCAAAAGATCCCACCTTAATATTTGTGAACAAACATACCTTTTTATAAATCACACACAAAAAAGAGAAAATTGCAAAATCAATTACTTAAAATTTAAATGGGTAATTACTCATTTAATTCATAAAATTTTTATGTTTGTGTGATTTTGATCCCTGATCTTTTTTTTTTTTTTTAATTGTAAGGTGCTTAAACTTTTAAAATGTTGTTATAATAGTTTTTTCTGTTAATTTGTATACGGAATTCGTTAATAATTTGATTAAAAAGTGATATTAATTAACAAATTTTGTCTGAAATTTTAATAAAAGAACTACTATGATAATATTTTTGGGTTCGTTTGGTTCGTCAGTTTGAGTTGAAATATTTTAGTTGTAATAGTAAAATTTTTTGAATTTTCCGAAAAGACAAAAAATTTTTTAGGAAAAAGACAAATTTTTTGAGAAAAAGATAAAAAAAAGTTTGAGTTGAATGGAGTTGAACTAATGTACCAAACGGGTTCTTTAATAATTTATAATCATTTTAACTAAAAAAAACATAGATCAAAATTGTATAAATTTGAAAATATTTATATTGGTTGTCCTTTCTTAATACTTTATAATATAACTAGGTGAAAATCTAAAGATTCATTTTTTAAGCAACAATCCTACAAAAAAACCGCGCAATAATTCCTCGTGCCCGTTGAGGCAGTACGTCACATTTTATTGAAAAAAAAAAAAAGGGAAAGAAAAAAAAGGGGGGTCAAAATAGACATTGCACAAGCAAAGGGTGCCCTATTCTATAAATAGAGGAGAAGCTAGGGTTTGAAACCTGAAGTTGCCTTTGAGAGAACACAGCGTCGAGATTTCGAAAAATGGCGCCGTTGTTCCGTTGCCGGCATAAAGAGAAATATCCAGTCAATGTCCTTTCTTACTTTCTTCTCTTGTTTTTGTCACGAGATTTGATTTTGAAAGGTCTGATTGATACACTTCTTTCATCTTTTCTTCTTCTTCCGCTTCTTCTTTTAAATAAAATTTTATTTTTTTTTTTGTGTACGGCCGTTCCAATGGGTTTTCGCTTTGATTCCAAAAAAAAGAAACGTTTGCGAGGACTCAATTTCACCCGGCCTATATTAATATCATTTCTGGGGCCAGCCTCAATGTTCTACATGTTTTTCCCTCATGTTTTAATTCAAGGAACTGCCCCAAATTTTCTTTCTGTTTCTTTTTTTAATACTTTTAATTTTCCCATAAATAAAATAATTAACCTTGCTCCTTTTCTTTCCAAACCAACATTTTGCGTTTTTTTTTGGTTTTTTAGGTTCTGTGGAATAATTCTTGCTGATCTTATACCGTGGGAGTAAATGATGTTTGTTGGTACGAGGAATGAGAAGGACAAAAATGGACACCCCTCAAAAATAAACTATTTACTATTTATCCCACATTCAGACTGACTAATCTTTGAAATATTTGAAACTTACAAGTTTGGATCCGGATATTGAAAGAGAAAAAAGGCCTTAGGGCGAGTGGATTAGTGGGAGGATTTTTGAATACATTAGTTGTTTGGTAGGAGAGAAAACAGGGAATTGACTGCAAAAGAGAGTAAATACCAAACTTCCGTAATCAAGATCACACAATGCACAAGAGTAATTATTGATCAGTCAGACAATTTATCAAACACCTTACATACAGGATATAGGGGAGATGAAAACTGCCCTGAGTAATTTTATTGGAAAAAGGCTTCATGAAGATCCTTTTTGAGGTTCCCATTCCAAGTAAGAGAGAGCGTGCGATTGTGTGAAGAAAAAAAATATGCCGGTCGCTGAGTAGCACATGAACGACGTTTGCACGATGATGCTACCGTAGACTCATCGCCATACAAGTTTTGAGATCAACGGCGACAATAGTCTTGCTTCATTTTTGCTTCTGTCATGGCACGGTGGTGCGACGGCGGACAAATCTGAGAGTTGCCAAATTTGCTTACCGTCGTCCATGGCTTTGTTTTGGTTCTTTTTCTTTCATTGGACCACCCGAGTTTCCATAGAATAACAATGAATACGATGTCGAGTCTAATGGCTGCAGAATAGTCTATGAGAATATTGTTTCTGTCTTAACTTATTGGGATCTTTAACTGTTGTGAGTTTGATTTCCAATGACTATTTTACAGTCATCTGTTTCACAAAACAAGAAAATGCCGGGAACTCTGTCTCACCGAGCATATTTAACCGTTGCGACCATAATGTGGCTCTCTACTGCAGCCAATCGGCGATTTTTGGTACTACAGCTTGTACATTCTCCCTCTGCGTTGCCATAAATTGTCAACCGACCATTTTGTCTTGGCTTTACAGCAAACCTTAGGCTAATGGTAATCGACTTTCGGTAGCTTTTAAGAAACCGCAAAGGCATCGCATAAGAAATGTTGGCAGGCACAAGAATTCTGAGCCAGCTATTAATTTTCGATACGATTATGATTTTGAGTGCCTTCTTGGATAAAAGCTTACCATCTCTGCTTGTTAGCTACGTGAATCCTTGTTGTGTCGATCTGGTTTAGAGCTGCAAAAATGTACTCTTGTGGCTTGTTAGAGTCAAAATCGAAGCCGATAAATACATAAAGTTCAAGCAAGATATGAGGATTCAATCATGCAATTGGCGATTACGTTGTAAACTAAAAAGTATGAGTTCGCCAACACATGCATTTGACGCCCTCTTGAAGGGGGTGCAATTCCAAATTAAAGTCCAGTGATTGACAATTTGTTTGGTAAAAAGGAAAGAAAAGAGCGCAGAAACATACGAGCGAGAGAAAATGTGAAGGGAGAGAAATTTAAACTTTTTTTTTTGGCTGAAAACGAAAGAGGTAGTTGGTTTTCCTTTATCTTGTTTTCGTATGAAAAGGGGGGAAAAAAAGTTGATGAACTAAGTAGCTACTTTGTCAATTATTTGATGTTCATTTATTTTAAAAATATGGACGAAAAGATAATTTAATTATTTATATAAAATACCAAGTATTTTCTCATAAAATCTCTTCAATAAAGATAAAAACTCAAAACCTTTTTTTCTTTCACCTTTCATCTTCCTTCCACTTATCTTTCTTGACAAATAATCAATAATCCTATTTTCTCTTTAAAAATCCCTCTACTGTTTTCTTTCCTCTCACTTTTCACTACAAACAAAACATGGTATGAGATATAAATTGCCATCATTCGGTCAAATAATGTTTTCCAATGAGTTAGATGGTTTGTGTTCAACTTTCACCTATTCTGAAATATTTTTTATGACACCATTGGAATAGAAAGTAAACTATAAATTTTATTAGGCAAATAACATATTAATAAAAAGTAGATAAATCAATATCTGATGAATTTATTATTTACTATAATTTACTCCAAAAATTTTTAAACCTTATTATACATTTTAATAAATTATGTAAAAATACTATTTACTTCTTTGTCAAAAAATAAATAATTAAATAAATAAACAAACAAAAAAACAAAAACCATGCAGATTTTACGCTTTTTAGAACAATCTTTGATTCTCATTACTTTTTATTTAACAAAATATTTTTCCCTACAATCTTTTGGTCCAAGTTCTTAAAGATAAGTACTTCAGAAATAGATTTTCTAGACGTTGAGCCTAAGGGTGGTGTGATTTTTATTATTATTATTTTTTTGTATGTAGTAAATTCCATATATTAAGTTTGTCTAATTTTTTCCATAAACACATAAAAATATTTTTGGATCTCGATTAAAAACAGAATAATGTTTGTTTTGCTTTCTGATTTTAATTAAATATTTTTTGAAAAGCAAAGGTAATTAATGAAACTCTTTGGCTGGCAAGTACTGCACCTGGATTTTTGCGTAGAGCAATGAAAGATGTCCCAGAGACAGGTATTCCCTCAACCACACTAATATTCATTTACAATCTCTCTCTCTCTCTCTTTTTTTTTTTTTTTTTTTTTTTAGATGAGCAATTTACAAGTTTTTCTTCTCTTTTATTTAATTTCTTGGAGCAGTTCTATCGTGATGTATAATTGGGTTCAGTATATTATTAGCTTAAAGTCTGCTATCATGTGAACTCTAGTTATAATTTTATCCTATTAGTAGATACTGTTATTTTAGTTATTAGATCAACTTTATAATAGTTTGATCTGTAATTGGAAGCAATTCTGCATGACATGCAAGAAATTTTTAATTGCATTTTTCTAAATTAGACCACTAAAAAATTAATTCAACGGTTAAAATTTTATTACCTATATGTAGGATAAAACTAATGTTACTATAATAAGTTTTGTTAAAAAAAATTGTTATTTTCGTTGACTAACAATTATCTTAATAATAATAATAATAATAATATCGAGGTAAATGTTTTTTCAGGTTTTATAATTCCAGCTGGTTGGACTATTATGCTTGCCTCAGCTGCTTTGCACTTAAGTCCCAACATATGCAATGATCCTCTTGAGTTTAATCCATAGCGTTGGAAGGTAATTCAGTTCTAAAGTCCTTAAATGTCTTCTCCTTAAAAATTTGCAATGTGTATTGACACATAATTATTATAATGTCATAAATCTGACTGTTAAAAATTTAATCCAACTACTGAAATAGTCATTTTTATTAGTATTGCAAAATAAAAAATCGAAAAAACTATTTTTAAAAATTTTTTTTAAACGGTTTGATATATGAGTGTTTATCTTAAAAATTTATAACACACAACACTGATCTACTACAGTTAAGATCAGACGTTTAGTTATTTAATCCGATAGTTAAAATAATTCTTACCAATTATGTAAAATAAAAAAAAAAAACATTTATGGCACTATTGTTTAGTTTTGACATGTATGTAATGATGGAAATTCAGGATCTTAGATCGGATGTGATATCAAATAATTTCATGCCTTTTGGTCGAGAATTGAGACAATGTGGGCAGAAGTACAATTGATAGGGCAACTACTACCTATATTTATTATTATTCTCTTAAGTTGATATTGTTTAGATTCCTCTTTTGCATTTCAACGTTATGGGATCAAAGATCCACTTATTAATGAAAATAAAAATACTTTGACAAAATTACCTAAATATTAACAACATTTTTTTCATCTATTGACTAACATGATATAAATTCTCTATTCTTGATCAACGTGACACAAACTTTAGTTAACTACATTATTTAATTTTGTGTTATGTTAGTCTAGTGTTAATTTTGTATGTCATGTTACTGTGCGATAGTGTCTACATTTGTGCCATTCAGGTGCTTTCCCTATTTGTAATTTTCAAACATAAAAACTCTTATCATTTCTTACCCTCTCACTAGCTGAGTTATTCCCGACAGGATTGCACTCCAGTGATTAGATTGTTTCTTAGAACTTGAATGATGTGTTTTGGTAGAATGTGCTTTTACTTCATGTATGGGTAATCAGGGGTAGAACCAGACATATATTTTAGTAGGGACATATACATTTTTTTTTTTTTTAAACAAATAATATCAAGCATCTAAATTAAAAGGTAAAATTCTAGTAGGCTATATGAGAATTTTTAATTTTTAGTGGGTGTAAAGCATAAAAACCATAAATTTGTTGGGGTAAAATTAATTTTAGTGATGCTATTTGGAGATTTTCAATTTTTAGTGGAGTTTATATGAGAATTTTTAATTTTTAGTGAAAGCGGAATATGAAAAGTAAAAACTTTTGGGAGTAAGAATTAAATGAAAAAATCCACTCAATCTTATAAACCTCCGCCACTGCGGATTAATTAAGATACTCCAAACAAACCAAAATAATACATTTGACTATGCGTTTAAGCATATTTCATCCTTGGCTACGTGGCTGCGATATGATAACCATGTCCTCGTGACGGATGCTGCAATCACTACACGATTTTCCCTTTTTTTTCTTTTAGCTTTGTTTTTCCATTCTGCATGTGCTTTGTACATGTTTGTCAACTAGTATTAAAAGATTCAAAATTTTGTTCAAACTATGTGATACAATGGCTCAAAATTATCATACCACAAGACAGAAAACCACAATCAAATAGCACTACAAGATGGAATGCTTTTGGTTTGTATTAAAAACATAGGTTTGAAAAATTGTTTTCAAAAAGATTCCATTTGAAATTGAGAATTTCGTTTGGGTTGGTGCTTGTGAGAGAAAAAAAAAAAGATTCGGATTTCAAAGCAATGAAAAGTTTTAGTTCAATCGAAATATATTTTTTTAAAATATTTATTTTTAGATTATCTCCATTAAATGGATCTTCTTTGACACAAGTGTTTTACGCACTTGAATCTCTATCAATAACAGTAGGAGAGAACTTGCTTGATTAGAATCATTAGGAAGCACACTTATTTTCTTGTGTTTGGGCGGGGAAGTACATGTCACGATACAACTTAAGCGAAAGACTTCTGGTTGTAACGGAAGCGAAAAGAGGAATTGCTTCGTCACTGTTTGTTATATATGGTTCAAGCCTGGTAATAGACCGAAATAACTAGTTATAGTAGACATGAAGGGACTAAATGAAATATCTTCTTTTTATACATATGTTTATAAAGCACTTCCATAAATTTCAATTTTGAAAGAAAAGAGACGAAAATAAATGAAAATACCAATTGAAAAGGAAATGATAAGTTCAATTGAAAGTTAAAATTTTTGATTCATTACGTATTATAATTAGAAACGACAGTCGTAACAAAAATAGGATAACATAGATAAGAAATCAATTCATCCTTTGTCACATTTACCCATTTCAAAATTTCGAATCAACAGAAACATTGAGAAACTCTTGAGTTGATTAAACTAATAACCAATATTTACATGTAAATATTTAATATCTATTAGTATATATATAATATTATTAATGAATTTTAAATAATTATAGAAAAAGAATTGTTTTCTAACTTTATTAAAAAATAAAACTTTCTTTGAATCACTATGGGTTAAAATTGGAAAACCATCTCTATCTGGATCGTTTTTTTTATTATATCGATAAATATATTTTTTTTATTTGTTTTATAACGATGGATGATCTTAGCTTATGCCTTTTACTTTTTTAGTTTAACTTAAACTTATCAAATTGAATAATCAATTCATTCAGATAATCTCTAAAAGAAATAAGAAAAAAACAAAAAAGAATAATCCCATGATTACGCAAAACTAGTTTCTACATTTTGTCTTTCCATACTACAAAGCCGATTCTTGTAATTTGGTCCAAACTCCGAAAGAAATAATAGTAATAAAATTGGATGCGTATCTCACTTAAAAATTGTTTAATTAATTTTGCAAAATGCAAATCGTCAGTCAGGATGGCCGAGTGGTCTAAGGCGCCAGACTCAAGTTCTGGTCCTCTAACGAGGGCGTGGGTTCAAATCCCACTTCTGACATTTGTTTTTGTGTTATTTTTTGTTTTCAACTTTATTTTGTTTTTTTCCCCAAAAAAAAAAAAAAAAAAAGCCAATGACAACATTTTTTCTTTCCTTCTTGTGAGTTTTAATTGTGCACAACAATTTCGAAAATAAAATATCTTACATATTTTTTAAATTTTCATCAACATTTTTAAAATTTAAAGCTTCAAAGATATTTTTTAGAGATCGAAATTTCCACTGAAATTTTTGAATTTTAAAGGTGCCGAAAATTTTTGGGTCTTTATGTCTAAATTAATGTTGCTGTTGTTGTTTTCATTTTAGCACTATTTTATGAATCAATTAATATATATATATATATTTTTTTTGTGTCACCTAATATATTTGTTCAAAAATCATGATTGCAATAGTGCATAAACCATAAAAAACGTTACTAGACCTCATTTTCTTTTGGTATTGAGATTCCCCATCTACTAATAAAGTTGTGTTAAACTTGCATTCCGCTTTATCAAATGGAGGGGAAAAAGAAATAAAAAAAAGAAACGAGTTTCCGATCAGCCAATCGATTCCCATTTCTGTATTTTCTTTAGTTTTTCGACTTCCATTTGTTTCATCTTTTCAACTTCTTTTTTTCAGCCAAATCTGAAAAATCAAAACACAAGCAGAGCACTTTGAAATTAATTGTATCGCCAAATAATGAACGTTTTTAAGTTTTTAACGGCTCGACCAATTAAAAATTTGGTGTAAAATTACATGCAATATCAAACATATAAAAAAAACCGTCACGCTCATAAGAATTAAACCTCTCGAAACTAATAGAAATGCTCAAACAAAAACCTCTAACATCATCTACATACCCGACTTAAATCTCACACTGCAAACTTTTGAGTTTATTATGGACAAATTAAGGAAAATTACGTGATTTTTATATTTAATTAAAAAAAAAAATCATACATACCCACATACATAATATATTTTTTCAAAATTATACGAACTTTGTCAAAATATTTGCGAGAAGGATAAAAAAACAGAGTAACAACTTGAAGACAAAATCGAGAAAGTCTAAAGCAATATTCAGCTACAACACTGACCAAAAAAAAAAAAAAAACATGATGAAGTCCCCAACCTAGTGAAAGCAGAGGAAACAAAACAAGATTAGAAGATCAATTAGAACATAAGCTTTTAGGCAGCAGACTTTTGCTTTTTCGGCAAGCGGTAGCCACCAACAACGCAAGCATGATCGCGCTCAAAGGGCTCGAGGGTCACTTGCTCGAATGGCTTGAATTGCTCAGCCTGCAATTTCTTCACTTCCTGTTGAAATACTGCCTCGGCGGGAACTGTTGAGTCTATGCAGTTGGCCTAAAAAGATAGAGTAAGGTTAGAAAAATTATGAAATAGCCGCATCGCCACTCGTATAACAAGAGTTCAAAAAGTCGGTGCGAAACAAACCTTGATAGAAATAACAAAGTGACCTCCAGCTTTCAAAAAATAACTAGCATTTAGAGCTAGAATTCTTGCCTGAAAATAAGAAAATAAAACAAGAAAATACATCTCAGATAAATAAAAATTCACAAAAGGAGACTGGTGGATTACGAGGCCAATAACGGCGATACCACGCCAAAAATAAATCGGTTCTACTTGAATTTTCTATAGGTATATTTTAGTAAAGAAACTGCTTCAATGACCAGAGTCCAGTTCACTACTTTTTAACTATTAGTCGAGATTAATTGTGGGAGAGTAGTTTCCAGTTGATTCACATGATCCGACAGCATATATTAGGCTTTTTTTTTCTTTTTTCAGCGAAAACTATATTTTGAGATGCAGCAGATAAATAAATTGTCAAAAAGAAAACAGCTTATTAGACCAAGTTAGAGGAGTTACACCACCGAACATAATCCAGATCAAGCATCAGAGTCTCGGGTTTGCATCACCCATGATGTCTTGAAGGGGAATCCGAGAAATTCATCACATACTTGGTTCTCCAAAGCACGTGTTAAGCAAGACAGTAAAACAACTTGAAGAAAAACAAAGGGCAAACACATGAAATCTAAAATTGGCATAGCTTACAGCCGTCTGCAAGAAGAATAGGTAACAAATCTAGTACCGACTCTGAGAAAAAATAATGACCACCCAGAAAACTGAAAACCCTTTATTCATGAATAAATAAATTTAAAAAAAGAAAGAAAGAAAGAAAGAAAGAAAGAAAGAAACAAATGGATCTTAAAACTGCATCAGAAAACTCGAATGTGCATCATCCATGACGTCCTGAAGGGGAATCCGAGTAACTCATCATATGCAACATTATAGATTAACACAGCAAAATAACAAAACAAAAACTCCAATTTTTAAACTAAAAAAAAATGAATGAAAGAAAAAATCAAAGAAAAATTTTTTGCATAAAAATGGCATTGGTAACAAACTAACGCTTGAAGTTAAACAGAAAGTTAAAAAACATTAAAAACACAAACCAATACACAATAGCAAATACCAAACTGAAGCAATTAGCACCAACATAAACAATATGGGGCACCATAAAAGAAGAATCTTGTGACAAAGCCAAACCGATGTGCGTGATAAAAATGAACCATTGAACAAAGTAGCAAACCTGATCAGGTTGAGCAACATCAGAAAATATCACATCTACCATGCCAACCAACATCCTGTACTTGGCAGGATGTCTGGCATCCTCAATAATGGGGATCACATTCGTTCGCTTTTTCGCCATGTTGACCAAATCTCTACCACTCCTGTGAGAAAACTCCACCGCATAAACCACCCCATTCTACAAACAACCCACAACCCATCATCAAAAACCATTCAAACTTTAACCATACTAAGATTAGACTTTAAGAATACCAAGGAAAAAAAAAAGAACACTTACAGGTCCAACAATGTCGGACACGTGAGAAACTGTGGTTCCAGAAGCAGCCCCCAGGTACAGAACCCGAGCACCAGGTTTCTATATAACAAAAAACAACACTGAATAAATACACACAGTTACTGAATAAATACACATATACATATATCTGTATATCAATAAGCTTAAAATGCAGTGCGTAAAATGGAGTAATTGCGGTCTAAACATCATATAACAAAAAACAATACACAAAAACACACATATGACCATATATATATATATATATATATTCGACAAGACTAAAGTACAAAGAAATGGAGTAATTACAATCCAAACATCGTCGACTCCACCAAGAATGGCGGCGGCTAACTTTGAACGGAAGGGATTCCACACCCGATATTCAACTTTAGATCCATCTTCGTTCTGGGTAAAAAACGAAGAAAAAGAAAAGACTTTGTAAGAAATATACATATATATATATATATACACACATAGATTTAGAAGTGAAGAGAAAATGAGAGAAATACCTGAACAGAAATCCGCTTCTCATTGTAGACGGCTTCACCGGGGACCAAGTTCTTAGTAACGAGAGCGTCTTCCTTGCCCTTGGCGATGAAAACTCCCCCGTGTCTGTGAGGCTCAACCACCACTCTGCTACCTCCTTTCATGCCGGGTCTTCCTCGGCCTCCTCCTCTGGAGCCGCCACGGTTACCTCGGCCTCTGCCGCCTCTGCCGCCTCTATCGGCGCTTCTACCGCCGCCGCCATCGCCTCTGCCCCCTCTGCCTCCTCTCCAGCCCCCGCCGCCATCGCCACGGCCACCCCTGAATCCGCCGCCGCCGCCACCACGTCCTGCACAAAATCAACCCATTAATCAATAAATATACATAAACACACACACACACATATATAATGGCAATGAGAGAGGTGAATTGGGAATTGAATGGAAGTGAGTATGTACCACGAGGAGGTCTCATTTTTGGACGAAGAAGAAGAACAAAGGTTAGTTCTTTCTAGTGTTAAGAGAAGCGGCCGAGGGAGAATTAGGGTTTTACAGAGAGAGACGCTAGGGTTTATGAAGTGGCTCTGGTTTTATAATGGGTTTTTTTTTTTTTTTTTTTGGTTGGGTTCACGGGTTTAGCGGTTTAGTGGGCTAACGGGTGTAGAGCCCATCATTATTCTTGATGGATCCTTATCTTTACTCTCTCTCTCTCCTCTCTCTTCAAGGATATATTTTCTTTGACTTTTGTACACTTCAGTTTGAGTATTTAACATTAATGTCCCTTTCTCATCTTTTGCTTACTTGTCTTTCAATAATTTCGGTAATTTATTTATTTAACTTTCTAAATTGTTATAATGTATCTTATATGACTTAATTTTTCATTAAATTAGACACGAAAATCTCACATACGACTTATGTAAAGATGAAAAATCTTATTTCGAACAAAAAAACTTTTCAAATTTAATATATACCTTAATGTAAATCTTCTGAATTCAAATCTTCAGTTTAGTGATAAATTAACTAGATAGTATATTTTGTAGCAATTTAGAAAATTAAATGAATAATTTTCAAAATTAAAAATTTTTTTAATAGCAATATACCCACTTCAATAGTTAAGTTTCATTATGTTGCTCTTCTTATAATCATATAATCATGTATTTTTAGTAACAAAATATGTAGAACATCTCCGACAAAAGCCAATACCTATGATTCTAACAAAAGCGTAGCAAATTTGACAGACTACTTTATTTAGTACGAGTGTTATAGTTAATTTTTACCATAATTAGATTTTTTTTTTTTTTTACAGGCACTTCTTAATTTTTTCAAACTTGACAATTTAATCGTTAAATTTTTTTTTCTTGAGAACCAATCTTTAAACTTATAATTCTTGACACTATCGGTCTCATTGCTCATGAGAAAAAATAGATGTAAATAACATCATTCGTGAAAGACAAAATATAGTAGTATGTCAATTATATTATGGTCTTTATTATTATTTTTTTTATATCGTCTTTATTTTCTTACATTTTATCTAACATTTATATTTGTAAAGTTCTTAGTTACATAACACGTTTGTATAAAACAACTTGAGCACCATATTGTGGTCGCAGAGTCATGGCTTGACAAGGAGCATGAGTATAAGAAGGTGAAAGCTCGAAAGCAAAGCGTTGTAAGATCAAGGACAATGCCATTTTGGCTTCGATCATGGCAAAGTGTTGTCCTACACAAATCCGAGGCCCCCAACCGAAGGCCAAGAACGAAACTCGGCCGTTGGTTGCCTTTGAAACTCCCTCAGCAAATCTCTCTGGCTTGAACTCGTTCGCATCATTGCCCCACAATTCGGTGTCATGGTGAATTAGAGTAATGGGAAGAACAATCTGTGCTCCGGCTGGTATCGATAATTCTCTGAGTTGCGTTTTCTTTTCAACTGTCCGATCGGCGATAACAATAGGTGGGTATAATCTAAGAACTTCATACAAAATCATTGTGATCTGAGAGATTGGCAAGCTCAATTAGATATTAAAAAAAAAAAAGGAAAAGGAAAAAGAAAAATGACGCTTAAAATAAAATAATGGGTGTGTTTTGTGCGTGGATTAAGGGAGGGATTAAATAATTATAGTTTAATATTTTAGTGAGGATCTAATTAGTAATCTCCCCTACATCTAATGATATCAATTTTTTAGGCACCAAAAAAAAAAAGGAAAAAAAAAAAAACTATCTTTTCACGTTAGATTGTTAGATAATCAGTTTCAAACAATTTTATATTTTTTATATTGAGTTTAAGAAAGAGTATGGCCGTATGGGCCATTTGATATTCTTTTTCGAAATATTTTGAAAAGGAATCTCGCAGTTTTCAATAAAAATATTGTGAAAGTAATTCTGAAATAAATGCTTGTTTTGTAAAAAAGTTAGAAAACATAAATGAAAACAAAAGATTGTTTTCATTTTCTGTTAATGAATAATAAAATAAAAAAAAATTTCTAAGATTTATACCCAATAAATATTTTCAGAAACATAACCAAATGTAATTTTACTTTTTCTTGTACTCAAATAGTTTTTCTCCAAACATAATCAAATACAATTTTAAAAAATATCTAAAAATCATTCTCAAAACATTCTCAATTTTATTTCATAATCAAAACACATTCATATTCTAAATGCTCCCAAATTCTTCAAATCTAGATTTCAAAATCAACTGCTGACCCCAAAAAAAAAAAAAAAAAAAAAGCCAGAGAGAGATATGACATGATCCAAATTCGAAGGTACAAATTTCGAGAACATTCAAAATTTATGATATACTTTTTCAAATAAAAAGTGTTCTTTGTAGTTAGAAGTTGTGAATTAAATTTGGGAGAATGAGGGAAATAGACGAAAAACCTCTAGTAATAAATAAATGGTAGAAACATTTTCAAGTGATGATAAAGAGCACATATATAGTAAATAATGTATTTACGAAACATATTCATGACAAAAATTATCTTAAAAATACTATTGTAAATAACGTGTTTGCGGTGAATATCATATTAATGATAAATAATTTCTTAAAAAATTTTCATAAATAAACAATTTCTTATAATTATACTATTTTCTTCAAACATTTTATAAAATATGCTATTTATTTTAAATATTAAAAAAAGAATTGTCTATTTATTGTAACTTCTCATTAAATTTGACATTTAAAAGGGGAAAAGCTCACTTACAACTTTGAGACGATTTAGTCCATCAAAATCAGGTGTGTTGTTACCGAAGACTTGCAAAACCTCCTCTCTTGCAAGAGTTTGCCAATTGGGATGCCTACTTAACAATATCATTGTCCAAACAAGCAACAAAGATGTAGTCTCATGCCCCGCAAAATAAAACAACTTGCATTCTTCAATCACGTCTTTAACACTCATTCCCACCTTCTTCTTGTTCCCGCCTTCCTGAATTTCTTTCAAATTAGATTTCAGAAGTATGCTGAGTAAGTCGTCTTTAACTGCTTCGCCTGCTTGTATCGCCTTTTCTCTGTTGTCGATCATATTCCTTAGTATGAATTCGATTTCTTTGTCGATTTCCTTAATCTTCCTGTTAATCCTAGTCGGTACAAACCTGCAATTAGAAATAAAGTAACGATTCTTATGGTTTTTTTTTTTAAGGGGTTATTGTTTTGAACATAAAGATGGAAAATGTACTTATTAGTCGATTCGTTGAATTACTGGCTCTTCTTTTTTTTTTTCCCTTCTCTTCTTATGTGCGGTTTAGTATTGATAGGGTAGACCTATATCGGATCGGAGACAACTTGACTCGTAGGTTTCGCCTCCAAGTCAAAACCTTCTACAAATTTTCCCTTATTTTCCTGTGAAACTTTTAGTTACAATTTCTACGTAATTGTTTGAAAAACATGTCAGTAATATCCTAAACTTTGATTTTATGTACTCATTTTTCAAATTTAAAATCTCTAACAAATAAAACATCAACTACGCTATTATTTAAATTCACAATTTTTGAACCATATATTGCCAAAATTAATTAAACTCTATTAATAAAATAATGAAGATAAAAGATTATCACATATGGCTTAACCAAAAAACAAATAATTACTTCACCTCCATCCTGGAATGTTGATGGCATTTGAAGCTTTGGTCAGAAGTTGTACGAGGTCCTTCTGTAAATGGAAGATTCTAGTCCCTTCTTCGTAACTACTTCCAAATGCTGTTCGAGAGATCACATCGGCGGTTAGCGTTTCAAGATAAGGGCAAACATCTAACTCGCATGAGCCCTTTTCAGAGACCAACTTCTCCCATTTCTTTATCATCTCGCAACAACTTAGTTGAAACACTGGTATCATATGCTACATAAATTACAAAACTGTCATTTAGGTCTTGTTTGGTGAACGAGTTCAAACTGTATTTTTTCATTTCAGTTTTTATCTTTTTTTGAAAAAGTTTTTATCTTTTTTTGAAATTTTTTTTTTTGAAAAGTCAACAAAAATTTTCATTTCAAACTATAATTTTTCAACTTAAATTCATTCACCAGACAGACCCTAAAACACAAACACAACATAGTCAAGTTACAATTAATATAAAAAAAATAAATAATTAATTAATTAATTAATTATCTAGTAAGGACACAGTTATATAATGCTGTATAATGAAAGGACAATGACATGCTTCAATGATCAAATGGGGACGCAATTATTATTCTTGTATCAAAAGGGACATGACTTAGGCACAAAATTCAAAATTTTAAAAGTTGAGTGGTTTACATATCTCCGTCAATAATAGCGTGACTCCGTCATTGATTAGAATATGTATAGGGATTAATTGGCCTAACTAATCTTCAATTAGATTTTCTAAATACTTCTTTTTAAGGGTTCGTTTGGTGAATGAGTTTGAGTTAGAAATTTTAAGTTTAAATAGTAAATTTGTATTGACTTTTCAGAAAAGATAAAAATTTCTTCAGAAAAAGACAAAAACTGAGATGAAAATTTTAAGTTAAAAAATACTAATTAAATTACTAGATGTCAAATATGGTACCTTCAACTTCTCCAAATGAAAAGCTGGGTTGATGATCTTTCTATGTTTTTCCCACTTCTCTCCATTGTGCATCACAACACCGGTAATTAAAGTCTTAATACGTTGATTTGTGTCGGGCTTTAGAAAAATATCATATTTTGCGTATATATCCTTCAAATATTCAGGATTCATGATGTTCACCCTTGATATGGGGCCAACCCACATGAATGAATTCTTGCCTGCATTAAAAAACAAAAACACAAAAACAAAAGGAGGTTATTTTTCAATTTATGTAATATAATTTTTTTTTTTTGTCCACAATAATTTTGTCAAATTACATTTGAAACTCCAAAATGCCCCTAATAATACCATTTTCGACAGTAACTTATGGGTGACCTATGGTATCCTATCGTGATACTGAAGGTAGTTTGTTGCAATACTGGAAATTTGGCCACTCTCTGTAGCTTATCAAGCCACCACACGCTAGTTTTTTCATCAAGTATTAAAACAAAAAAAAAAAATCAGGGAAAAAAAAAAGACAAAAAAGGCGGAGGAGATCGGAAGCTGCGGAAGATCACGAGACGATGGGGAACCTGCAACAGTCTCCTTAGACGGGATCGCGAAGATAGCATGATAAGCAAAAGAAAATTTGATATTTACTGTGAGTTATCATGCTACTGCGTACTCTAAGAAGTTTGAAAAAAAATCCACTAAAGAAAAAGAAGAGACCCACAAAGAAAGAGGCTGGTGTGGAATAAACAAAAAACGTAAATTTTATCGGTACAAAGAATTAAGAATATACGACAATAATTTGATCAATAGAAAGATCATCGAACGAAATCAAACCAAATTAGAAAGCAAATAAATGATACATCGACATACTTACCGTATTTTTTAACAATCTGATATACAAATGGGAGGATGCGTGAAGCTACATCATCGGAGTTCAAGTTTAAGGGCTTGGATACCGCTTCCTCTGTGGCGATCGAACTTTCCTTAGAGTCTCCGAACAAAATCCGATAAGAATTACCTCTAAGACCTTGCTGTCTTAAGCACTTTTCTATCTTCTTTGGCTTGAACCAAATCCAATTCAGCATCTTCCATGTCCATGTTATGATCAGAACGCTCACTAACAAAATAGATAGTGTTAATTGTGGAACCGAGTAAATTTCCATTTGCATCGCTTGACTTGGTTACATGGAGGAGAAATTGAGTGGGAGAGAATTCCTTTGTGGCTTATTTATTTATTAATTGTTGGTTTCTTCCTGTGAGGAGATATTTTGAAGATTATGAAGAGACATTTCTTCGATTTATATTGCAATAATTATCAAGTCCAGACAGACAAAACATAAAGGTAAAGATGACCATTATGAAATTACGGAAAATTTTTGTTTTTAATTTTACTATGTGAAAATGACGTTTAGCAAGCTAATTAAGTAACCAAAATAACAACATATAAGACCTGTTTGGTAGAGTTTTCTAAAAGCTGTTTTTGGCTTTCTAGATCTGAAAATAGTTTCTGAAAGTATTTGAAAATCTATCAGAGAGCTTCTAGTTTTCAGAAGTACTTCTTCTCAAGGCATAAGAGTATGACTTTTGACAAAAGCTCTTCTGAGTAGACTTTAAAACTTGTAACAATTTAAATTAAACATTGTAAACTCCATTTTAACTTTGATTCCTTTGAAGACCATTTCGATATTAAAAACTCATTGATTTCAAATACTTAATGAAAAGTCACAATGCCAAATGGGCCCGTGGTAGTAGTAAGGTATACTTGAAGTAGCTGAAGAAGTTAGGTTTACACGATGTGATGGTCTATTTACTATTTTTGATTGATTTATCAGAGTGGATGTACTAATAATGTATATATGTTTCTTAAAATTTAGAGTTTTTTTTTTTTTTGGTGTTTAGAAAAAAAAAAAACAAAGACAAAATCAAGGATAGAAAGCTGCATTAATGCAATGAGTGGTTGGAGTGGTTATTAAATTTTAAATTCGCAGTAGTTGGAATGGCCTTAATCTATGAAGATCATCATCATTATTATTAGTATTGTTGTTGTTGTTATTATTATTTTTCTTTGTTTGAAATCTATGTAGATTATTTTAAATATTAAGAAATTTGTTAATTTACTACCCACCATAGTCATTATTATATATATATTTTTAAAAATTTCACATGCTTCAGATATTAGAGTCATCTCTAAAATATACACGTTTGAGGCAAGGTTTAGCCAGTGGACCCAAAAATCATGATGGGATTTCTTGAAGGTCCTTATATCTTATTTTTTGGGGTGTTTGATGAATGAGTTTAGTTTAAGATTTTTAAGTTTCAATAGTAATTTTTCAGAAAAGACAAAAAACTTTTTCTGAAAAAAACAAAAATCATGAGAAAAAAAAGTACAATTTAGTTTAAAATAAACTTAAAAACAAACACCCCTTAAAATTTGTTTTCAAAACAAAAGATGAATTTATAGACTCCTCTATTTTAAGCTGAAACCCACAATGAAGGCCCTTATCCAAAGAGTATGTTTTGTTCAACAAGATGCTAAAGTCCCTAATTGAAAATTTTAGTCGTTTTAGCTGAAAACAAATGTATGTTCACAATGATGATGGTAAAAGATAGATATAACATCAGAAATAATATTAAAACTGAAAGTAAAATAGTATTAAAAAATAGGATAACTTACATTTTTTCCCTAAACTTTAAGCCTTATTACAAAATGGCCCATGAACTTTAATTTATAACATTCTTTCATTTTGAATTTTGGAAAAATTTACGAATTTTCTCCATCATTTAATTTTTTCACGAAAAAAATACACATAACACTTGTTTAAAGCATAAGTTGCGGATATTAAATGTGAAACACTTATAATTAAGTTCAAAAAGTAAATATTTATGGCTGATTGTCCTTTTTTCTCATATTTCTCATTTATAGGTAATTTCGTTATTTTACAATTAATAATGGTAATGAGTATCAAAAGTGTTGTCAATATGTGTCATTTCATAATTTTATACTTAATACCCCCAACTGATACTTCCAACGAGTGTTAAATGTATTTTTTCTTAAAAATTTAATTGAGGGGGAAAATTCGCAAATGTTTCTAAAGTAAAGGGGGAAAGAATGTTATAAATTGAAATTTGAGCAGCATTTTGTGACAATATATAAAGTTCAAGGGAAAAAAGTGTAATTTGTTCTTAAAAATATGTTATTTTCACACTTTTCTTTTTATAACAAATATATTATTAGCATTTACACACATATTGTAAATGGTCTACGTTTTGCATAATTTTTTTTGGTAGAATCCATTTAAGCAGATAAGCAGTAACGGAGTCAGAATTTATTGATAAGGGGGCCTAAAAATATTTTTAATCAAGATTATACTAACATATATATCTATATATTTAACAGTTTTCTCGTTTATTAAATTCATAATATATTAACATATAAAAATATTAATATTATATCTAAATAGGATAACATGTTATTATCAGTTATATGTAATTAAAAATAAAAATAATACAAGAAATAACCTAAAATTAAAGTGTTGATATTAATATCTTTATAATACCATAACCATTCAAGTTTCATATATTGAAACTCTAAGTCTAATATATCACTTGTAAAAATGAAAGAAAAAATAGATTATACACTTGTACATAATATTATTCTCTTAATAAAAGAGCAGCTATATTAAATTCATACACCTCAAAACATCATTTTTTTTTCTTAAATATAAGTTGTGCTTGACGATATTTTATAAAGATAAACTGATTTATAATTGATTCACTACTAAATTTTATAGCAATTTCCTTCTCAATGTAAACAATCAAGCAGTTATTCAAAAAATTGTCTTCCATATATAACCCCACTACTATTACAGCCCATTAACCCAAAATTCTTCACAAAAAAAAAAAAAAAGGCATGTCTAAGTTTCACAAACTAAATTAAAATTTTTTTTAATTGCATTTAAATCCAAAATATTAAGTAATGTTATTTCTAATTTTCTCAGTTAAAATCCACAATAAAAACTAAAAGTCACTAATTTCTAGTGAGATATTTCCAATTTTCTAATCGGAATTAGCATATTATCACTAATATATAAGAACAAAAAAAAAATCAGAAAAAACAGTAGCACCATGACCCGTCAATTCCACATTAAGGCAAATAGAAAAATCACAATCAAATTAAAAAGAACAAAAAGAAAAGAATCATAACAAGAAACAAGAAAAATAAATACAAACCTAAAGTGGAAACAAGAAGTTGAAGAAGAATTAATTGATAGATCAAGATAAAGTTGTCTCAAGTTGAAAAAAAATCTAGTACAATAAACCGAAGAAAAAAAAAATCACACATTGAACAACAGAGCAAATTTCAAAAATTGTTTGGGAATGATGGAATGGGAAAGCGAAGAGTTGGCTTTTTTTAAAAGCTTTTAGTTTATGTGTAGTCAAAATATTACTTAGTATAATGGGCCAGTCTTTTAAAATACTGGGATAAGAAAATTGTAGTTCAGATTTAGATTTTCGCTCAAGCCACTAGATCCACTAATGTATATGGATTTAATAAAACTGTTTTAATTTTGAAAATCCAAATTGTTTACCCAATTAAATATAGAGAACTCATAATTTATGGGAAGTCAAGACTAATTTATATAAATATCAATTTTTTTAAATTGTATAAAAATTTCACAAAAAGTTAGGGGGCATTGCATATAAGTTGCATGTGTTAACAACAAGCTTCTATCTTCCAACAAGCTTCTATCTTCCCAAGTTAAACTTGTTAGAAAGTAGATGCTAGATTTTTGGCTGTGCCCGCTTTTAGTCATTGAATAAACTCTTTTTTTTTTATATTTATTTATCAATGGTAGAGAACTCTTAATTATGGGATCAATGGTAGCTAGGCCCACAGGCCCAGCACAAGAACAGAGCCATACATGATTGAATGAGAACTTCTACAGATCAATGGTAGAGAACGCTTGATTTATGGGCGGTCAAGACTAATTTATACATATAATAATTTTTTTAAATTAAAAAAAAACCCATTATATAAAAATTTCACAAAAAGTAGGGGGCATTACATATAAGTTACATGTGTAAACAAAAACCTTCTATCTTCCCAAGTTTTTTTTGTTTTGTGTTTTTGGTGAGTAAGGCAATCTTCTATTTTCCCAAGTTAAACTTGTTAGAAAGTAGATGCTAGATTTTTGGCTGTGCCCTGTTTTAGTCATTGAAGAAACTTTTTTTTTTTTTCTTTTAATAAGAAATCTTATTTGTATTTCTTTGGGCATCAATGGTAGCTAGGCCTAGTTCAAGGACGGAGCCATATATGACTGAATGAGAACTTTATCCCACAAAATTTTTCTTTTTTAAAAATTTTACTTTTAAAAACTTTACATTTTACTCATTTTGTACTTCTTTAAAAACTTTATCTTTTAGTGTATGTCTTCGTTGAAACAATAAGCTAGCTCTAGCTGTTGCCCCTGCACACGCCTAGTGTCAAGGCAACGAGCGCAAGCCCCTGTGTTGTCAACCAAACGGAGATGAAGGAAAAATTTGTCATGCCCGCATTGTTGTAACCCTAAATGCAAGCTGCAACCTGCCATTGAAGCACCCGTACATGCATTAGCTAACCCACAGTAACCCATTCCCAACCTGTGTATTTAAATTTAAAATTAATTACAAGAAGCACCAAAGAAAAGAGAGAGTTGAACACAAATGATATTTAGTTGAACTTTTCCAAGGTAAAATGATCTGCGATGAAGTTAATGAAATAGATAAGACTAATAGGAATATGATCACATTCGACAACTAATACTGTTAGAAATAATATTTGAATATAATTCTTGATTAGGGACATTCTGTCTAGATTCAAATTGATCTTATGAATCGGGAGGCAACCTTAGAGTCTCATCAACTGGGAGGTCGAAGGTTTGAATCTCCAACCAACTCAGGGTGTGTTCTTGCCATGAACTTAAAAAACGAAAAATGACGGGACCATCATCAGATCATTTTTTTAGTAAAAAAAAAAAAAAGTAATGATCATGTGAACCAATCAGCAACTGCCTAAAAATTATAATATTATGAGGTCCATTATGATCCTTTTTCTAAAGGTCTTGACTCTTGAATATAACTCTTGAGGATCTGAGTGATGGACGGTTTCAAGGGCAGATATGAGGTGGGGAGTCTGCAATGGCTGTTCTCCCGTAAGTGAGTGGCCACTGGATTGCATCGATGTTGGAAAGAAGATGAACAGAACTTTGAAGTTGTTGTTGTTGTTGTTGTTTTTTTTTTTTTTTTTTTTTTTTTTTTTTTTTTAAATTTAAATAAATAAAGTAAGAAAAGAGATAATAGTTGTTAATAATGTTATGTATTTTTACAAAACTACCTCTTTTTTTTTTTTTTTTAACTTGATTATATGTGTGACAAGTGACATTTTTCATCCAAAATCTAACCGAATTGGTAATTTTGATAACTTTTCGATGTTTGAGGGAAAAAAATGTTATGATTTAAAGTTCGGGGGAGAGGGGAAAGTGCATCTTTACAAAGCCCAAAGGTTGGAGGAAAAATGTAAAATTTATCCTTTTATTTTTATTTTTATTTTGGCAAACTTTAGACCTTTCCCGGAAGCAAAAGATGTCCACTTTTGTTTCTCTGCCGAAGTAACATTTTTCCTTCACTTTCCTCAAGTTTTTGATGCAATTTCTTCAAACGACCTTTTTAACTAAACCCAACTGGGGAATCATTTTTTCTTTTGGGTAAGTATGAAAGGTTCTCTCTTCCTGTTTTTATTATCATCGTCATCATTATAACGAGTGTCATACATTTAACTGAAACAAATTCACACTTTCTTCACACTTAATTTGAAGAAAAAATATATATTTTTGTATATGTATGTAAAACTTTGAGGAGTAAATCTTGTAACACTGGGGAGTGACGGAGTTTTAATAACAAGTAAAATAATGGATAAATGAGAGAGTGACAAAGAAAATGATAGAGTAAGTGATCCTAACATTTCTCTTTTGTGCGTTTTAATCGGTAGAAACTTGCAGTTGAATATCTTTAAAAAAAGAAAGAAAAATTAAAAAAAAAAAAAACTGCAGTTGAAACAATCAATGGGGTTGTTCTAGTTAATATGTTAACTACTATTTTTTGAGGAAAAAAAAATTGAATAAACATGCGGAGAAGAAAAAATCTTTCAAAACTTAAGCCTCCAAGTGGAAAGGAATTCCAAAACTAAAGGAACATTACGGTAATGTTTGGTTCACTATCTTATTTCAAACTAAAATTACTTTTTCATCTCAGTTTTTGTATTTTTCTGAAAAAGTTTTTTATCTTTTCTGAAATCAACAAAAATAACTATTGAAATTTAAAATTTTCAACTCAAACTCATTCACCAAACAGACCTGTACATTCTTGTTTCTTATTGTTATTTTTGTTTGATTTGTTATGTGGTTGTTGTTGTTGTTGTTTTTCTTTTCTTTTTTTTGTTTCTCCCTTTTCTTTTTTAATTTTATTTTAAAACGGATTAGGCTTGTATCTAACTTTTTGCAGTTTAAAAATAAAATACTAGATTGTTAATTCTGCTAAGAAATCCCTCAAAGAAAAAAAAAAAAAAATCCTGCTAAGAAAGCAGAAATTTCAGAAACTAACAAATCACAGTACGATATTGTTTGAGCTGAAATGAGATCAAGTTTTATGACTCAGAGAACATAGTCTTCTTAGCAAAAAGATACAAAAATATTTTTCGTATTGTGTATATCATTTCATAAGTGAGACAGAAAATATATTTCTCATCATAAATTTTTTCTTAAATAAAAAACAAAGATACATTTGTTTAATTTCTTTTTATGGAACAAAAATGTCCTTTAACAAGCTATTTAATACATTTTGAAACATGAAAAATTCTAAAACAAAGTATAAAATGTCAACAAAAGATCTTGATTTAATACAACTTATCTTTTTATTTTTTATTTTAAATAATACAACTTGCTTGTCAAAAATATGGGATGCTAAGGTTTCTTGATAATGATCCAAATGGGCAGGTGTATATGCAATGCAAACGTTTCCAGGAAAAAGTAGCAAATACACGAAAGACAACCGGTTTTGCAGAATTTTTACTCTTGTTTTTGGCCAATAGAAGAAGAAAAGTAAAATTGTAACTTTCTAATAAATGTTTGGAATCACATATTTAAAAGAGTTTTATTAGGTCAAAATGATCTTAAAATTTTGTAATAAATCAATAAAAATATTGGAATGAAGTTTCTTAATGTCTTTCTAAAATGATGGTTACGGACAGTTTAACGGTAATTTCACATTTAACTCTGACACAGGTATAAGATCTGAATCCCTTCATCCCCAAGTTAAAAAAGAAAAAGAAGAAAGAAAAAAAAAAACACGTCTAACTCTAATATAAGTTTCAAACTCTACTAATAAGAGTTTATTTATTAACTCTAATGTTAGTTAATAGATGCTAGATTTTTGGTTGACTGGTTTTAATCTGTCGAAAGAACTTTTATTTTTATTTATTATTTTATATTTTCCATCATCAGCATTCTCATTTGTCTCTCTTTGGGCATCAGTTGTAGCTTGGTCCCCAGCGCACGCCTGGCGGCAAGGCCCTGCAAGCAAAGAGCACTGGGCATGGTTTCCCCGGTGTCGCGAACCAGCATTGTCGGAGACGGAGGAAAGTATGTCATGTCATGTCATGTCATGTCATGCTATGGAAGGTAGATATCAATCCCAACCTGCGTTGTTGCGGCCCTAAACGCAAACTGCAACCTGCCATTGAAGCACCTCTGCATCAAACAGCAACCCGTCCTCAGCCTGTGCAATAAAAACAGTGGAAGATCATTGTGTTGTGTCTGAGACAAGTGTTAGTTTGATTCAGTTTTTGTTGCTGTAGAGGGAAAGACAGCTAGGAGACGAGGGTCAGATTTCAACTGTACTAACTGAAATAACTGAAACTTGTTCATACTTTGGAGAACAACAATAACATAGAGAAATGACATTAAAAATACAACTTAAAGATAAATAAACGACAATGAAAAAAATGTTCTATGGGTTTTAATTTTAAATTTTACTCTTGAAGAATAATGCTTGTTTCATTTTCCTCTTTTAATTCAAACTGTAATTAAATTGCCGTCGCAATTTTAAATGGTTATTATTACGTGTGCTTATTAGCTTACTAACACATGATTAAAATCGTTAAAAAAAGTGTGACTTATCAACAAATCACTTGACTTATATATGATTAAAACCGTTAATAAATAAAACTTTCCTTTGACTCTCTATTTAAAACCCACATTTTAAAGTGAACAAATCAAATTTTTGGATAGAAAACACCGGAGAAAAAATTAGAATAGTAGATCAAAACTGAGATCCAAATGGGGTTAAAGTATCAAGGTACAAAATGAGGGATGGTACTAGTTTTGTTCTATTTGAAGTTGTAAGGACAAAATAAGACAACTCTTATACTTTTTGGGATTAAGGGTCCATTTGGTGAATGAATTTGAGTTGGAAATTTTAAGTTTCAATAGTAATTTTTATTGACTTTTCAGAAAAGACAAAAAACTTTTTTTTCAGAAAAGACAAAAATTTTTTCAGAAAAATTCAAAAACTGATGGGATGTTTGGTGGAGAAGTTTGAGTTGAGATTTTTAAATTTCAATAGTAAATTTTTTTGAATTTTCAGAAAAGACAAAAAACTTTTTGGGAAAAAGACAAAAATTTTTTAGAAAAAAGACAAAAAAAATTTTGAAAAAAGACAAAAAAAATTTTGAAATGAGTGTTTTAGAATGGGGAGCCAAACATGCTGTGAAATGAAAAAGTACATTTTAGTTTGAAATGAAATAGTGAATTAAACGTCACAAATTTCGCTATTGGAGTTAGGAATCTTAAAAACTCCTAAAACGCCGTCGTTTCAATGGAAAAATGTTTTTTTTTTTTTTTTTAAATTTAGAATTGAAAAAAAAAAAAAATCAGACGTCGGGTAGTTACTAAAGCCCTAGAAAACCCCAAACGGCCTCCTTTCACCCGCCCCCTCCACCCCGACTCTTTCGCGGCCGTTTCCCTTCGCCGGCGACTTTCCGGTCAGCACATACACCAAACCAATGACCTCTCACCACGCCGTCACCGGCGTCTCGCCGGAGGCCATATCGGCATCCGGTAGAAGCTCGGAGAAGCTGAGCCTGCCGTCGCTGCAGTCGAAGATGAAGTGCGATCCCGAAGGCTACGAGTCGGAGCTGACTCTGATATACAGCCAGTTCCAGTCTTTTCTGGAGCTCTTCGAGCAGCAAGCCGCTCTCAACTTCACCTCCATCAGCGGCATCGGCACGGACCCCGCCGTCGCCAAGGACCTCGGCGACAGAGCCTCCTTCTTGGCTCACGTCACTCCTTTTTACCCCAAAAAACTCGCGCAGTTCCCGAAGCAGCTCGCCGACTTGCTCCGATCCTCCGCCGCCTCTCTCCCCTCCGGCCTTCGCTGTCACGTCGCTCAAGCTCTCATTCTTCTCATCAACCGGAAGGTGAATTAATGATTATCAATTTGTTTTTGGAATTCTCCTAAATTGTTTTTCTTTTTGTCAATTGGATTGTTAAAATTGATTTTTTTTAATTATCAGAAAATGCGTTTCTTTTTCTTAATCGGATTACTAAACTTAAAAATTTGTCTTTGAATTCTCAGAAAATGTATTTTTCTTCCTTATCGGATTGTTAAATTTTAAAAAAATGCGTTTCGTTTTCTTCAATTTGTCGGATTGTGCAATGTAGTTTGTTTGTTTGTTTGTTTGTTTTTTTTTTTTTTTTGTTTTTTTTGTTTTTAATTCTTGAAGAATGTGTGTGTTTTTTCTTGATTGGTTTGTTGAATTTGATTTAATTTTGGAATTCTCAAATATTGAGTTTCATTTTCTATAGCTGATAGTTAAATTCAATTTTTTTTGGTTGTTAGATAGTTGGTGTTGGAGAGACTCTTGCTTTGTTCATGGAGCTACAGAGTCTAGGAGACAGGAATTTAAGAAAATTGGCATTCTCTCATGTTGTTCATAGCATTAGGAAAATGAATCAGAAGCACAAGAACGAAGCTCAGAATCGGGCACTTCAAAATATCATGTTTTTGATGTTACAGGTTTAGTTTTCATATTTAATTTATTTTTGTGGGTTTTGATAATGCTCTTTTTATTTGAAGTCTAGTGTTTGAATCTGTATATTGTTCATAGCAAGAGGATGAAGCCAAAGCAAAGAGAGCGCTGATCACACTATGCGAGCTTCACCGGAGGAAGGTCTGGTTTGATGAAAGAACTGCCAATGCAATTTGTACTGCATCTTTTCATTCGTCATCAAGGCAAGCATTTTTCTTTGGGACATCTGCTATTTTGTTGTCAATGTTTCGGATTGTGACCTCAGATTTTATGTTTCAGGATCATGATTGCCGCACTGTCTTTTCTCCTGGATTACGAGAAGATTGAAGATGATGATGACAGTGACGCGTCGAGTAGTGAGGATGAGATGACTCCTCAAACACAAGTTGTTCTTAGTAGAGAGAGTATTTATAAGGTTGTTTTTTTTTCACTATTTGCTTTATAATAATCATGTTTCTTATAAAAGAAATGTTATGTGATTAGAATTTTTACAAAATTACAGATTGTGTTATGATATGTCTTCGTTGATATCATTGCTTGTGGTATGCAATAGATTTATATGCTTCCTGCACATATTCTGGTGGTAGAAATGAACTATTTTAGTTGAGCTGTAGTTTCCTTTTTTCAGCCGAGTATATGCTCTCAATGTTGGGGAGGATAACCTCATGATTTTTGAGCAAAATTTTTAAAGGAATATTCAATTTTAGCCGAATATAAGGATGTTGATAATTGTTTTGAATGTCAGGCTCACCACAAAGGTACAGCTTCTAGCAAGAAGAAAAAGAAAGCCAA